>JAHRHZ010000083.1:2288652-2420886 GCA_024137785.1 Ginglymostoma cirratum
CCTACTAGCCTCATCCCGCTTCCTTGACCTGTCCGTCCTCCCTGGACTGACCTATCCCCTGCCTAACTCCCCACCTACACTCACCTTTACTGGCTCCAAGCCCGCATCCTTGACCTGTCTGTCTCCTCTCCACCTATCTTCTCCTTTATCCATCTTCTATCTGCCTCCCCCTCTCTCCCTATTTATTTCAGAATCCCCTTCCCCTCCCCCATTTCTGAAGAAGAGTCTAGACCCGAAACTTCAGCTTTCCTGTCCTCTGATGCTGCTTGGCTTTCTGTGTTCATCCAGCTCTACACCTTGTTATCTCAGATTCTCCAGCATTGGCAGTTCCTACTATATCTGTAATAGTTTGTTGATTCCTTCACTTTCAGGCCCTGATTTCTGTGTGCACTTTTGCACATAAGACAAATTGCACTGGATGGGCATTGCTTCCTGGTCGGCATGCAGGGTGGCCTTGACCTGACAATCCCTAGACCTTCCTGAAAAACGTCCAGGTATTTAGTTAGGACTTCATTCAGGCAATTATTTTCTAATCGAAAAATGTTGAGCCTATCTACGTAAATCTTTCTCAATCAATTTCGTCCCATCAAACTTGGGCCAAGCCTTTCACTACAGTTAGTGATAACTGAACCAAGCGACTTCTCATAAGAGACCTGAACAAAAGTTGTACCCTTAGTCTGTAAAGGTTCCCCAGTATAGGTTCTCAGTCTAGCCAAGATCTTGCACAAACTTAAGGGTTAGAGTCCAGAGCGAATTTTGTTAAAGACTGGTTCTGCGATCACTGAAATGCTCACGTCGGTATTGATCTCCATGAGAATTAAGTGACCATTTAACCAGATGTTTATTTTAATTGCTTCTGGTTTTGGATGTTGCTAAACCATTTAACTGTTCCAAACCAGATGTAGGAGGACTTTCCAGGGCATGCACTCTCCTAGATATTGGCCTTTAAGTTCTCTTACTCAATATAAGTCCAATCGGACTCTTGTGCTGTCTTGAGTCCGCATACCGGCAGCAACTGCAATGGCTTGCCGGCCCGGATCCTGAAGAAAATGTTAACCATTTGGCTTCGTTTTGGAGTTTTGCTGTGGGATGACCTGAAGTCGCTCTGTTCAGGATATGTCCAGAGTGAGGCCGTGGAATTGCCTGTACTCAAGTGATGTTTCCAAAGCTCAGACAGACTGGTAAGGTTCTCCACTTCCATCTGAATGCCCTGTAATTCATATGCTCAACTTGCTGCATTTTCCAATGATAATGCCAGTTGTAGTGCCCGTTTGAAGTCCAGTTGGGCTTCAGCTAGTGGGCACTTTTGCATAGTTACATCATTAATCCCACATTCCTCAACCGGTCTCTCAGCATCTCATTAAAGATTTAACCAAAGTCACATGCCTCTGCCAATTGTCTTAACCTAGTCAATGAACCTGACACAGATTCCCCTGGTTCTTGAATTGCCTGAGTAACAACGATAGCATCTCAGAATTTGAGGAGGCTTGGGGTCGTAGCATTCCTTAACTAAATCTGTCAACTCTTGAAAGGCTTTACTATCTGATGCCTCAGGGATTAACATGTAGTGTGGTTGGAAAAACAATATCCGCAGATTTATAAAAAGTTCTAAAAATCAAAAGTCTAGACAGGTAGGTAAATTATTTTCCTCAAGCACCTTTTGATTTTTGTAATAATGGTATGCTGTTGTCTTTTGGGTAATGATCAGCTTTCTATTTCATGGTTTATCAGTTGAGCTTAGGTCTTTCCTTCAATTTTTTTTTTAAGTTTTATTGGATTTTCCGACTTTTCCCACACAGAGAGGAAAGATAGTTGCTTTCTGTCTGGAGGCTCTGGATATCTCTACTTCTCTTGGCATTATAAGCTTTTTTAAAACTCCACAGTTCAACCAATCAAAGAGAACTTGCTTTTGAGACTTGAATTATTCCTCATACTTCTTCCAAAAAGTAATATTGCATTGTACCACTCAACAATATACAACACTTGATTTTCAAGTTGCAAAAAAAATCCATGGTATTCCAATTATAGCAGGCCCACTTCCATTTTAATTTATAATACTAAAAAAAATGAAAAATATGTGAATATAGAAGGAATTGAAAGCAAAGGCGATAATTTTAAAACCAGGAAGCATATTTGTCACCGTGCATAGCGGTTTTAGGGGGAAATGGAACTCACTGCGAATTAATGCATGAGCTGGTATGTAGAAGGAGACTAGGCAGGTGTGCAATGGAATAGCTAGGTGTCGAGGTAATGAAGGCAGGAATGAGCATTTCAGCAGTTGAAATGTTGTAGTAGAAATGCTGAGACAGAGATTAAGTTGAGCAATGCTACAGAGGGATTGGTAAACACAGCAGGGAGACAAATACTGGACTATCAGTTCTGGTCATTTTTTGAGGGATGTGTTGGTTAAGTTACCTGGAGAATCCTGTTACCTCATGTTTGAGTCATGCCATGGGATCATCTGCAGCCACCTGGGCACAACGGGGCTCTATTTACCTGAAGTGTCCATTGGCATCAGAGGTGTAAATCTTGCCCGTTAGTGGTTCTAATTATCTAAAGGTAGGTTTAATGTGGGTTTATTTTGTTAAACTAAGATGCCTAGGTACAGTAAATAACTGAAACATTAATGCCTATTTAGCGAAAAAGAAGACCAACTGACAAGAGTGACCGAGATGCAGAAACTCCAAGCCCAGAAAGCAGATGCTGCTTTGGAAGAATTCAAGAGACAGGTGGAGCTGAATTCTGAGAAGGTCTATTCTGAAATGAAACAGCAGGTAAATCTTCTGCTATTGATTCTGTGGAGTTTATTAAGCTTACATGCTGGTATGTTTCTGGTTTTTATTAGCAAATGCAACTTTAAGTATTACTTCACAAATGGAGGCAAAACACACACTTCATTTGCTTCAAATCACAACTTAACAGGCTAGCAAAGAAAACCTCCTTGATTTCTTAAACTACAAGACCATAAGAAGTCAAAACATGATTTCGCTGTTCGGCCCTTTGAACCTGCACCACCATTCAGTAGGATCATGGTTGATCAGACAATCCGCACGTCCATTTCTTGCCTTTTAACCCACAATGCTTGATTCCCCTACCGATCAAGGATCTATCTCAGCCTTAAATATACACAAGGCCTCTGCACCCACATCTGTCTGTGGCAAGCAGTTTTAAAGACTGTCGGTTGTCTGAGAGAAGAAATTCCTCCTCATTTCAGTCTTAAGTTTGCACCCCTTTATTCTGAATCTATGCCCTCTGTTTGTCTATGCTTCCCATGCTGGGAAACATCCTCTCACCATTTACCCTGTCAAGACCCTTAAGAATCCACATGTTTCAAGGAGATATCTGTCATTCTTCTAAACTCTAGCGAGAAAAGTCCCAACCTGTTTAGTCTTTGCTTAAAAGACAATCTCTCCATATCAGGAATAATCCTGGTGAACCTTCTGTGAACTGAGGTTGTTGACTTGCTCAACGAGCTGGTTTGTTTTCGTTCAGACGTTTCGTCACCATGCTAGATGACATCATCAGTGAGGCCTCTGATGAAGTGTTGTTGTTCCACTCCGCTTGGAATTTATACTGCCTGGTCCGTTATGGTGATCATACAGATCAAAACCGGAAGTGACACTACTCACCATAACGGACCAGGCAGTATAAATTCCAAGCGGAGTAGAACAACATCACTTCATTGGAGGCCTCACTGATGATGTCATCTAGCATGGTGACGAAACGTCTGAACAAAAACAAGCCAGCTCGGCAAGCAAGTTAACAACGTCACGCACAACCCGAGCTACAAATCTTTGCTAAAGCTTCTGTGAACTGCCTGCAGTGAAATGATCTATTTCCTTCAATACGGGGAGTAAAACTACTCACCAGACTCCAGATGTGATCTCACCAGCACTTTGTACAGTTTCAGTAAGACTTCCCTACCCTTATACTACAACTTCCTTGAAATAAGGGACATTAGCCTTCCTAATTACCTGCTGTACCTGTGTGATAGTTTTCTCTGTTTTGTGCACAAATACCCCCAAGTTCCTCTGTGTTGCAGCATTCTGGAGTTTTTGCCCATTTAAGTAATACTCCGTTCTTCTGTTCTCTCTTCCAAAATAAATAATATCACATTTTCCGACACTAAATTAGGTTTAGAATCTGTTAAAAGCAGTGTCACTTCTTCTGTTATTGGATAATTCAATAGTGGAACAAAAAAAAGGTTCTAAAAAACGTGAATGCCTTTTAGATTTCTTTTGCACAATCCTGCTGGTATGAAGATCAGTTTTCCCGATTCAGTTCTCTGCACGAAAATATAAAACTTTCAGCTCAATGTTTTATGTATTTCCTCCTTTGTCAAATATAAAAATTAGTCACTTTTTTTTAAGGTTAACTATCCAAGCTGCTGACTTCGCCTGGCTTCCAAATCCTAATTTATATATTTCAAATCAGCCAACTAAATCAGTCGTTTCTTTTGTCCAACCTGTCTTTTTCCTTGCCTTGTTCTGTCCCTGCAGGCAACATGCTGGTTCTCGCTAGGATGTCAGGAAAGCTTTTTGCTGAGATTGAACAAGCAAGAGCACTGTTCAATTTCCTCCCTTCTACATAGCACTAACATGTGACCTCCGCCAAACACCTTTGAAGACAGTTGGAGCTGAGTTCAGGGACTCATTGGAACGGAGAGATCTGTCTTCATCCCTTTAATGTATAGCATAGCTTTACTTTCACTTTAGTAGTAAAGTGCACAATAAGGTGCCAATACAGAAAGCATGAAATGATCTGTTTTCCAGTAGCGATACGTCTCCACACACAGCACATAAAAAAGGTGCTCCAGCAAGATAAACTATCCAAAATTCCTTGATGGAGAGTACAGGCTGGAATAAACCTTGAAGCTGTGAAAAAAGAAGTATGTAATTTGAAATGGAGTAGCAGAGATCCACATCGCTTTAATCCACCTGTTTTCCCAAGCAGTGATATTTTAAATACATACCACTGCCTGCGCACTGTGCATTGAGTTCAACTAACAGAAAACAAATGCTTGAAAAATGTGATGCTGAATGTTTTTGTATTACCAGTAGAATGCATGGCTTTGAAACTTGAACAAGCCTTATTTCCCATCTGTGGAAGCAGCATACTTTATTCTCTGTCCTCATCCAAGCTCATGTTGGCTGTTTCTAGGAATTTTTCTCTAATAAACATTTGGCATCAATATATATATGATTATTAGTCCAATTTTTAACCAGAGTGATGCAATATAGTCTGGAAATTCCATTTGCTTCCTCTCTTGACCGAAAATGCATAGATTTGTGGGGAATTACACATCATGAACCATTTTAATTTCTGCAGCAAAAACTGAGCGTGCTGGAATATACAGTGGGCTATCGGGCACTCCCAGAGAGAAAATATGTATAACATGTTAGCTTGAAACAATAATCTATGAACATGTATTAATCCGTTTTTCTCTCTTCAGAGGTTGATTGACCTTCTTTGTTTTATAAGAAGCAATAAATTGCATCTGTATTGTATTTGCAAGTTTATTAAGTGGCCAAGCAAGTGATCGGACAAATAATGAGTTTAAGCCAAAAGAAAGTATAATAGAACAGGGTGACTAAAAGCTTGGTCAAAGAGTTAGGTTTTATGGAGAGAGAAGGAGACAGAGAAGTTTGAGAAATAAATTCCAGAACAATAAACGTATATGGCTAAAGGCATAATTGCCATTATTGGATTGAAAGATGTCGAGGGATACATGGAAGCAAGTGCTGGATGAGTTGTGGGACTGAAGGGGGTTAACAGAAAGGGAGGGACAAGACCATAAAAGGACACGTGCAATCCTTAATTGCAAATTGTAAGATTGAGGCATTGGTTGGGGAGCAGCCAATGAGGCGGCATGTGGCTAAACTGGTTGAATGCCGAATATGTTGATGTCTATATCCCTTGGATTTGGAGTATCACAGGTAGAAAAACTTTAAAGTTGGATAGTAGAAGGATTTTATTGGTAATATTGTTATTTGTGGGATTACTAAGGGCATAATTGAATAGATCAACAGCAACGGACATTTAATAGTGAATGGATAGCCAAGCACTAGAGTTTGGGAGTTTGACATTGCAGTTGTAAATGACTTGGGGGAGATTTTCCCCGAAGGAAATGGGATTGAAAGGGGTCTGTGAGTGAGGGGTACAAAAAGATGTTCATTTCAGAAGTCAGGTCAGTGCAGTAGCAATGTCTAAAGGTGGATCATTTGTTTAGTGGAAGAGATTAAATGAAAATAGGAGAGAAGTACTCTTGGAAGAGAGCAAGCTTAGGTAAGTTGAGACATGATGGTAGTTTAAATTACAATGAATAAGGAGTCATTTATTCCAGAGCCCGAGGAAGGAAAATAGTGAAAATTATTGTACCAAGAAACTTCAAGTGCGGGAAACGTGTAATTGAAGAATATGGAGATTTTAAAGAAAAGTAAAGGAAAATGATGTGCTTAAAGGCTGAGTAGGTAGGGGAAGGAGCAACAGTTGTATTTAATAGCAATAAGAGTTAGATTGTTATGCAATCCCAGTCATTTGGGCAAAGCAAGTGATGTAAAATATATACAAGTGAGGAGACTTCAGTGAAGGATGAAGAGCGGTCACCTTTAGCCAAGTTTTCATCAAGGCTGTAATGTTAATGTAGTCATCTGTTATAAGGTCTTAGATGGAAAGGGCCTAGTTTACAAGTGAACAGACTTTCTTGAGGGAGTTACAGAGAAGAATGGTGATTTTGGAAGAGTTCAAGGCATCAGTGATGACGAGTATATAAAGACCAGAGTTGGTAGGTAGTGTTAGCAAGAAGGTTGCTGAGATTGGAGGATGGGGCACTTAATGTTGCTGTAAGGGGACATCAGCCAGTGCCTTGATGGCACAAGGCAATGTAATAGATTATCAGTGTGTGAAGTTGGATAGAGTACTTGTGGATTGGAAGGCAGGATGTTAGAATTTGTTTGTAAAATGATGGGGGGAAAGAGTGTGTGGTCCCTTTAAAAGATGGTATGCTTTTTCTAGGCTTGGAGTTTAAATAAAATGTCTACGAGCAGCAGCAGCACAGAGAGTTCTTGAAATTGAAACATTTGTATCAAAAGGCTGTATGGTTAGCAACCCAGGCAGTACTCTTGTTTTGATATTAAGGCAACCAGTTTGAATCACCCAATTAATTTAAATCAGGTAGAGACTGAAGACCAATTAAATTTAAATCTGATGGCTTTGACAACCTAGGACCAATCCTATGGTAAGAATTTGATAGGTCATCAAGGGTATAAAAGAAGAAGGTATTTGAAAATCGGCTACTGCTATCTGTTAGAGTTAAAAACCAGCAGCCCAAAAGAGAAAATCACTGGCTCTCACAGAATCCTCTGAGCTCCCAGAAAACTGTTATCTGACTAAAGGTACAGCACCAGTCTTAGCTAATATTCCTGACTCAAGAATTTGAAGGAGAAAGGCGTTCCTGACTGAAGAACAGCAGGGAAGGCACAGAACATTCTGGAAGATATATCCTGGCTGTAATTTTGAGAGACTAAGTTTTAAGTTTTTTTAAAAATTAATTTGATTTATATAAGTGGGACTTGTATTTATTGGAACAGCATACCATTAAAATTTTGTTTTATTTGGGAATAATTAGTAGTTGAGAGGGAATTGTTCAGTTTGTTAGTAGTTCTATTAATTTATTCACTGCTAGAGGTAGATAAATAAATTGTTACTTGCTGATTATAGAGTGACTGTCAGGAGTTCATTTCATTTAAACTTCCCCTTAAAAGACCGTGGGGGTGAGGACCAGGTTATGCCACTTCTCATACTTCTTTTAACAGATAATGGGGTGGGGCGAGTCTTTCGGGGCATATCGGTTTTAGTTATCAGTGGGGGTCGACCTCCGATGTGGAATTTCTAACTTTTATATTATTGTTTCAAATGCACAATATTTGTGCTTTCTCTCATGGTGGCAATATTTTATTATCAAAGTTTCATTTATTTTATTTCACCATAACGTTATTTTATCCATTTCAAGACAATGATGACTAAAGTTCAATCCAACCAGTTTTTTAAAATTTGTCATCAATGGCTGTCCCATTATTTGTGGATGACATCTATTTAAGATTGCTCATTTCTACCATGGGTCTTCATGTGACTGAGCAAGTTGATTCCTGACCCATCTTTGGGCACTTGGGAAAAGGATTTCCCATGAGCTAGTAGGATTTGAAGGACTGAATTTGCTTCATTTTTTGAAACTACTTTGTCTTATGATTAAGACATTATGACTCAAAACTTGATGCAGTTTGATGAACAATTTGTTGCCAACTTTAACAAGTTTCTCCCAGCCATCAATATCAATTCAACTACTTTATAGCATTTTCTTTGTCCTTCCCTAGAAAGCTAGTCACAGAGTTGAAAAAACAGAAACTGGTGCAAGTGACACTTTTCAACCATCCAGATGCAGTGTTCAGTCCACTAAAGGTGATTTTGCAGAAGTTTTACATGAAAGTTTGTGGAGCTGGCTGTAAACAGTGGGATTAACTTCAGAAGCCAGTATGATGATGACGATCTGATGATGATGTGAGAGTTGCAGGTGTAAGGAGAGCAATCTGGAAGGCAGAAGGTCCTCTAACCTTGTGCAAAGTGAACATTTGTTCAGACCTAGCTGGAAGTTAAGAATTTGTGCCATAGACCATGGACTTGAGCAGCATATTTTGGAAGGCTCAGCAGTCCAAACCTAGAATACACAGCAGAACACTCACTTTAAGGTACTCCCACTGAATTCAGAGGATGCAGTGATGGCACTGGTTGTGAAGTTCTCCAGCAACATTTCTGTAAATAGTACTAAGTTATAGGAAGTGTTCAAAATATTCTAGAATCTTGCCTTCAACTTAAATGAAAAATGGAATACTTGTTTGACCAAGTGTAACCTGGAGTAATTTTTGTTTTGACAACATTCAAGGAAAGGCTAGATTTTTTTGTCAAAAGAATTGAAGAGATTGGGAGTGGCTTATAGATCTGGCACAGAGTGAGCAATGACACTGAAATCCTTTGAAAACTGTGGAAAATGGCCTTCTGTGGTGGCTGGTTTGTTTTGTTGTGGTAACAACAGAGGTTAAATAGTTTTCCATCCAGGCAGTATTTCATTCTCACTCCAAAGGAAGGTTGACCTTGTGACAAAATAAATATCCACTGTTGGGTAGATTGTAAATAGAATGGGAAGGGAAGGCTTTCTTTTCCCTTCAAAATCTATGGAATGAGTACTTGGAGACTTGATTTACCAGCAAAGCCCATCAGCTTTGCAGACCTCTGCTAGAATACCAGTGGGGCTCCAAGCTTGTGTTGCTCATTCATTTAATTGCATGCTATAGTCCTCCCATTAATGATGGTTCATGGATTCTGCCACATACTATTTGCAGCTTCCCTGACTGTGGCTAGTCAACTCATCAAAGGTCAATAGTCAATTGAATAACACTTTGGTAGAAAACCCCAAGACTTCATTAGCCTCCAGATAAGAACTAAACTGACTGCCTTGAGTATACGTGATCTACAGATTGCCCAAGATTGCAGGTCACAGGGTGATGGGAGGTAACCTGGAGAGAATCAGCTGCTATTATGGATTTATAGTTGATGAACTTTTGAAAATGTTCTTTCCAGCATTGATTGAAGTCATTATCATTCTTAGGATGTGAAACATCATTCTGTGAATGATGAAGGATACTGTCCATTTGATCTTGGTCTTTAGGTTTCAAACAGCTTCACACGTCATGATGGTCAGCTTATTGCTGGACCTCTCAGGCTGTGTCTTCCCACCACATACCCTTTATCTTTCAGATTTCTCTTTGGGCATCGTCCGTGAACTGGGAATGTTGCTTCGTTGACATACAGCTTTGTTTGGTTTTGCCAAGCAATGAAGGTTTCACAACTTTACACATACCAAATACACATGCCAATTCTTATTTTGTATTTGTTATCATAAAATCTTATTAATTTTTAAATGCATTTCAAAGAAATGAATCATATGGTGGCAGTTAGGTAGTAGTCATTGCTTTAATTATTAGTTCGATGAAATTAGTTTTCTCAACACATAAATAGTTGAGCACAGGTTACAGTGAAATAAGCTGTATGACCTCAGTGATGGGCTCTGGCTTAATGCCACATATAGCTGGATTGCTGATCACTTCTGCTGAGCTGGTCATTGCCGCTCCTCCCAATGATGATTTCACAATGACTTTAGTCAAAGCCTCAGAGCCATTTTCCTATTTTCCAATTTAACTGGCCACAGCTGGTTTCACATAGGAATAGATCAGATGCAATTGAACAGATCATTAAACTAAAGGATTAATTTTTTGGAATATGACCTATAATCTCTTGGGCTAACTGTACAGGTGAATACAGTAATATAAAAACAGAGAAAAAGCATTGAAAATGACGAAAGTCAATGTAAGAGATTTCTTGAAACTTGCTAAGTGTACAGATCAATACATTTAAAATCGTAAACTGCACTGCGCACAAAATAATGCTCCCAATTGACTAAAGTCAATCCAATTTTAAAATAACTTTACACCTGATCTTTTTGAAGTCCTATCAGTCCACATTATATAAGTTCCTCATGATTTGCCTTTAAAAGGTTGTTTTTTTTTTCCATTTGGTTAATTTTCCTAAATTTGGCATTGGCTCAGTTCAGAACACCCTGATCTCTAAGTCAAAGGTTGTGCGTTCATGCCCTAAGTTATAATCCAGGCTGACGCACCACACCAGTGGAGGACTGAGGAGTGCTACAGCATTAGTGCTGTATTTTTCAAGTGATTTATTTAACTGAAGCATGTGTAAAAGGCCCCTCTGTTTAAAGAAAAGCTGGGAGCTTTCCTGTTATCCAAACCAACATTTACCCCTCAACCACTTAACTTGAAAATATGATTTTCCTATTATTCTTTTGCTGCACACAGATTAGCTCCTGCATTTCCTTTTATTTCTCAAAAAAACTCATTCATCATGAAGCACATTGAGATATCTTGAGGACATGAATGATGTGATTTAAATGTCACTGCTTTCTTTTACATACAGTTCCAAACAGGAGCAATCCTCAGAATAGTGCTAAAGACTTGCATTCATCCACAAGCTCTTTCTTGTATTGCGCCACATTTATTGCACTTCACTTTTGCCTTAAATTTAGGAACCAGAGCATGGTATGTGGTGATGGAAAGTCTGTATCCTCAGCAACTTGGATACTTTTGGCATTTTTTTCTGGCTGCACCTCATACTCATCCTCAGATCATACAAAGTTGATTGTGTAATTATTTTGGAAGTGTGGATTTTGTAGGTTGCATAATCCCTGCAGCACCATTGGTTCCTAAGGACAAGTTCATTTTGCCAAGGGAAAAAAGAATTAACTTCAAATCGGGAAACACTCTTGAAAGGAATTCAGTTTTCCACTGTTACTAATTGATCCCAGAACAGATGCATAAGAATAGATTGCTTCCAAATGACATGCTTTGATGTGAGGAAAGCTATGAAGTCCAACACAGTAACTTTCATACCAGCCACTAAATCTGTTTCATCGTTAGCAGTTTAACTTATCACAAGCTTTTTTGTCATCACAGTCTGTGTTTATAGCCAACCAAAGATTGGAATAGTTTAGGCTTTGTTAGGTATTAAGCTGGATTCTGATAAAATGGGGATATCAGTGGAGTAAGCTTTTTCTTGTGCAGAACACTGTAGGCATTAACCTGTTATTTCCCAGTGCACAATGCAGCGCCATCTGGTGACTATGTCAACAACAATGATTTACCTACAAGAAAAACCAAGTTTTTCAAAGCAGACCTTTTATTTTGTGGAAATATTTAGCTGGAAATCGCTACTTCTGAAACATAATTGTCAGACATCTAAACTTCAGTGAAATCAAATGTTCATTTTTCAGGTTTTGTACATTATTCTTAACCATTAGATACTTGATACTATGAGATTTCACTGCCAGGATTTAATGGAAATGAGAGAAAATTAGGCTGGGCTGGATTCAACTTCAGGTGGGCATATTTATGAGGATGCTCTAGTTCAAGCTGTTGGTCAACGTTCATTAGTTTTCTTAGCAATTTTCGGACGGTCAGGTGACAAGTAAAGCGATTCACAGGGTGAGAGATAATAGGTACTGCAGATGCTGGAGAATCCGAGATAACAAGGTGTGGAGCTGGATGAACACAGCAGGCCAAGCGGCATCATAGGAGCAGGAAAGCTTGACGTTTCGGGCCTAGACCCATCAGGTGTTTATGTGAATTTGAACTTACAAAGCAAGTGTGTAAAGCCACCACGTCACTGTTTATGCCTCACTTTAGAAATCAGCGCACAGCTTTGCCACAGCTGCTGCTGAATATTTGACTGGATTTGAACTGAAGGCTCAAGGCTCCAGGACTAGGAACGCGACAGCTGATGACTGTACAACTACTTGCATCAAACGAGTGAATCTTGACTGTCAAGGAGACCTGAGGTGATGGACTTACAACATCAAAATAGGAATATTTCTCAGATTCTGTTACATACGAGATATATATTGTTGATTTTCTTCACTTCTCTTAGAAAGTTGGTAAGGATGATTCACTGAGTTTGAGTATGAGGAGAGATTGACTAGGTTGGGATTGTTTTCACTGGAGTGCAGACAAATGAGGGGGTATCTCAAAGAGACATAAAATTCTAAAAGGACTGGACAGGGTTGATGCAGGGAGGATGTTCCTGATGGTGGGTGTGTCCAGACCAGGGATCACAGTATGAGGATTCCGGATAGACAATTTAGGAGGAGACATTCTTCACCCAAAGAGTGGTGAGCTTGTGGAATTCATTACCACAGGAAGTAATTGATGCCAAAACGTTGAATGTATTCAAGAAGTGATTAGATGTAGCACTTGGGGGGAATGGGATCAAAGGTTATGGGAGAAAGCAGGATTAGGCTATTGAGTTGGATGATCAGCCATGATCATGAAGAATGGCTGAGCAGCTTTGAAAGGCCAAATGGCCTCCTCCTGCTTCTATCTTTTACGTTTCTATATAAAGCGTAATCAAATTGCTACCTAAAGCTAAAAGATATTTCCTATCTTCATGTTGACAAATAAGAAATTTAAACTCATACAGACAAACATAATTAGAATAATTCATCAACATCTTCAATAACTATGAACTGTTCCATTCAGGCAAAAATTCACACTTTTTTAAAAGTAACTGACACACACTTCTATAACAATGATGAGTCAAAATACAGAAGGGTGATAGAGGGCTTGATGATGTGGTGCAATGAAAATAATCTGTCTCTCAAAGTGGACTAAGAACTGATCATCGATTTCAGAAAGGAAGAGGAGAACATGGCCCCATCTACATCAATGGTACTGAGTTGAGAGAGTGAAGAATATCAAGTTTCTTGGAGTGACCAGAACCAACAACCTGTCCTGGATTTCCCATGTAAATGCAAAAGTCAAGGAGGCGCAACAACACTTGTTCTTCCTCAGGTGGTTCAGAAAATTTGGCATGTCCATAAAGTCCCTCACCAACTTCTACAGATGCACCATTGAAAGCATACTGTCTCGGTACATAATGGCCTGGTTTGGCAACTGCTCTGCCCAGGACCGTAAGAAGCTACAGGAGGTGATGTGCACAGCCCAGACCATCACGGAAGCCAACCTTCCATCCACGGACTCTATTTACATGGCTCGCTGCCTCGGAAAGGCGGCCAACATCATCAAAGACCCATTGCACCTTGGATATGACCTCCTTACAACCTCTTCCTTCAGGCAAAGATATAGAAGCACATGCACAAGCAGTTTCAGGAACAGCTTCTTTCTGGCCTTTATCAGAATATTAAATGGACTCTAGCCTCACATAATGTAACTTGCATGCCTCTAAGTCTTTTCTATCTGTACATCGTTTGTTTGCGGTGATCTGCCTGTACTGCTCGTAAACAAAGCTTTTCACTGTATTTTGGTACACGTGACAATAAAATCAATTAATCAATCAATCAAAATATATGCAAAAACCCATCATCCTAAACACATCTTCCACAGACTCATGAGGTCACAGCCACATATTTCCATTGTGCAGTCACAAAGTTGAAATGTTTTGACCAGCCAGTTATAAACTCTTTACTGCATCACTGATCACATGTTTAGAAATAAATGTCACAATTGACTGTTCATTACAGTGATATCCACTAGATGTTTTTCCAAGTACAGTAGCTCCTGAACAAAGCCCCAGACTAGACATTCTGCATTCATTTGCAAGGAAGTCATTACCTCGGTAATTTGAGGTTTTCTTGGATCCCAGTTACTAATTGTTACTTTGTTGACAGGTTTAAAACTTTTCTCACTCCTTTGCAGCCTCCTATTCCCACCCCACCAATCCTAACCCTTACAATGTCCATCAGCTTACATGCTTTTTGCTGCCTCTTTGTCCCCCTCACATCTTAAGAACTTGACGGAGTAAATACTGAGAGAATGTTTCCTATCATGGGACAATATAGGACCAGATGGCATAATTTCAGAACAAAGGACTTCAATTTAAGACTGAGATAAAGAGGAATTTTTTCTCTCGGAGGGTTGTGAGCCTTTGGATCTCCTTGCCAGAGAGCGGTGTGGAGACAGAGTTCTTGTGTATATTTAAGGTTGAGAGAGATAGACTCTTGATCAGTAGGGGAATCAAGGGTTACAGGAAAAATGTAGGAAAGTGGATGTGAGGCATCATGACCCTATTGAATGGCAGAGCAGTCTTAATGGGCCAAATGGCCTACTTCTTTTACTATTTCTTATGGTCTTATGGACATTCATTCGCTGTTGTTAAGTCAAAATCCTGGAGATCTCTCTGCCTGTACTTTGAATGAACTAGTTGTACAATGAAGTGCTAAATATTTTACAAATACCTACTAGTATGATTTAAAAGAAAGCTTTAATTAGGGGCTGTAATTTCTGACAGTAAAGGATGGGATTCCTCACAGTACACTGGGGATCTTTAATTAGAATCCCTACAGTGTGGAAACAGGCCCTTCGGCCCAACAAGTCCGCACCGACCCTTGGAGCATCCCACCCAGACCCATCCCCCTATAACCCACACACCCCTGAATACTATGGGCAATTTAGCATGGCCAATCCACCTAGCCTGACATCTTTGGACTGTGGGAGGAAACCGGACCACCCGGAGGAAACCCACGCCAATAGATATTATTGGCCTTTGCTGAGCTGTCATCACTCTGGGAAAGTATAGAGTGAAGTTTATCACTGGCCTAAGGGACACGGATCTCAAATGCATTTAAATACTTGGCGTTGTCATTGACAAAGCTCCGTTTTCAGACCGAATTGGATTGATGCTCAGCTCAGTGAATGAGTGACACTTGGCAAGTTTGACCATATAGTGGGAAAGTAAGAGTAACAGAATGAGGCATCCTGCACAGAACTGTATCTTCTGTAAATGATTGTAGCTAAAATCAGATGATCTCACTAACCAAACTTGGTAACGACTTGTAATGGAGGTTGATCTGTATGGTGAAGAAGAATTTCACAGAAGAAGACGTCTGTGGGAAGCCAAGGTCCTTCAAAGCATTGATGGCAAGTATTTAGAGCTGGTCATAATGTACATGAAGAACATTAAGTTTATGTACCCAATTGCAATTGGTAAATGCGTGAAAGAACATTGAAAACTATTTATTTTCACAAATTTACCCCTTGTGGTCATTATTTGCTATTTCAAAAGATAGTACCTTTCAATTAGCCCAGAATAAAGTGGTGCTAATGAGTCTTTGCCATTCTTGATTTAGTTGTTTAGAGCTCTATGATAATTTTGTAGCTCTTTTGTGACATGCCCCATTTTGCAGGGCAAAACATTGAATTGTTTCTGAGGACCTCCCTCTGCAAGGATGAGATCAGCAAGGGATCATATGGTAAACCTTCTTCCTTCACAGGATACAGCAATCCATTGGCCCAATAAACCGTGCTGATGACCTGTCATTTTTGGGCCAATATGAGGTTGTCAAGTGGATTTGAGAAGTTGGCATGTTGCGACGAATAATGATTAACATTCAAGACTCTCATACAACTGAAGTTCATTTCTGTAGGGAGTGAAATTACAAAACAGGATCACAGGATCAAGAATCAAAAAAAAAAATTGGCCAATATGTCCAACATCCACCATCTCACTGGCAATGTCAGTGCTACTAGCAACAATTCACAATTGAATACAGAGCTGTTTTAACCAGTCACTATGTTTTCAAACTGTCCTTTGCCAATTGCACAATGGGTTAACCTGCTGTTTTGATGGTTGCAGTTTTCTCTATATAATTCACATTCCTTAGATCAGTCTGCTGATGCCTCAGGGACAGAATCTGTAACTCGAGGAGGCCTTTACGCAAAGGAAAATAGCAAATGCATTTGAAGTTTGTTTCTGATCCTGTTTTGATTGATTTACTTTGTTATCATAATTTTTAAAACTCTTTCTTTACAAAATTGATTTTTTTAACTGTTCCTGGTATTTTCATAAAACGAATAATCAAGGTATTTCTTGGTTTTATTCAAATAGAAAGCAAAAACAGTGGCTGCAACATCGTCAAGGTTTACTCCCCGCCTGGACATACTTTGTTTAAAGCTGTATTTGGTGTAGTGAAGTAGTTATAGATTTTTTTCTCTATGACTACAGTGTCAAATCAAAAATTCTCTCTTTTGCATTTTATAGATGGAGAAGGTTGAGGCAGATCTAAGTAGATCAAAATCTGTCCGAGAGAAGCAATCAAAAGAATTCTCTTGGCAGTTGGAGGAACTCAAACAACGATATGAACAACAGGTACATATAATCACATTCTTTTCTACTTTTATGGAAACAAAGATTCTTTATCTTTTCAGGAAATGCTTAGAATAATTCTGGTCACTGGGGATTCAGTGAAAAACAGTAATGATTTTGATTCTCCCACATTATCATTACTCTGCACTTGTTAGTGCACATCAGGGTCCTTGGAAACCAAACCATTTCACATTAATGTGTACAGTGCATTGCACTGAGTGACCAATAACACTGCTTTAAAGACTTAAGCGACAAAAAGAGCAAAAATCTATTTGCTTTATGAGGAAGATGACTGAGCAAGAATGAAAGGAAGAATGAGAGTAAGGTGCATACATTATCGTAAACACATGCAAAACATTTCTCGTGCTGAGACTAATCATTATATTGATTCACGTAGAATGAACCCACCTTCCAAACATTATTGACCAAGCTAGCAGAAAAAAGCATCTGCTATGAAAAATGACTTTTTACATCGTGATGTCTGAAGACGATGCCCCAGGAAATAACCGTTTTTTTGGCAGGGTGGAGAGACTGAAGAAGAAAAAAGATGTAGCCTTGCAATGCAGAATATAAAATTGAAATAAAGCACCTGTACTTGTTAATTAGCAGTAACAATTATTATCCTTTCAGTTCCCCTGTTTTCTTTTAAACTGGACATCAGTTTTGCTTTAAATTACAAGCTCATGCTTTCCTTCACTGATGAGCACAAAACTCTTAACCTCAAAATGTTGCCTGCCATTGCTTTTCTCTTTGTCTTCCACGACATGCCTAATCCCTCTTCAATTTTTTTAAACATCTTTCTCTTTGAAATAATAAATAATTGAAATATGTAGGGCTGCGTCATGAACGTAAGCAGCGTTGATTCAGTTCAGTACAGGGCAGTGGAATCGAAACTGATGAATATTAGAACAGTGCTCCACAATGCGGGTTTGCAATATACTGATACATTAGCAAAGTCGTCGTAAACTGCAAAACCTTGGCTTTATTGTTTGCATGCGGAGGAAAGGGAGGGACAGCATTACCACGTTCAAGATTGAATGTGTCTATAGTGAAACCTGTTAAAAAAAAAGTTCGAATTGAGACGTCCCTTGGGGTCGAATTTATTAATTGGTTTCAGTTTGAAAGTTGCCTAAGGGTTAAGTACTCTTAGAATGCCCTGCGCATGTAGAAGCATTTGAGAGTGATCTAGCCATCAGCTGTTAGACAAGAGAATGTCTGTGCTTAAAATGAGCTTATATCTTTTGGTCTGAACGACATCTCGATGAAAATCAACCAAAACTGAAGAAAAATGTAAGTGACTGTTCCTAGCAGCTGTGTGGCCTGGCATTTGCTGGAAATCTGGCATCCTGCAGGCCCCTATTCATCACCTGCTTCAAAGCCAGCCTGGCTGCCTATAGTCAGAAGGCCAGGTAGGGTGCCATTGTGCACAGTCTGGGCGGATTAGTATCAAAGCAGTAGAAAGTAGGCCTCGGTTTCATACTACCATTCAAACCTAGTGAGAAGAGCTGAGGATTGGCCAAGGTCACAGTATCCAGCTTGGTAGGGACTGAGAACAGAATATTGGGGAATAGACTGCTTTATGTGTAATCATAGCGAGCTACCAGCACAGCAGGCGTCCTGCTGAACACGTAAGTCTGTTTATTTCAGAATCACGTAGCTGACAGCGAGATAATGCTCCGGCTTTCATGTAAAACCGACTGTAAATTGGTTTATTTTTGTCTGTGTGGAAATTGACTGTAGAATCGTAACCTGCTGATTTTTCCACAAAAATAAAATCCAAATTCTATTCTGTAAAGATTTAAAAAGAAAAAAACCTTTTGTGCGTGTTTTCATTGAAACCTCATTTTTAATTTGAATAGCTGCAGAAATCGGCATTTAACGGTTCAAATAAGGATTAGGTTTTACAATTTTATAGAAATATAATTTTGGGCCAGTTATTTCAGTAACAGGCAAATATTATAAATGTAGCCTGGTTTTTATAAAAGTTGTTGATCGATTTATTCCTTTTCTGCTATAGGTATTGTGGAAAGAACTGGAAAAAATGATCAGTTTCCAAAAATGGTGTGGGAGGGGTGGATACAAGTGAGCAGGTATATAAAGAGCAAATTCAATGGAGTGCTTTAACACCTGCAGAGGGGTGTTGGCACGATGACACAAATTCTATTTTGCATTCTATTGGGGTACAAGAAGAAAGGAATACCTTTGACAAGTTGATCAATTTACAAGGAATTAGAGGAAAAATGCATTAGAAGAATTGTTGTCATGGTAATAGTGATGCGGTATTGATGAACAGTACTCTTCCTTATCCAATCAGATAGTAGAATTGAAGCTGGAGCATGAGCAGGAGAAGACGCACCTATTCCAGCAGCACAACACGGAAAAAGACAGCCTGGTCCGAGAGCACGAACGCGAGATTGATAACTTAGAGAAACAGCTGCGTGCCGCCATAGTGGAGCATGAAAACCAGTCTCAGGAATGGAGGAGGCGAGACTCGCAGGTGAAAATGGCTGACATCATTTTTTTTGTTTATTTTGCTAAATAAAAGAAAAATCTTCCTTTAAGTATTTGCAGTTCGCTTTTGGGAATGTTGGAGTTGTAAGCTTGATCGCCGATTTAGTGGGGGCGTGCAGTCCTTCGCGTATGAGTCTTCTAATGCCGAATAGGGATAAATAAGCTTAATCTGCAGAAACTGCAGGTTGCCAGCTTTAAAATGTCCCCTGATGCGACAGAATTTGGCCTTTCACTTTCACGTGGAGTCACGGTCCCATTATTTTGGATTTCTTCCGTAAACTGGGAATCATACTCGGTCTTTGTCATACGCGTAAGTTGAATGTTCACGTTTTATCATTTATTTTTATTTTGCTCTGTGGGAAGCCACACATCATTTTTATTCCCATCAGCCACATTTCAACCCCCTGCCCTCCCCAAACCTTCTCCCACAAATCCCTCATTTTTGCAGTACTGGATATCCTGACAGTGGAGTGTTCTTGAATTTGTGTGGTTTAGACATATTGCTCTCCCCTAGAGTTTTTTTTTTTTGTTGCCTTTTTTCCCCCAATCCTTGAACTTAACAGTCACTGTTGGAAGCCATTTGACAGAATAACCCCCAACTGTGGACACATTTGAATCATCAAACTTACGGATGAAATGTGCATTGTCAGCATGGAAAATGATTTAGATTGGTTCTGAACGTTTTTATAAAAAAAAACTTTCAGATGCGTTGTGTTTTTGAGCTGTAAACCTAACTCTATCAGCAGGAACGAAAGAGGCCTGCATGAAACCACTGCAGAAAGATTAAGGGAATGTGGTGATATTTTGCTCGATGTCTGCATCTCTGGCAAGTACAGTAAAACTAGCACAAAAATAGCCTCAAATGATATTAAAATTTTTCCATTGATACCTGAAGGACATTTGCTTGAAGAATACTGATTCAAAGAAGGACAAATGAATACATTGGAAGCAACCTAAAAGTTTTACTGTTTCCTTGCACATTCAATACCATGCCTCAGCAATAGATTTAAATTATTCAACACCCGAAAATGTGGATGGGAGAGTCTTTTTCAACCAGTTCGTCCATAATGAGTGGGTGCTGTCAACATGTTGTCCATTCATTCCACTTGAAGACACCTGCACTACCCAGTGAATTATCTTAATTTTTTTTAAATCATTGTATTATGAAAAAAATAAATAGATCATAACTTCAGGGATCCACGGTTGTTGAGCATGAATATGAAATCATTTCCAACAAAAGGAGCATGAAACCCAATGCGCCTGCTAGGGGAGGTCCATAGGGCTAAGTGTCTGCTTTGCATGGACAGAGTGATTTGAAGCTTTTGAAAGATGCCAGGTTCCGTACCCAATTTCCCAAAGTAAGATGACTTCTGTTGGCTTCTACAAATACCTGAAGATTTTTTTTAAGCACTTACGAACAGAAGACTACACTAAGAATCACTCTATTACTTTTAAACTATAGCACTCACGAATAGAATTTTTTCAACGGCTGTTTTTATTTACATAATTGAAGCTTGTCAAATCATTTTAGCAGGCCATGTAAGTCTTCTTATTATGTTTAGTTGGAGCCATGAATTTCACCATTCATTGATAGACTATCTTGAAAAAGCTGAAACTCCAATAAATCCCAACTTCTTAAACAGTGGGCATGCAAACATAGACAGAATGTTGGAGACAGTAATAGATTTACAGAATATTTTTACAAGAATAGTATCAACTGCATATTTGAGTGAATTGTATTATGAGGAGTATGAAACAAACTTGATTTTTGATGGAGAATTAATTTTATAAGGGATCACAGCGCAAGCCAAAGATATTTCATTTCAATCACACTCTCCTGAAGTCAGAAATGAGTGACTTGAACAATTTAGTAAATTCTGGCGTGACGATGCACTATTTCATTTTGCCTATGCTCTGATGGCCATTTGTCCCTGAGATTCTATCTCATTCCCATCTCTGTGTGAGAAATTAGTTAGGCGCATAAAGAATGAACGCACTGTTTCTCGTGGATGTCTTAAAAAGACATTTGCCATTTGGCTTTGAGTATTATTATTTCAAGACCGACCAGCTGTCCATCAAATAATGTGATTTTATATTATCCTATTAAAACAGTGCATCGAGATAAAATGTTTAATTCGAGTAAACATGTGTGTTAAAATATCATGGTTTGCATCTTCTCAAGCTCCTTCTATTTGCCCCAGCTGTCAAATGGTGTAGAAGAATCATTTTCAAGTTCTAGTATCTTCAATAGGATATGTTTGATCATCCCCAAATTAAATATCGAAATATAACCAGATGAAGGATAAATGTATTTTATTGTCATTGAGCTTTGTTGAAGAATAGCTTGATGGTGTCATGTTAGATTTGTTTAAGACGGATTTGATAATGTTTTTGCTGATCTGAGAAATGAAAAAAAAACAATTGGAAGGTTGGATTGAGAGAGGAACGAAGTATTTTCCTGGGCAGGTTAAAAGTGGCAGTTTGAAGATTAACATTATCAGTATTTGATTTTGTCTTCAGTTATGAAAGTTTGGTATATGTGTTAATTATTGCACCTCAAACAATCTAATTTGAACTTGTTGATTGCACTAAGACTATAAAAAAGTATTTATTTATCCACTGAGGCTTATTCCATGTTAGGGTGCTCGTGCCATGCAAGCTGTCAGAACAGGTGTAGGTTAGTATCTTTAATCAAAGGATTTGCATGTTGTCAGGGAATTTTAAATTCATTTTACTTTGATAGTGGTACCCTTGCTAGTTCATTATTCAGTGTCTTTTAGTATATAAAAGTGAATCTGAGATCTAATGTAGGATATCTTCATTATTGAACACGCAATCCTGACTTCAGAGTGCAACAAGGAGGGGAGGAATGGACAGTTTGAATACTTTTAAATCCAGACCAAATTTTGTTTGAGAGTTTCATGATTTATTTGGAAAAGTACTCTTGATAAAATAAATTGCAATTAATGTTCCTTTTTCCAGTACGCCTTCTGACATGAGAATGAAGAGCATGTGCTTCATGCTTGAAATTGATCACAATTTCCAAACTAAAGCTTAGTACTCAATATCGTCAAGGGTTTGTGGTTAATGAACTGAAACAGGACAAGTAGATGCAAGGTGAGCAGCATGAACAATACAAGGAGGTGCCTGGCATAACTTCAAACCAGGTAATTATCAATGTCAGAAACAGAGACAACCTACTAGCTGATGATATGTGCTACCAAGCAACAACATGTGGCCATGTCAAATATCCCATGCACCAGCATGTAGCTCTCTTGAAGGAGAATGGAGAATATGAAATTACCTTCTTGGTTCTGCTTTTTAATTTAGCCCCAGTTGGATCTTTCCTGTCATACTCCAAGTTCCTCAGCAGCACAGATGAAATATCCTGAACCCGGCCATCAGGCAGGCAACACAACCTTTAGAGCTCTCCATCCCAGCCACTAAGAATGGTGTCTATTCCTCTGACTGTACTATCCCCGATTACAACTATGTTTCTCTTTTCTCTCTGGCCGCTTGAATGGTTGACTATATTACTGTGTCAATTAAGAGGATGCAGATAGTGTGGCTCAGGTAGGTTGTCTCCCTGGAAAGCTCCTATGCTTCATTATACATTGCTCTGAAGCATGATTCGAAAAGTTGAGGAGGGTTCTTGAAATGTGTTTAATGTTCCACTTGTACAATTATGAAATATTATTGAAGTTATTTTGCCCACGAACATTTACACGTCTCCTCGCATAGCTGAAGTGAGATTTGGTAAAGCCTTTACAGGCCACTCTCAATACCACGTTAAACTAAGTGCAAAGCAGTTCAAAACCACAGCTGAAGATAGCTGTTTGTTCACTGATGGGTTGATTTTGAAGCTTCAGAATATATTATATCAAAGAATGACAGAAAGCATGTCAAGAAGGTTAGTAGGTGCAATTGCCAGTCTGCAAACATGTGCAATTTTACCAGCAACCATATTTGGAAGACCCAATGCACCTGCCTAGCAAGGATGTATTAAACCAACTGTACATCTTCTCGATCAATAAAACTTTAATCTGCTGCAAAGGCATCAAACTAAATAAAAAGAACATCATTTACGTAATATCTCTAAATAAAAAACACCTTTCTCCTCAGCCCATTTGCTTCAATCTCTGGAGACTGGATCAGAAATGGTATGCAATATCACTGATGTGCTCTCCATTTTTATATCAAACCAATGTCATAGGTCAGGTTAGTCAACATTTTAATTTCCTTTCCAGTTGAAGAACATTAACAGCATAAGGTGGCTGTCAATGTCATCAGAGATAACAAGGTGTAGAGCTGGATGAACACAGCAGGCCAAGCAGCATCATAGGAGCAGGAAAGCTTGATGTTTCGGGCCTGGACCCATTGGAGTTCTCCAAGTAGAGACTTCATTGACGGTGATATATTTGAATTTGAATGATTAATTGTCACTTGTATTTTACAATAAATAATAGGGTAAAATACAGTGAAAAACTTCAATTTTGCCAAGATCCAGTGCCAGTTTGAATAGTTGAAGAATAGAAAGAACAAAAAGGTATAAATGAAAGAGAATCCATCTTTGTTCTGCTGCCTCCACCATGAGTCCTGAGCCCTGAGCAGGCTGACCAATGAAACCCCTCCAATGACACCCCCTCTACCACCTTGCTGCTGCCTGCACCACGCATACAAACGTTGGAGTCGCCACTTTTCGGGCCCCATCTCTTCATCACCGGGTCTAATGACAGACCCACACTTTTCCTGCAAACAGGAGCCCCTAGCTTCGCTGCCATCGCCGCCTTGCCGATAACCAGGAGTCTCCAGCTCCGGGCTTAGCACAACCAGGAGTTGCAGCTGCCACCTCACTGATAACCAGGAGTCCCCACCGTGGGCCTAGTGCAATCAGGAGTCCCTGGCTCCACAGCTGTCACTGCCTCAACAACGCCAAGAGTCATTCTAGTATGCATCCTGAGTGGCAGTAAATAACCAATAGATTGCAGTGATTGTACACGTGAATTCTTGAAAAATGTAAACAATTTAATTATGGAGGTTGTGACTAGAATATATCTGCTGATGGAAGTTCTGCAGACATGAAAGCGAAGAAAGAGCTGAAAGAATATGGGAGAGCCTGACATGGGCTTACAGTAAAGGTAGAATGCTTTGGCAGGCCAACGTGCAACATATACATATTTAATGTGTCTTCCTTAAAAAATTCAACCCTTGGCTAGTTTCTCTTACTGTACTCCTTACAATACGCTACTTTATTCTATATCTGTTCAGGGTACCATGCATATTGTTCACCCTGGCTGACTGCTTTCACCAGAAATGTTGTACCGCATTCCTCAGAGATTGGTACCATGACTGTCAAACAAAAAACAAACTCTAGTTGATACATACAGCAGCACGTCAGCCACGAACAAAGTATTTGAGTCTGCTCTACATCGCTTGACCACAGATTCTGTTTCTTGCTTCCATGGGTTCTTTATTCCAAGACTTTCATTATGGGCCAGATGCTATGAGTAATTTGATAGCTCAACCACTGAATATCTCAGTAATTGGCAAAAGCTATTCTCAAAAATGTTGTGGAGAATCATACACATGGGACTGCAGAAAAGGCTGTCATACAGTTCAGAATTTCCATAGTGTTAATAAAACTAAGAAAGTGGTTAAACCTATGTACATAAAGAAATGACTTGCTATTGGAAGGTAATCAGAGTGCAGTAAGAGGAGAGATGCAATAAAGATTAATTTTACTAGTGGAATAGTGTAACATGGTTGTTACTATGACAACTGTGAGTTGTGAATTTTAATTTCTCGGATTATATATTCTCTATAATCAAACCTCATTGTGTTCCATAAAGAATTTTGAGATTTCTCTAGGGCATATTTATAAGTGTGTTATGACAATTGAGTGTTTTTTAGTTGAATATAAATATCTTCTCCAATTGTATCAAATAGAAAACCATGTCTAATGATGCATTAGGCTGGAAGGAAAAGCAATTATAAAAATAACAATTTCTAAATTTCCAGTGAATTTATTCAGTATGATTTGAAGATGCATCAGAAAAGTGAAAATGTGGGCACCATCATATGTAATGAGTGTAAGCCATGCACTCTAGTGCTTGTGAGATTGTAAATTGACAAAGCTGGTAAATGGAGTTTCAAAGTATGATGTATTTTTTTTCCCAGATATTTTAGTGTTAAGTATCATAATAAAATGATTTGATTTCTAACAATTTATAAACAGCAGTTTGAACAGATGTATATTTATTCTGGTATGGCTAACTGGATCATTAATTACCAAAGGAATCCTAAGTGAGTTGTAGCCACAGAATTAACTATGTCACAGTCCAGGATGTTTTTACTTTTAACATAGAGTGTCATAATATCATGAAAGAAGGACATTAGGCCCATCAAGTTCATGTCAACGCTCTGCAGCACAATCCAGTCAGCTCCCTTCCCCTACTCTATTCCTGGAGCAATGCCAGTTTATTTCCCTTTTTCTTTCATACTATTGATTGTCTCTTCTTTGCTCATCTTCAAAGACCAAGTTCCAGGTCATTATAGGACACTGTAAAAATATATGTTTCCACGCACCAGGCTATACACGTCTACAATTACACCAGCACCCATATTTGGTCGACCCAATGCATCTGCCTTGCAAGGATGTGTTAAGTTGGCTGTCTAGTCTCCAGATGAGCAAAATCTGCTGCGCCTCTGCAGCTGTGCGAAAACACACACACACACACACACATGCACGCACGCACACGCACAGACACATGCACATACATTGTCATATTCTTGTACACCTCCATCTGATATACCCGTAACCATATTTGTACCAAGGTGAAGACTCCCTGTTTCTAGAATCTAATCTTGTAGCTAAAATCCGTCAACACTTGGACCATTCTGATAGCTTTCCTTTACACCTTCTCAAAGACCCTTGCATCCTTCTGATAGTATGCTGGCCAGTCTGGATGCAACATTTTCTGGCCTAAATACAGCTTTATAAATGTTTAGCATTAGCTCCCTGCTTTTTTACTTAGTGCCTCTATTTATGAAGTCCAAGAGCCCATATACTTTGCAAACAACTCTCTCAACACGTCCTGCCACCATTAAAGATTTATGGACCCCTCTGTCTTTCATTAAGATCTTCTCATTCCTGCCAGGAATAGTGCCAATTGTCCCATTACTGTATACTCACTTTATTTCTGCTACTGCACCTATCTCCTGCCAAGGCTCAAGCTCTATCACACTCAATGTTACAGGCATACTCTTCTGTCACTCACTCTCACCCACTCAATCTCCCACACTAGTAACCCTGCATAGCCTCAGTGCCTCCTACTCACTCACTCGGGACACCCCACCACCTTTCTACTCAACTGCAGAAACACGAATAGCTGTGCCACTCACTTTCATCTCGCTCAATCTGTTCCTTTGTCTCATTCCGGGATAAAAGGGCCCACAGTAGGACAGAAAGAGCCAAGAGACCATGACTGTGCTGAGTGGCCAACTGACCATACGTACACTCCTCGATTGCTAGCAGACAAAGCCTTTCACTAACAGCAGCCATCCTGGACTTGACTGAGGACTGCTTTCCTTCAGCTTAGACATGACTATTTGATTGAGGTACGTGCAGTGTGTTTGCCATGTAGGCTGCTGGCATAGGTGTGGTATTGAGATAGAATGGTGCTGAAGAGCAAACTGTCTGCCCCCCTTGATGACTGCTCATTCCCATGACATGCTGCCTGGCTTTCTGATTGCACTTAACAGCAAGGCAAGGAATTACTGTCAATCATTAAGTCTGGCAGAGGGGACAAAGTGCAAAAAGTAAAGACAAGGCAGGGATATTGTGAATACCCATGTAGATAGAAAGTGGATCTACCCTAAGACAGTGAGTGAGCGAGCAGCGAGATGCAGCCTTGTCCAGTCTGTGAGCTGGCTGCCTGTCCCTATATTGCAATGTTGCAATGATAGGTGCTTGTGCGCTCCAAAGTTTAGAACTAAAGTGCAAAAGCATACTGTAAGTGGATTAGAGGCAATGATGATGCAGTGAGACTGATACATGTCAATGGATACTGCTGTCACTGCCCATGTCATCCCTGAGATGTTGGCCCCGAGGATTAAGCAGCGACCTGGAGTCGCCAGATACCTACTCAGACTTTAATGTTGGCTATTCTCGGTGTATAGTTTCTATCCATATTATTTGAGGTGAGATTGGGTCATAAGGATGGAGATACTAAGTGATAGTGACTACTAATAGGCCTCTCACCTCTCACAAGAGAGAACCTTGTCTCAGCGTCGAAGACTCAGTTGGAAAATGCGATTTGTCAGTCTCAAAGTCACAAAAGACCTCTCTTGATATCTCACACAACTCTCCCAAATTTTGCACGTGGGCCTGGGAAGATTCTGTCCGTAGTGATTTTTATTTCATCATGTTCTCTATCTCCTTTGTCATTCAAACAGTACAAACTTTGGTTCCGATACCGTCTCCTCTTTTTAAAATTTACCTAACCCTCTATATGAAAACTTCATCCTTAAAGAGCAGTCATTATTTCTTTATGGTTTCTGCTTTCAGCCTTTGGTTCCATTCTATTTTGGTTATATCCCCTCTCATCCCATTTAGTTTATCCCTCTTCCAATTTAGAAGTTTTGCTTTAGATTATTCCTTGCTGTTCTAGATTACTAACCCAAAGTATATGATCTAATGATCAAATATTCCCCTGCACACACTTGACCCACCTCATTCCCCAGCACCAAATCCAGCAATGCCTCTTTCTTAGTTGTACCTGTTGCTACTTTTGACAGAAGGACTGCGCAGAAAATCAAGTCCCACTGCTCCATAAATTGTTTCAAAAGTTTCAATGTCTTGTTTTTTGTCACCAGTATAATTAGTTTGCTTCATTTTATTGCTGCTATCTAAATCAAAAGAGACTTGTACCAGGTTTTCTTCAGTAAATTCAAAAACAGCTTGTTTATTAGAAACAAACTTATGCTTTCAACATGTGGATAACTGGTTATCAATTAAGGTGTTGTGCGAAATTTAACTATATACCCTCTTTAATCCTAATACACCACAGCGTTAATCTGCAGAGTGATTACAACTGGAAAAGTAGGGCAAACCCTTTTGATCAAGAGACCAAACTAAAAGGATAAAATGAGTTTACTTTCTCACAGTTTCTTTGATTTTCTGCTGAGATCACATTGCTGTTGGCCACAGAGCAATGGGAGACCCTCAGTTCAGTAACCAGCCATTTAGATATAGGTGTCCTGATTGAGTTAACAGCTCGGCTTTCAGCATTTATAAGGAGATGATAGATATCGATTACTGTAGCTTTCTCTAATTCTCAAGAAATACTTAGCTGAGATATTTATTCAACTGGTTTTCGTTAAAGGCCTTATACAGTTAATGGTAGGGCCCTTGGGAGTATTGCCGAACAAAGAGACCTCGGGTGCAGGTGCATAGTTCCTTGAAAGTGGAGTCACAGGTAGACAGGGTGGTGAAGAAGGTGTTTGACAGGTTTGCTTTCATTGAACAGAGCATTGGGTATAGGAGTTGGGATGTCATGTTGCGGCTATACAGGCCATCGATGAGGTCACTTTTAGAATGCTGTGTTCAATTCTGGTCACCCTGCTATAGGAAAGATATTGTTAAACTTGAAAGGGTTTAGAAAAGATTTACAAGGATGTTGCTGGGTTTGGAGGGTTTGAGCTATTTGGAGAGGCTGATTAGGCTGGAGCAGTTTCCCTCGAGCATTGGAGACTGAGGGCTGATCTTGTTTACAAAATCATGAGGGGCACGGATAGGGTGAATTGTCAAGGTCTATTTCCTTGGGTAAGGAAGATCAAGCTAGGGGGCATAGGTTTAAGGTGAAGGGGAAAACTTTAAAAGTAGCCTAAGGAGCAATTTTTTTTTTCACACAGAAGGTGGCGCATGGAGGGAATGAGCTGCCAGAGGAGGTGGTGGAGACAGGTACAATTACAACACATAAAAGGCATCTGGATGGGTACATAAATAGGAAGGATTTAGAGGAATATATATGAATATGCTAGCAAATGGCACTAGATCAGTTAAGGATATCTGGTCAACGTGGGCAAGTTGGACCAAAGGGCCTGATTTCATGCTATATAATTCTATGACTGTAAGGTTTATATTGTTGCAGAAAGAGAGAGAGAGATAGCATTGCTTGTTTGTGTGCCCATCACACCTGAACAATTCTCAAGACTGTGGCAAAGCAGAAACCAAAAGTCCAGAGGATGTTGCTAATGTGACGCTGCATCACTTTAAAAGATTATTTTGTCCTGGTTTTATTTTTGAAGAGAAGTTTGAAAGGTAGAGCAGCTGAATTTAAGATGACTTAAGTTAACAACCTGTGAGGCCTTGGGTTTTTTTTAAAGTTGGAACAATGGAAACAGCCTGGATGTGGCCAGCTCTCAAAGACCAGTCTTTCTAGTATTTCTTAGCTTTAAGCAGTAGAAGCCTTTGGGATCTCAAAAGAGTTGGAAGTTTCAGTGAATGATTCTAGCTGCTATTCTCTCTGAACCTTCTCTGTTTTCCTCCTGGATTGGAGAACAGCATGTAAGAATCAGTGTCTGAATTTACCTTTTTGCCAAGGGTGTGTTTACAGGATGTTACTATATAGGAGCAATTAATTAGTAAAATGTGCTGTATCTATAATTCTGTTAAGTATTCCAAGAATTAAGTTATTATAAACCCCTCTTTCTTTTGTTTGTATTTTAACTATAGTGATTAAATCAATTGTGTTTTGCTTCATGCTCAGTAGTTTGACCAGTTGATCACATCTGGAATGTAACACTTTTAAAATAAGAAAAAGTTAAGGTCTCGGCTACCTCCTTGAAATATTTTGATGGTGTCTGGTCTGGGCCATAACAGTAGGCATCTTTGAGTACTTGGTCCCTTTCAAAGTCTGGTGTGTTTGTCTAGCAAATTAAGCTCATAAAATAATCACTTCACTCTTTTAAAACCTTTTCTCCCAAAGTCTTTTGGCTTTTGTAAACAGCAATCTCCGGTTCTTTTAACTTTCACCTTCTAAAATGTCAGAAGGTAAAGTCTTTGTAGTCTAGGAATTGTCCAAATCTACCAGTTTTTCAATTCTGGAAATCCCTGAATATATATGTGTTTCCAATAGATTAAGAACGTAATGGTCAAGGAAGTCCACTTGAACACCTTTTAAAGATTCCTCCCATCTTTACCTTTATTCCAGTCGAACATTTTGGATATCTAGAATCCCGTAATATCACTACTCCATTGTTCTTGCACATCTCTGTAATTAGCCTCAGAGATAGTAAGAACTGCCGATGCTGGAGTCAGAGATAACACAGTGTGGAGCTGGAGGAATACAACAGGCTAGGCAGCATGAGGGGCAGGAAAGTTGATTTCTGAAGAAGGGTCCCAAACTGAAATGTCAATTTTCCTGCTCCTCTGATGCTGCCTGGCCTGCTGTGTTCCTCTAGCTCCACACTGTGTTATCTCTGTAATTAGCCTGTATGCTTCTCAACCCTGGTCACAAGGATTCCACACTTGTTCCCTTAGGACATCCTGTTTTCCCAACACAACAATGTCTTCCTGAATCAATATTGCCGCATCACCTTTTTCTTTTCTTAGCTATCTTTTCTGAAAACTTTGTATCCTTGAATATTAAGTTCCCACTCCTCACCATTTTTAATCCATGTTTCTGGATTATTGCCCCTACATCATACTCTCACACAGTTATTTGTGCTTGCAGCTCACCACACTTATTCACTGCACTTTATATGTTTCTATGCATATCCTCCAAGTCTGTGTACCTCTTCATAGTCTGCTCTCATATTTAAGATCGTAGACGTAGGAGCATAAGTAAACCCGTCAGCCCTTTGAGTCTGCTCTGCCATTCAGTAAGATTATCAGCTCTACTCTCCTGCATTTTCCTTATGACACTTGGTTCTCTTACTGATTAAAAATAGTCTATCTCAACTTTGGGAGTGTACTTAAGACCATAAGACATAAGACATAGGAGTGGAAGTAAGGCCATTCGGCCCATCGAGTCCACTCTGCAACAGTCCATAAGCACTTTATTTAACATTTTAACTGTTTTGACAAGCTTGGCCTCACAAGTTACAAGTTTCATAGCTGTACAAATACATTACAAACTCATTTCCTGCAGCCAGTTCAGTCACTCTCCCTCAGGATGAGCCTGTCAAACAGGCACTCTCCCATGCCATCCTCAGGGGCTCCCAGTCTCTTCAGGTTGGTGATGTGATCTCCCAGCTTCTTGATCATCTTCACTTGCTCATCCAAGTAGTGCATCTCCAGGAAGTCACAGAGATGAGGGTCCATGTTGCCAGAGGCAAGCTTGTGCAGATCCAGCAGACTCTGGTTCACATCCTTCTCCAGCTGCAGAGCTCTCTGCATTGCCTCCACACCATTGCCCCACTCATCCTGCTCTGGCTTCTGGATGTCCTGCAGGAGGATTCGGCCTCCACGTTTATTCTGGAATGCCATCAGTTTCTCAGCATGTTCCCGTTCCTCATGGGACTCCTCCTTGAAGAACTCAGCAAAGTGACACAGGGCAACATCATCCCGGTCAAAGTAAAAGGACATGGAGAGGTAAACATAGGAGGAATAGAGCTCCAGGTTGATCTGCTTGTTAACAGCATCCTCACAGTCCTTGTGGTAGTTCTGACGCACTTGGGAGGCCATCTTCACTATTCCTGCTCACAAGCACCTAGACAACTCTAGAACTCTAGAACGACCCAGTCTTGACAGTCCTCTGCAATAAAAATTCCACAGACTCACTATCGTCTGAGAAAAGAAATTCCACTTTGTTTCTGTCTTAAATGTGTGACTACTTATTCTGAGATTATGTCCTTTGGTCCTAGACTTTCCCACAAGGGGCTTTTTCCTTTGGAACATTGGATGTTGAGGGGTAACCTTATAGAGGTTTATGAAGTCATGAGGGGCAAGTATAGGATGAATAGAGAAGGTCTTGACCCCAGGGTAGGGGAGTCCAAAACTAGAGGGCTTAAGGTGAGAGGGGAAGGATTTAAAAAGGGATCTAAGGAGGGCAACTTGTTCATGCAGAAAGTGGTGCATGTATGGAATGACCTGCCGGAGGAAGTGATGGTAGCTGGTACAATTACAACATTTATAAGGCATTTGGATGGCTATATAAATAGGAAGAGTTTGGAGGGATATGGGCCAAATAGAACTAGATAAATTTAGGATACCTGGTCGGCATGGCTGAGTTGAACTGAAGGGTCTGATTCTGTGCTGTACATCTCTATGACTCTATAACCTCTACCCTGTCAAGCCCCATAAGAATCTTATATGTTCCAATAAGGTTGCTTCTCATGCTTCTAAATTCCAACGAGTACAAGCCCATTCTACTCAATGCCCTTTAGAGAAGGAAACTGCCATCCTTACCTGGTCTGGCTTACCTGTAACTACTGACCCACAGTAATGTGGTTGACTCTTAACTGCCCCTTGGGCAATTAGGGATGGGCAATAAATGCTGCCTAGCCAGGGACGCTGTCATCCCGTTAATGAATAAACAGACACTCTCCTCATTAGACTGCCCTTCCATACCCGGTATCAGCCTAGCCTAGTAAACCTTCCCTGAACTGTTTCCAATGCTAGTAAATCTTTCCTTAGATAAGGGACCAAAATTGTTCACAGTATTCCAGCTGTGGTCTAACTACTGATTAGAGCCTTGTTTAGTTTCAGCAAAATCTCCCTACTTTTAAACTCCATTCTCTTTTGAAATAAAGGCCAACATTCAACGTGCCTTTCTTTTTAGCTGCTGAACTTGGATGCTAGCTTTCAGTGATTCATGCACAAGAACTCCCAAATCCCTTGGTTCTGTAACTTTCTCCATTTAAAAAATATTCAGCTTTCTCAATTCTTCCTGCCAAACTGCATAACCTCTCATTTACCCACTTTAAATTCCATCTGCCAATATTTTTCCCACCCACTAAACCTGACCGTATTCCTCTGCAAACTTTTTATGTCATGTTTACCACTTGCCTTCTCACCCATTTTTGTGCTATCCGCAAACATGGTACATTCAGTTTCCTCATCCACGTCATTAATGTTGTAAATAATTGTGGCCCCAACACTGAAGCCTGTAGCACTTCACTCCTACAGGTTGCTACTCTGAAAAATTCCCCTCTTATCCCAACTTTCTTTTCTGTTAATTAGCCAATCCTTTATCTATGCAAATATACTGTTTCCAACACCAAGTTCTTGTTAAGTAACCTAATGTGTGGCACTTTATCAAACAACTTCTGAAAATCCAAATATGTTAAATCTGCTACTTCCCCTTTATCTATCCTACTTGTTACTTCCTCAAAGAATTCTAGTAAACTTGTCAGACATAATTTCACCTTCATGAAGACATTGTGACTGCTCTTGATTATGTTATATATTTCTAAGTATTTACTATAATACTACTTCCTTCTTTAGTACTATTCAACATGCTCACTCCTTTTCCACCTTATTCCTCTTACAATTTTTGCATGCGCAAGCCTGTTTAATTTAAACACTTCTCAACCATACTGGTGAAACGTCACAAGGGGACATTAGATATAATGCTGTTGAAGTATAACCCGTACCTTTTGCATAGGTACCTTCTGGCCCAGAATGCATGATAACACAGTGTGGAGCTGGAGGAACTCAGCAGGCCAGGCAGCATCAGAGGATCAGGAAAGTTGACGTTTCGGGTCGGGACTCTTCTTTAGACATTTTTCTGAAGAAGGGTCCCGACCTGAAATGCCAACTTTCCTGCTCCTCTGATGCTGTCTGGCCTGCTGTGATCCTCCAGCTCCACACTGTGTTATCTCTGCCTCCAGCATTTGCAGTTCTTACTATTCCAGAATGCATTGATGCTGTCTATCCTCTTATTTCTACATCATTACATTTTCAAGGGAAAATATGTGGCTTTGTGATCTGACTTTTATGCTGTGCAATATAGTAGTATTATATTTTCTATTATACATTTCTTATCACTATAATTAAGAGTATTTTTCTGCAGCATCATTTTTTGTAAGGACTAAATTAGAGCTTATTTTGTTTTTTTTCCCCTGTGGAATTTGCAATATTATTGCAGCAAGTTGATCCTAATCTGAGCTGATTGAGCTATAAGGTTCCACCATTTAATTTCTAAAGCATTATCAGGACCGACCTTTCCCAAAGCCATGCAGCCTGCATATACCCGCTGATGCAGATATAATTAGTATAATAAACCATCTGTGGGAGTTGAAAGCTCTTTGGCACTTTTGATTTTGTGATACCTCAATTCTCTTAAATTCTGCTATCTTTTTTTGGTGATCTTTAAACATTTTTAACAAACGAAAACTATTCCTAAAATCCTTTGCAGTACTTTTTATTTGTGAAATGCCTAGAAATGATCTAATGTACACTGATCTTCTCAAGACTCGAAAACATACATTAAACAATCTGCATTTTCAATGTGTTCCTTCCCTCAGTCAGAGTTAGTTAAACAGAATTATGTAAAATAAACGTAAAGCCTTCCTTTGTTGCCTATTTGCAAAATGTTATCTCCTGCAGTGTTGCTGTGGTATGCAATAAACAGGAAAATACATACCCTGATAAGTTGCAGACGCAAGGTTGCCTCTGAGATGGTTTAATTAATTATAAACTGACTTCTTTTCTAGGCACAGCCTTTAATGGAATCTTCTTGCTCCGTTTCTGATTAGCATCTTCAAAGTCACTGACAGTTGTCAGCCTTTGAAGCGCTATCAGAAATATTATCCTGTTTTTACTCCTTCATAACCATTGTTTTTAATTATGGCCATTACATGAAGGAAATACTTTTGGTTTAAATGATGCTGTCTTTTCATTGAGTCACACAAATGCAGTTGAATAAATTGATGTAGAATCAAAGCAGTGAGTTTAAAGGGAAAGGTTTGACTGACGTGGACCTTGGACCAGATGGGGCTTTATGATGAAAAGAGTTTAATCCCAGACCAGGAATAGTTTCCATCAGTGGAACAGTACAAAGCAATTCACATATTGCTTGCAAGAAATGATCTTATGCACACTGATCTTCTCAAGACTTGCAAATGTGGCATTAGCTAATATTCAGAGAGGTTCTTTCCTTTCATCCACCTTGAGACTTAAGATTTCAGTACAGTATTCGAATAGAAAATGAGAACTGCAACACAGATATGAGATTCAGCTCCTAATTTGTATTCACTATACATGTCACTGCAGGATGTGCAAGCATAGGACAACTGGTTCACTTAGATACTAACCCAGAAACAGTTCAAACTGCCTTCTTTAAATTTTACCAAATAAATTAATGATAGTTGAACATTTCTAAAATTTTCATAATTAGGCTGTACCCCACAGAATTATCCTCTGTAACAAAAATTCTCCTAAAACCACAGTAAAATATTTAATAAACAGAACAACAGTCTGTAAAGTCAATGTGCCTTTCATGTATTGCTTCAAAAATGTGGCAAGGGTATTGCTGTTCAATTTATTCTTTTATCCTCAAGAGAAACCAATCTGGAGTCTTTACAATAAGTGAATCTAGACCTGTACGTTACCTCAGTGCTACTTGGAACACTGTCATGTTGGCCTGGATTGGCTATGAGAAAAATTAAGATTGCCTCTCATGATAATTAATAACCCATCAATAAATATGATTAAATGTTAAAGGTCCCGCTTCATATCAGCTGCTTCCCCCACACACATGCACTCAAGCACACTGGGTTTTGATCTTCTCACGTATAGCTAATTGGATTTTTTTTTAATTTGCAAAACTAGCAAGTCATAGTGTTTAATAAATAGACTTGTGAGCTGCTTACACTTGCTTTCATTCCTTTCACATTTTTAGAATGTGGACTTTTGCATGCTTCAAAATGTGTAAACTGTTTGCATGAACCATTTCACCTCCCAGAAATGTAAACAGGGCATATTTTAATTTTTAACATCCTTGTTTTTTTCTGTATTTGTTTTTTCTCTCGTTTTCATAGGAATAGTAGCTGCTCTGTATTGTAGTTTCACAAATCAACTAAATTCTGTACATACTGATGTTCTGGTTCTAAGCACCAACTACAAAAACTCATGATGAATTATTCACCATCACAGATGCTCATCTTCCAAAGAAATGCCCGGTCTTTCTGGCCTTCAACACTATCATTTCAGACAGTCACCTGCAATGGCTTTGGGACAGCTTCATTGATAGCAATGTCCTCTACTCCTACTTAGAGGAACTATAGACCACAGCTAATGCTTTCTTTACTCCCACCTCTTGGTCTGGAGAAGAATGCTTTCATACTAAATGATCAAAGAACAAGGAGCCCAGAGAAAATCCTGAAATTTGGAGACGGGTTTATGATCCCATGAAAAGCCGAGGAAATTTTGTGGGAATTTCTGAAGGTGAATCAAGACAATTCATTCACAGATATGCATGACTTGTAGTTGAAGATCGTTTCCAAGAATCTTTTAGTTCTAACGGTTAATTTTATCCTCAAGGTTGCCTCCATTAGGATGATGTCACCATTAACGCTGAAATTTGACTTCATGGTCATAACCTCTCTTTAAGTCTTCTAACACCTAGAAACGCAATGGTAGCAGTTACATGAAAGTATCTCCCAAGTTCACCTTGAAGTTCCACACTAACCTGATTTCGACATGCATCACCAGACCTTCAGTGTTGCTGGGACAGAGACATGGCGCTCCCAACCTAAAGTCACAAGAAGATATAAGAACTAGAAGCTAGAAGCAGATGTAAGGTTCAGCGAGCCTGCTTTGCCATTTAATAACCGATCGTTATCCAGAACTCTAATTTCCACTTATTCTCATATCCTTGAGAACTTGAGAAAGGATGTACTGGCACTGGAGGGGGTGCAGAGGAGGTTCACTAGGTTGATTCCGGAGTTGAGGGGGTTGGCTTATGAGGAGAGACTGAGTAGATTGGGATTATATTCATTGGAATTCAGAAGATTGAGGGGGGATTTTATAGAAACATATAAAATTATGAAGGGAATAGATAAAATAGAAGTAGAGAGGATGTTCCCACTGGCAGTTGAAGCTCGGACAAGAGGGCATAGCCTCAAGGTTAGAGGGAGCAGATTTAGGACTGAATTGAGGAGGAACTTCTTCACCCAGAGGGTTGTTAATCTATGGAATTCCTTGCCCAGTGAAGTAGTTGACGCTACTTCAGTAAACGTTTTTAAAGCTAAGGTAGATATTTTTTTGAACAATAAAGGAATTAGGGGATATGGTGAGAGCGCAGGTAAGTGGATCTGAGTCCACGAAAAGATCAGCCGTGATCTTATTGAATGGCGGAGCAGGCTCGAAGGGCCAGACGGCCTACTCCTGCTCCTAGTTCTTACATTCTTACGTTCTTTCATTTCCAGAGAGACTAAAAGTCCCTCTATCATTGACTTAAATATATTTAACAATAGAGCATGCACAATAGTCTGGGTCGAGCATTCTAAATATTCACAACACGTTGAGTGAAGAAATGTCATCTCAGTCCTAAATGATAGCTCCTTATCACTTTCTTGAGACATCACAACTAAGGGAAACTTACTCTCAGTTTCTACCCAATGAGGTCCCTTCAGAATCTTCTTTGTCTCGTTGAGATACTCACTCATTCTTCTGAACTCTGGAGAATATACACCCTATTTACTCGATGTTCCATCATAGAACTCCTGATTATCCCAGGGACCAATGTGGTCAACCTTCAGTTGTACCTGCTCCAAGCAAGCATACGCTTCCTTAAATATGGAAAATAAAACTGTGCATAATATTTCTGATGCGGTCTCACCACAGCCTTAAAGTCTTGAACAAGAATTCTATATTCTTGCACTCAAGTCCCCTTGTAATAAAGGGCAACATGCAATTTGCAGTCCTACTTTATTTCTGTATCTGCGCTTGCTTTGTGTGTGTGTGTATATGGTCAAGTCCATCCAAACATTAACATTTAAAAGTCTTGCTAGTAAATATTCTGCATTTCTACTCTTACCACAGCCATAGGAGCAACATTATGACATGGATTACTGTAGTTCAAGAACATGACTCAACACCACCACCCCTTCTAAGGCAAATAGAAATGGGCAACGAGTATCAACATAGCCAATGGAATGCAGATCCCAGACATTTTTTTTAATGGTTTCATTAGGTATCATTAACTCCTTAACCATCATGAGCAACTGATTATGTTGATCTCCTACCGTCAGTTGAAACTTGTTAAACTCAATAAAAAAATCTTAATTCTCAGTTTTCACTGATTTTCCAACATGGCATGGTTGTTCCTTCATTAGACTGCGTTTACAAAATCAGAACTTTTGTTTTTCCTGTATACCATGAATTAAGTATGAGTTTTTGTCACATCACTCGAAAGTCAGTGGTGATCAAATGGCATCTAGGTACAGTACCTCCAGGTATGAACTAGTTTATATGTAGTTATTACCATTGGTCAAACAGAGCTCCTTCCTTATGGCACTGCTGCCTGAACTGTAGCTCTTGGTCACTTTACCTAAGTAACCAGTTCTCATGGGTAAGCTTAAACAGCAAGTATCAGCAGGCTGTTCATCTAAAGAGGCATCTCAGCCAAGTACAAACCAGCCTTTGCTGAATCTTCACAGATGTGCAAAGAAGCATAGAAAATGAGAGCAGGAGTAGGCCGTTCAGCTTTTTGAGCCTGCTTTGCCATTCATTCTGATCATCCAACTCAGTAGCTTGTTCATGTTTTTCCACCAAATGCTTTGATCCCCAAGTGCTACGCCCAACTCCTTCTTGAAATCACACACTGTTTTGGCCTTGACTCCTTTCTGTGATCGCGAATTCCACAGGCTTACTACTCTCTGGGTGAAGAAATTTCTCCTCATTTCAGTCGTAAATGGGTTTATCCTATATCCTTACAATGTGATCCCTGATTATGGACACCTCTGCCATTGGGAACAATTCTTCTGCAACTACCCTGTCTATGCCTGTAGAATTTTAGAAGTTTCTATGACATGCCGTCTCATTCTTCTGAACTCCAGTGAATATAATCCTAATCGATTCAACCTCTCCCCATACAGCAGTTCTGCCATCTCAGGAATCATTCTGTTAAACCTTCTGTATATTCCTTCCTTGGCAAGAACATCAGATAATGAAACCAAACCTTCGCACAATATTCCAGGTGTGGCCTCGCCAAGGCCATGCATAATTGCAGCAAAACATCTCTGCTCCTGTACTCAAATTCTCTTGCTATGAAGGCCAACATACTAACTGCCTTCTTTACTGCTTGCTGCTCCTACATGCTTACTTTCAGTGACTGGTGTATGTGGATACTTAGGTCTTTTTGCGCATTCTCCTCTCTCAATTTACAACTATTCATGTAATAATCTGGGTTCCTGTTTTTGCTACCAGAATGAATAACCTCACATTTATCCACATAATACTGTATCTACCATGCATTTGTCCACTTACTCAGCCTGTCCAGATCTCACTGAAGCATATCTGCTTCTCCACATGCATACCCTCCCACCCAGCTTTGTGTCAGCTCCAAATTTGGAGATATTACATTAGTTCCCTCGCCCAAATTATTAGTATATACTGTGATAGCTGGGATTCTGGCATTGATCCCCAGGGAACCCCATTAGTCCCTGCCTGCCATTCAGAAAAAGACCCATTTATTCCTACTTTTGTTCCCTGTTGCCAACCAGTTTTCTATCCATCTCAGTACCGAACCTCTAACCCCATGTGCTTTGATTTTAACACTAATATCTTATGAGACTTTGTCAAAAGCTTTATGGAAGTCCAAATAAACCATATCCACTGGCTTCCCCTCATCAACACTTCTAGTTGGATCCTTGAAGAATTCTGTTAGATTTATCAAGCATGATTTCTCTTCTGTAAATTCATGCTGATTCTGACCAACCCTGCTATTGTTTTTCATGTGCTCAGCTATTAATTCTTTTATAGTGGACTGTAACGTTTTTCCCACTACAAACGTCAGGCTGACTAATCTATTGTTCCTGGTTTTCTCTCAGCCTCCCTTCTGAAATAGTTACATTACCTGTCAATCTGTAGGAACTGTTCCAGAGTTTGTAGATTCTTAGAAGATGACCACCAATCAATCAACTATTTCTAGGGCCACTTCCTTCAGTAATCTGGGACGTGGATTATCAGGCTGAGGCGATTTATTGGCCTTCACTTCCATCAATCATCCCAACACCATTTCCCTACTGATACTGGTTTGCTTCAGTTACTCCCTCTTATTAAACCCTGTGTTCTCCAACATTTCTAGTATGCTCCTTATATCCTCCTTTGTGAACATAGAACCAATGTAGAACTGCAGGTGCTGGAAATCTCAAACTAAAATGGAAATTGCTGGAGAAACTCAGCAGCCTCTGTTAAGAGAGAGCATGTTTCAAAGAAAGGTGACTGGACTCGAAACGTTAACTGTGTTTCTCTCTGCACAGATGCTGCTGAGTTTCTCCAGCAATTCCTGTTTTTGTTCTTACAGAAACCCTTACAGTCAGTTTTTATGTTCCACACAGGCTTACTCTAATTCTCTATTTTCCCTTTCTTAATCAATTCCTTTGTCCTCTTTCGCTGAATTCTAAACTGATCCCAATACTCAGGCCTGTTAATTTTTCTGGCCAATTTGTGTGCCTATTCCTTGGGTCTAATACTGTCTCTAATTTGGTTTGTAAGCCATGGTTTGGCCACCTTTCTCATTTTACTTTTATGCCAGACAGGAATGAACAATTATTGCAGTTCACCTCCCCCAACAAAAACAAAGACAGAATCCCCCTCCCCCCAACAAACACAAAGACAGAATCTCCCCTCCCCCCAACAAAAGCAAAGACAGAAACCCCCCATCCACCCACAAAAACAAAGACAGAATCTCCCCAACAAAAACAAAGACAGAATCTCCTCCCTCCCCCAACAAAAACAAAGACAGAATCCCCCTTGTCCTCACATATCACCCCATCAACCTCCATATCCAATGTATCATTCTCTGGCACCTACAATCTGACCCCACAACCAAGAATATATTTCCCTCCCCACACCTATCTGCCTTTCACAGGGGCCGCGCTCTCCATGACTCCCTCATTGCTCCACACTCCCCACTAGCCCCATCACCCCCAGCACCTTTCCGTGCAACCACAGGAAGTGCCACACCTGCCCCTACACCTCCCCCCACTCCGATCTCCATTCAAGGCACCAAACAAACTTTCCACATTAGACAGAGGTTCACCTATATATCCATCAATGTGGTCTATTGCAGACGCTGCTTCCAATGTGGCCTCCTCTACTTCGGTGAAACCAAGCGGATGCTTGGACACCACTTTGTAGAGCACCTGCCCTCTGTTCGTAACAAACAACAACACCTTCCAGTTGCAAACCATTTCAGCTCCCACTCCCGCTCCCACTCCCTGGGTGACAAGTCCATCAAGGGCCTCCTGCAGTGTCACAATGATGTCACCCGCAAACTGGAGGAGCAGCACCTCAAATTCTGCGTTGAGAGCCTACAGCCCAATGGCCTCAATGTTGATTTTACCAGTTTCAACATCTCCCCACCCCCGGCCTCATCCCATGACAAACCCTCCCTCTTATCCCCACCTCCTTGACCTGACACAATCTGTCCATCTTCTCTCCCACCTATCTGCCCCTCCCATCTCACTGACCAATCCCCACCACTGCCTACCTGTACTCACCTATCACCATCCCACGCACCTTCCCCAGCCCCACCCCTCCTGTCTCTATTTATTTCTGAGCTCCCTTCCTTCCCCCCACCAACCCCCATTTCTGAAGAAGAATCCCAACCCAAAATGTCAACTTTCCTACTCCTCTGATGCTGCCTGACCTTTTGGGTTCCTCCAGCTCCACACTGTTATCTCTGACTCCGGCATCTGCAGTTCTTACTATCTCTACAATTGGATATGGATAGTGTAGTGAGAAGGCCAAAATTTGGCAGATGAAGTTTAACGTAGGTAATTGTGAAGTTATTTATTTTGGTCAGAAGACTAGAAAGGCAACTCATCATTTAAGTGGAGAGAAAGCTCAGAGTGCTTCAGTGCAGAAGAATCTGTCCTCATGCATGAATGGCAGTAAACTAGTATGCAGGTACAGTAGTTAATACAGAAGGAAAATGGAATTTTAGCATTAATTGCTAAAGGAATAGAGTATAAAAGGAGGCAAGTGTTGCTGACGCTGAACAAGGCATTAATGAGTCTGCACCTGGAGTATTTCGTACAATTTTGTTCCCCTTATCTGAGGAGGACTGTATTTGCAATCTAGGCAGTTCATAGTAGGCTCACTAGATTGATTCCAGAGTGAGGGGTTTGTGTTCTGAAGAGAAACTGTGCAGGATAATATTTGTAGGATTATACTTGCTACAGTTTAGAAGAATAAGAGGTCTAATTGGAAGAATATAAGATGCTAAAGGGGATTGTAGATACAGAGAGGATGTTTCCTCATTGGGGCAATCTAGAACGAGAGGTCATAGTTTTGGGACAAGGGATAGCAGATTTAAAACAGAAATGAGGAGAAATTACTTCCCTGAAAGCATTGTGAATCCTTGGAAGTCAGTACCTGAGAGTGCGGTGGATGCTAGACATTGAGTAACTTTAACAAGGAGACATACAGATTTTTGATTAGTAACAGATTAAAGGGTTATGGGGAATGGGAAGGAAATTGGATTGAGGCAGAGATGAGATCAGCCGTCTTCATATTAAATGGTGGAGCAGGTTCAAGGGACTGAATTGCTGTTTTCTGTGCCCAGTTCTTAGGCTCTTATGTTCAAAAGAAGGATGGAGATATGGAGAGCGCTACTGTGAGCGCATTCTGGGAGTATTGTATATGGTATTAGCCTCCTTGTTTCAGGAAGGATGTAAATGCCTTGGAAGAAGGTTGGAGACTGTTTAGTGGACTAATACTTGGAATTGAAAGGTTCTCATATGAGAGAGGTTGGACGAGCATTTTTTTATTTACTTGTAGGCATTGCTAGTTGGCCAGCATTTATTGCCTATCCCTAGTTATCCTTGAGGAGGTAGTGGTGAGCTGCCTTCTTGAACCGCTAGTCCCCTGTGCTGTAAGCAGACTCACAATACTATTAGGGAGGGAATTCCAGGATTTACTTTTTCACTATTTGAACACTGAACGTACAGAAGCAGTTTGCAAACAAACTTATATTAACAGTTTTAATCTTGACATTTTTAATGAGATTTTGTTGTCAAATGTACATTTGTGATCAAATGCAATAATTAAAAGAAACTAATAATGTTTTTGCAGACAATTGCAGAGTTGGAGAGCCAGGTTCACCAGCTACGTGAAGAACTTATCCAGGTCAACTCTCAGAGAAAGCAACAGCTAGTTGAGTTGGGTCTGCTACGTGAGGAGGAAAAGCAGAGAGCTTTGCGTGATCACGAAGCTACCGTCAACAAGCTGAAAGCTGAAATGGAAAGGATGAAACTGGAGTTTCAGAAGACAAATGCTGCTGAAATGGAACATGCTGTGGAAAGGGTAGGCTGTTTGTCCTTGGTTTATCTTTTCTAAACACAGTGAATGTAATAAATTGGCCAATTTATGAATAAATAAAACAAATGGTGCACAAAATTAATTTTGAAATAATAAACCTTCCAACAGTAGCATGCATTTATATATTTTGCTGGTAACATCTTAATGACCGAAGCAAGCACTTATCTCTAACTTCTTCCAGGAAGCAGTCTGTTGGTTGTACTGCACAGTCCCTTTAAGTTTACTGCATGACAGTACATGCTGCAATTTTAAATAGACTATTTCCTGTGCATAGATGTTTGTCCCATGCAGAGTAGGTTCTAAAAGACTGCACTGCCAAGCACCTGCAAAACCTAGAGCAGGATATTGGTCTGAAGACATTTCAAAAGATCAACTATCGAGTATGATTTTATTATACAGACACATGGGTGGGACAGGGGGCCATAGGCTTGGCCAAAAAGTTGCTGTTAAGGAGTGTTTTAAAGAGAAAGAGGGAGAGGTAGACAGGTGGAAAAGTTTAAGAAAGGAAATTCGGATCTTATTTTTTATTTTGGATTGTGTAGGTTGTCAGTTTTTCGATACAATGTTATTACAATGCTATATTAGGGATTAGAAATAACCTAATGATGCTTCACACAGTTAATGGAATCCAGTTCTGATTTTGGTCAAATGTTTTGGCATAATATGAGAACAGAAAGACAAGAATTTTATGTGTCCTTCTTGAATTATTATTCTTCTTTATCTCCCTTTTCCCAAGGTCTGAAAACATATGCTACTTATAAGCCTTTGGGTGGGCGTAACATTAAAATTTACTCCAATTGATTATCAAGTCAAAAGGTTAACTCTGATTTAGCTTGTTCTGCAATCGTCAAACTTTAAATATCAAGTACTAGCATCATTTAAGACCGTATTCTCATGTGTCTTCTTTGCCAGCCAAGTAATGTTCAAGGAGAACAGAAATTGTAATTTCTTTTGCAATTCGGAATAGCCAATGACGTTATTGTTCAGCTGCAACCTTCTAAATAGTTACAGTTCTGGTTTGAGTGACTTAAGAAGTCAACAGAATTCACTCTAAAATGGCATGTCTATTGCTATTTTTTGTCCCAGAGCTTTAGATTTTAAACCTTCTGATATACTTCAGTTTCTTGCAATAAGAGATATCATGTGCATGTATCAAGGATTTATCTTTATTAGAGTTGAGTGATTTATCTGGCAGAATAAATCATTTCAAAGTTGATGGTTTGAAGTTATGTGTCAATAGGCAATGTGAATGTTTTCTCATGAGAAAAGTTCAATTACTTGAAGGTTTTTTAAAGTGAATTTGATTGAAGTATTACATGGTCTCCTACTTCTATACAACACTGTAAACATATAAATCTGAGTTGAAAGGAGCCAGGTAGTTCATTCCATCTGTGATATGAAATACTGACCAAGTGAAGAACTGAGGCATCATATCACTGGCTAAATAAGCATTGTTTAATAAAAACATTGGTAAGTATAACAGTGTGAAATAAAGCACTCCTAAGGCAATTATACCCAATGAATGACCAGAACTGGGCACCAGCTTCCAAGAATGTTATTGTGAATCAGCTGCTGAGCAGTGTGTTGTTCTTGTTGTTTTTCAGCCCGTTTCAATAGTTTGGGAAACAACACTATCTTAACAGTATTATAAATGAAGAACCCTTGTTTCCTACCACCTCATGCTCCAATGTACTCTCCAATGGTACAGTTTAAAGTATTGGCAAAGATCTGTAGCTCAGGTTGGGGATGAGGTTGTTGACTCACTCGCTGAGCTGGCTTGTTTTTGTTCAGACGTTTCATCACCACGCCAGGTGACATCATCAGTGGAACCTCCGATGAAGCGATATTACTCTACTCTGCTTGGAATTTAAACTGTCCGGTCCGCTATGATGAGTATGTCACTTCCGGTTTTGATCTGTAAGGGTTTATATATGGGGTCCAATTCTATATGTTTGTTGATTGAAGTATGGGTGGAGAACCATGCCTCTAGGAATTCCCGAGCGTGCCAAAGTTTGGCTTGGGCTACTATGGTTACTTTGTCCTAGTTAAACTGATCGCTTTCATTGTCTGAATATACAGATATTAAGGAGAGTTCATCGTGCCGTTTTGCTGCTAGCTGATGTTCGTTTGAGTGTTTGTATATTTGATGATTAAAGACAAAGTGTGTGGTGAGGCAGAGGTCTAGTAATTTAAGTATGTTGTCCTTGCTGATGGAGTTGCTGGCCTGCGTTGCTGTTTCCTCTAGTAATGTGGCCCTGTTTCTTTGTCTAGTAGGATGTGACGTCAAGCTGTGACGTCAAAGGATACCATAATCTCATCGTTGCTGATTTTTATGTTCTTGGTATCGAGGTATCGAGGAAATCTTGGGTTGAGTGGATAGAATGAGGTGATCCATCTACAAGGTGTTTCAATCTCTGTTGTAGGTCCTTGGCCAGTTTGTGTGAAGATGTGCCTGCTAGGGAGACAGGGGGTCTGAAGGGATGTCTGGCTTATGTACTTTAGGCAGTCCATAGAAGCAGGGTGCCTTCTGCTTTCATTCTGATGAAGTCTGTCTTGGTTATCTGCCCTGCATTCATTAGTCGCTTCAGTGTCTGGGTGATACTATTACCTAGCTGCAGTGTCGCGTCTATCACGACCTAACACACTTACCACACTTCCCTACATTTGGAACATATTGGAACTGACAACAAGACTCCTAAGACCACTGGGAATCATGTTGGCCCACAAGCCCACAGTCACTCTACGACAACCGCTTACAAGGATTAAAGATCCCATTCCCATAACATGCAGAATGAACATGGTTTACAAAATACCATGCAACGACTGCCACAAACATTACATCGGACTGACAGGAAGGAAACTAGCCATCAGAATACACGAACATCAGCTAGCAGCAAAATGGCAAGGTGAACTCTCCTTAATATCTGTACATTCAGACAATGAAGGCCATCAGTTTAACTGGGACAAAGTAACCATAGTAGCCCAAGCCAAACTCATACTCACAAGGGAATTCCTAGAGGCATGGTTCTCCACCATATTTCAATCAACAAATATATAGAATTGGACCCCATATATGAATCCATACAGATCAAAACCGGAAGTGACAGTACTCACCATAACAGACCGGACAGTATAAATTCTAAGCGGAGTAGAATAACATCGCTCCATCGGAGGATCCACTGATGATGCCACCTAGCATGGTAATGAAAGCCAGCTTGGCGAGCAAGTCAACAACCTCACCAATGGTACAGTGTTACAGTTTATTCCCTGGTGAAGTTTGCATTGCAAGCATCTGTACATCTTATGTTTGTAAATTTGTAATATTTACAAATGATTTTACACATCTGGGGAAGCGGTACTTTCTAAGATTTTCTTGCATTATGTCATAGTTTGAACCGTTTGTACATGTATTCTTCAGTGCTTTTTAAAACATCTATAAGTTCATCTTCGTTGGCATAATGCCAATTTACTGTGGGTTAAATGGATGGAGTTTTGAAGTCAGGACTTCATTTGAGATATCAAACAATCATGCACACAAAATCGAAGGATATTGGTGAGGAGATAACCCTGAATTGGTTGAAGGAGAAATGAGAGGTACCATCACAAATTGTTTGTCAAGCTAAAGCAAGATAAAGTGCAACGACCTGATGAAATTCAGTTAACCTTCTCCAAACTACTTCAATGTATTTACAAATTACCCATCTGTACCTATTATCTATTTCCTGTTAAATAGCCAAGCATCTATCCATGCCAATATGTTACTACTATGCCATAAATTTTTACCTTATGTAATAGCCTTTAATATGACACTTCATCAAATGCCTTCTTCCAATCTAAGCACAATACATCCACCAGTTTTCCTTTATCCACACCTTTTTTAAAAGAACTCCAAATGGTTATAATTTCCTTTTCACAAAACCATGTTGACTCTGCCTGATTACTTTGAATTGTTTTAAGTGGTCCTGTATAATGTATTTAATAATAGCTTCAAACGTTTTCCCTATGATCTGTAGTGTCCTGCTTTCTGTCCCCCTCCCTTTCTGATTAAATGAGGTAAATGTCTTATTTTCCCAACTAATAAAACCTTGTCTGAATCTAAGGACTTGTGGAAAATTAAAACCAACATATAAACCATCTCAACTAAAAGCAAAATACTACAGATGCTGGAAATCTGAAATAATAAGAGAAAATGTTGAAGAAATTCAATGGATCTGGCAGCAAGTGAAGAGAGTTAACATTTCAACCTGACATGACTTCTCTTCAGAACTTCCCCAGTATTTTGTCTTTCTGTTATGTTAATTATCTTACTATCCACTACTTTGAAGACCTTAAGATGAAATTCATCAAGATCCAAGGACTTATCAGCCTGCAGCTCCAACAATTTCGTAAGTACTCCTCCCCTAGTGATAGTAATTTTCTTGAGTTCATCCTTTCCTTCCGTTTCCCAATTTATAGCTATTTCTGGGAGATTACTTGTATTCTCAATCTTCGTTGTTCCTGTATGGTGTCAATTGTCTGACATGCCACCCATCTTTGATGTTTTTTCATTAAGTTTGATACTGTCTTTAAATTTAAATATGATACATATGGACGATCCCTCCTTTCTTGTTGGAATATATCTTTTCTGTGTATTTTGAAATCTTTCTTCAAATGCTTGCCATGCTACCTCAATTGATCTATCCCTTAACGTAATTTGCCAGTTCATTATAGCTAGCTCAGCTTTCATACCCTCATAATTGCCCTTATTTAAGTTTAACATACAAGTCTTGGACTCACTCTTAATTCAACCATACTAAGGCTATTGCTACCCATGGGGACCTTCATTATGAGGTGATTGAGTAATCCTAATTTGTTGCACAATGCCAGGTGTAGTATTAGAGATCTGATTTCTGAAGAAGGGTCTAGGCCCGAAACGTCAGCCTTCCTGCTCCTCTGATGCTGCTTGGCCTGCTGTGTTCATCCAGCTTGACACCTTGTTATCCCAGGTATAGTATTGCCTGCTTTCTGGTTGACTGCAGAACATGCTGTTTTAAGAAGCTGTCCCAAAAACATTATTTGAACTCCTCATCTAAGATACCATTGTCCATCTACTTTTCTCCAACCCACATGTAGATTAAAATCCACCAAGATTAGCCATACATTTCTGATAAACTCCCATTATTTCTTCCTTTATACTCCAGTTTACTATGTGGTTACTGTGAGAGACCAGTACACCACTCCCACGAATAACTTCTTGCTTTTATCATTTCTCATCTTTACCCAAAATGTTTCTACATCCAGGTTTTCTGAATTTGGGTCTTTGCTGTCTATTGTGATAATGCTATAATTAAATAAGTCATTCCTTCACCTTCTCTTAGCCTGCTGTTCTTCTCAAACGTCTGGTACTCATCAATTCAAGTCCCAATCAATGACATCCTGCATGCATGTATTTGTAAAAGCTGGCTGTACTTATTTAATTCAATTTGGAGTATCAGGTCAACTGTTTGGTTTCAAATGCTAAGTGCATTCAGATACAGAGCCTTTAAATTTGCCTTGTTATTTTTGTAAACCGTTAACTAATCTGTTGATTAATTTACTGTTAAATTGTACTCTCTACCCAGTCATTACCCAGGTTAATACCATTTCTCTTGCCTTGTCACGACTCTTTCATACAATCCTAAATTTGATCTCTTGACCCCACTGTTCACTTTAAAATCTTCTCTCTTTCCTGAGTTATGTGGGCGGCTCATTAGGACAGTGGCCCTGGCTCTGTTCATGCGTACACCTATGAACATTACAGCCCTCGTACAGCCCTCACTTTCCCTCGTACTGTTGTGAGTGTCCCAAGAACTGGAACTCACTTCTTTGACACCAGTCTTTGACCCATGCGTTCATCTCTCTAGTCTTTTTTGTCGTATACTATTTGCATAATACTTAGATAATAATCCAGAGAACTATTGTTAATTACCTGTTGTGAAAAAATACTAATATAAAGAAAGAGTTGAAAAATTGACACTGTAAGTAAGATATTAGTAAGTACAATTGTCAAAAACATTTCCAAATTAGGAATGCTATAAAGTATGATGGCCAACTTTAAGATCGATTAGGATTTTAGTATATATTTTCCTTCTTTAGGTGTTAGGACTGAGCCTTCGAAAGCATGTGTTTTCAAATAAGCTTGTTGGACTATAACCTGGCGTCATGTGATTTCTGACCTTGTCCAGCCCTGTCCAACACCAGCACCTCCACATCATGGCTTTTCCTGCTGTGCAGAGCATTGCTTGCTGGTAAGACAAGGTCAGAAATCACACAACACCAGGTTATAGTCCAAAAGGTTTGTTTGAAATCACAAGCACTGCCCCTTCGTCAGGGGAAGTGAAGAAAATCATACAGGCATTGAATTAATAGGCAGAGAGATCATTACAAGTTGCCAAGGTGATGGTGTCAAAACAGGACAGTGAGGAAGATGTTACAAATACAGGACAGTATGGTGGGGTTACATGTAGTACAGCATGAACCCAAGATCACGGTCAAGGCCGTCTTCATGGGTATGGAACTTGGCTATCAGATTCTGCTCAAAGATTCTGTGTTGTTGTGAATCTTGAAGGCCGCCTTGGAGGATGCTTACCCAAAAATCAGAAGCTGAATGTCCTTGACTGCTGTAGTGCTCCCTGATTGGGAAGGAACATTCCTGTCTGGCGACTGTTGCACAAAGTCCATTCATCTGCTGTCATGGTATATTGACGTGACCACGCAGACACAATGCCCCGCAGCATCCTTGCCTGCAGCGTATGAGGTAGACAACATTGGTCAAGTCACATGAGTATCTGCCATGTACATGGTGGGTGGTGATCCCATGTTTGATGGTAGTGTCCATGTTGATGATCCGGTATGCCTTGCAGAGATTGCTGTGGCAGGGTCATGTGGTGTTGTTGTTGATCTTGTTCTAAAGGCTGGGTAGTTTGCTGTGAACAATGGTCTGTTTAAGGTCTGACAGTTGTTTGAAGGTGAGAAGTGGAGGCGTAGGAATGATCTTGAGAGCTGCAAAGAGCATGGCGTAGTTTCTCCGCTCCAGGGAAGTACTTAGAATTAGAGGGGGTCAATTTAGAACGGAAATGAGGAGCCATTTCTTCAGCCAGAGAGTGGTGGGCCTGTGGAATTCACTGCCACGGAGCGCAGTGGAGGCCGGGACGTTGAATGTCTTCAAGGCAGAGATTGATAAATTCTTGATCTCGCAAGGAATCAAGGGCTACGGGGAGAGTGCAGGTAAGTGGAGTTGAAATGCCCATCAACCATGATTAAATGGCGGAGTGGATTCGATGGGCCAAATGGCCTTACTTCCATTCCTATGTCTTATGGTCTTATGGTCTTATGGATGACAAAGGGTACTCAATTGATTGTGTCTTGTGTCTGTCTTCGGAGGAGGCCATTGCGGATTTTCCCTGTGGCACATCGGAACAGGCAATCAGTGGGTTGCACATTATATCCCATTCTTATGAGGGTGTCTTTCACCATCTTTAGATGTCCATCATGTACCTCCTCATCTGAGTAGATCCTGTGTATACACAGGGCTTGTCTGTATCGGGTGGCTAATTTAACATGTTTAGGGTGGAAGCTAGAGAAGCGCAGCATTATGAGGTTATATAAGAAGGCTTGCAGTAGAGTGAGGTACTGAGTTGACCATCCTTGATGGAGATGCATGTGTCCAAGAATGAGACTGATTCTGAAAGGTACTCCGTGGTAACTCTGTTGATGGGATGAAGCTTGTTGATATCGTTGTATAATTGTTTCAGTGTTTTCTTATCATTGAGTCCAGAGGACGAAAACGTCGTTGATGTATCTAGTGTATAGTGTTGGTTAGAGGTCCTGTGCAGCAAAGAAGTCTTGCTTGAACTTGTGCATGAAGACGTTGGTATATTGGGATGCAGATTTGGTCCCCATGGCTGTTCAGTGTGTCTGCATGAAGAACTGGTTGTTGAAGGTTAAGACGTTATTATTCAGCTGTTGACACTTTACTCACACTGTCTGACACTTTTGATCACCTGCAGAGACTTATTATTCAGCCTATCGACACTCCATTGGCACCATTTGTATGATATTTTTATCTCTCTGCCCATTGATCTCTCTGCCTATAAATTCTGTGCCTTTATGTTTTTCTTCCCTTTGCCTGGTGAAGGGACAGAACTCCAAAAGCTTGTGATTTCAAATAAACCTGTTGGACTATAACCTGCTGTCATGTGATTTCTGACCTTGGGCTCCCCAGTGCAACAACAGAACACCCACATCATTACTGGTAGGAGAGGCACTGTGGATTCATGCAGGATCACTTTTTTTTAAATTCATTTGTGGGATGTGGGTGTCACTGGCTGGCCAGCATTTTTTACCCTTGAGAAGGTGGTGGTGAGCTGCCTTCTTAAACCACTGCAGTCCTCCTGCTGTAGGTTGACCCTCAATGTTATTAGGGAGGGAATTTCAGAATTTTGACCCAGTGACAGTGAAGGAAAGGCAATATATTTCCAAGTCAGGATGGTGAGTGGCTTGGAGGGGAACTTGAAAGTGGTGGTGTTCCCATAAGTCTGATGCCCCTGTCCTTCTAGATGGAAGTGGTCATGGGTTTGGAAGGTGCTGTCTGAGAATCATTGGTGAATTTCTGCAGTGCTCCTTGTAGGTAGGACACACTGCTGCTACTGAGCGTCGGTGGTGGAGGGAGTGGACACTTGTGGATGAAGTGCCAATCGAGCAGGCTGCTTTGTCCTGGATGGTGTCAAATTTCTTGATTATTGTTGCGGCTGCACTCATCCAGGCAGTTGGGGAATATTCCATCACGCTCCTGACTTATGCCTTGTAGATGGTGGGCACGCTTTCAGGAGTCAGGAGGTGAGTTACTCGCTGCAGTATTCCTAGCTTCTGGCCTGCTGTTGTAGCCACTGTGTTTATGTGGTGAGTCCAGTTGAATTTCGGGTCAATTATAACCCCCAGGATTTTGATAGTGGAGGATTCAGTGATGGTAACACCGTTGAATGTCAAGGGGTGGTGGTTAGATTGCCTCTTATTGGTGATGGTCATAGCCTGGCATTTGTGTGGCGCAAATGTCACTTGCCAGTTGTCAGCCCAAGCCTGGATATTGTCCAGATCTTGAACATGGACTGCTTCGGTATCTGAGGAGTTACGAATGGTGCTGAACATTGTGCAATCATTGGCAAGCATCCCCACTTCTGACCTTATGATGGAGGGAAGGTCATTGATGAAGCAGTTGAAGATGGTTAGGCCTAGGATACTACCCTAAGGAACTCCTGCGGAGATGTCCTGGAACTGAAATGCTTGATCCCCAACAACCACGACCATTTTCCTATGTGTCAGGTATGACTCCAACCACCTGATACCCATTGATTCCAGTTTTCCTAGGGCTCCTTGACGCCACACTCTGTTGAATACAGCCTTAATATCAAGGGCTATCACTGTCACCTCACCTTTGGAATTCAGCTCTTTTATCCATGTTTGAACCAAGGCTATAATGAGGTCAGGAGCTGAGTGGCCCTGACGGAACCCAAACTGGGCGTCAGTGAGCAGGTGCTGCTTGATAGCATTGTTGATGACACCTTCTATCACTTTATTGATGATTGAGAGTAGACTGATTGCGCGGTAATTGGCTGGGTTGGATTTGCCCTGGTTGTTGTGTACAGGACGTACTTGGGCAATTTTCCAAATTGCCGGGTAGATACCAGTGTTGTAGCCATCCTGTAACAGCTTGGCTAGGGGAGCAACAAGTTTTGGAGCACAAGCCCTCAGTACTATTGCCGGAATTTTGTGAGGGCCCACAGCCTTTGCGGTATCAAGTGTTTCCAACCGTTTCTTGATATAACATGGAGTGAATCAAATTGGTTGAAGACAGGTAGCTGTAATGGTGGGGACCACTGGAGGAGGCCAAGATGGATCAGCTACTTGGCAGTTTTAGCTGAAGATTACTGCGAATGCTGATATCTTTTGCACTGATGTGCTGAGCTCTTCCATCATTAATCATGGGGATATTTGTGGAGCCACCTTCTCCAATGAGTTGTTTAATTGTCTACTACCATTCACGACTGGATGTGACAGGACTACAGAGTTGAGATCTGATCCATTGGCTGTGGGATCACTTAGCTCTGTCTATCACTTGCTGCTTTCACTGTTTGGCGTGCAAGTAGCCCTGTTTGTTGGCTTCACCAGGTTGACACCTCATCTTCAGGTATGCCTGGTGCTGCCTCCTGCACTCTTCATTGAGCCAGGGTTGATCCCTTGTCTTGATTGTAACGGTTGAGTGGGGGATATGCAGGGCTCTGAGGTTGAGATTGTGCTAAGTATAATTCTGCTGCTGTTGATGGCCCAGAGTGCCTCATGGATGCCCCGTCTTGCGTTGCTAGATCTGTGCAAAGTCTCTCCCATTTAATATGTTGATAGTGCCATACAGCACGATGGAAGTTATACTCCATGTGAAAGCGAGACTCCGACTCCAGAAGGACCATGCGATGGTCACTCTTACCGATACTGTCATGGACAGATGCAACTGCAGCTGGCAGATTGGTAAGGATGAGGTCAAGTATGTTTTTCCCTCTTGTTGGTTCCCTCACCACCTGCCGCAGACCCAGTGTAGCAGCTATGTTCTTTCGGACCCAACCAGCTCGATCAGTAGTACTGCTGCCGAGCCACTCTTGGTGGTGGACATTGAAATCCCCACCCAGAATACATTTTGTGTCCTTGCCATCCTCAGTGCTTCTTCTAAATGTTGTGCAGCATTGAGGAGTACTGATTCATCAGCTGATGGAAGATGGTATGTAGTACTCAGCAGGAATTTCCTTGCCCATGTTTAACCTGAAGCGATGAGACTTTATGAGATCTGGAGTCAATGTTGAGGACTCCTAGAGCAACACCCTCCTGACTGCATACCACTGTGCCACCGCCTCTGCTGGGTCTGTCCTGCCCATGGAACATTGTCTGTAAGGTATGATTCTGTCAGTATGATTGTGTCAGGCTCTTGTTTAACTAGTCTGTGAGACAGCTGTCCCAATTTTGGTACTAACCTTCCAATGTTAGTGAGGAGGACTTTGCAGGGTTGATAGGGCTGTTTCTGCCATTGTCTTTTCAAGTGCCTAGGTCGGTGCCAGGTGATCTGTCTGGTTTCATTTCTTTGAGACTTTGTAGCAATTTGTACAACTGAATGGCTTGCTAGGCCATTTCGGAGGGCAGTTGAGAGCCAACCACATTACTGTAGGTTTGTAGTCACATGTAGGCCAGACCAGGTGAGGGTGGCAGATTTTCTTCCCTGAAGGACATTAGTGAACTGGATGGGTTTTTCCAACAATCGGCAATGATTTCATAGTGATCAGTAGATTCTTAATTCCAGACTTTTTTTTAATTATTGAATTCAAATTTCACTATCTGCCATGGAGGGATTAGAACCTGGGTCCCCAGAACATGAGCTGGGTTTCTGGATTAAGACTAGATATTATTGCTAGACTATTAATTCATTATATCCATTGTTATATTGCCTACTTGAAATGTGAGCAGCAAGTAGCAAGCCTCTCTCGCTAGCGAAGTAAATTAGAAAATTGTACGTACGCTACCTCTGATTCTCCAACGAATAAACTGAATGGTTAGAAAAATTGTGTAATATGCAGCTGAATGTATATAAACAGGGCCTCAAATTAACATTTCTGGTGAATGGATGTACCTTTAACAGCACCACACTCCCTCAGTACTGCACTGGGAGTGCATAACTAGGGGCTTATATTTTGAATTTCCTGCCTGAAAATGGAGTTCCCTGTTGACAGCATGAGTGCAAACATTTTAAAGTTCATTCACATGTGGTTACCAAATCTACTTCTGTGCTTGTGGCCCAACTGCAAGTATGTGAATTCACAGCACAGTCTTAGATACGTTAACTCCCCCAATATCATTGTACTGATGTTACTTAAGCAAAGGTATTCCAAACAAAAACACACCAGAAAAAAATTTAATCTTATGTTCCTTCCCTGAGTTTTTACAAAGAGGTGTTCAATGATGGCTCATTCAAGCTGTGTACGTCTCTTCACGTAAAGGTTTTTTTTCTGTGATATACCAAAATCCTAATTTATTTTCTAATTTTGACACATCAAGGAAATCTTCCCTCCAGACACCTAGCTAATAATTGATGAAACAAACCATATTGGTGGCTTTGGGATCCTAATACTCCTTCTCTATGTATGTGATCAGAACTTCTCAGCTGCCAAGTCCCCAGATTTCTTGTTGAGATTTTCCAGTAGCAAATTGAATGACTTTAGCAGTTAAAAGAGCACTATTCGTTACAGCAAATATCACAGAGCAGTGCATTCTTTCAAGAATATCTGTCATTGATTATTTTGGTATGTCTATTTGAGTCACACCTCTCTTTCTGCCACCACTTGTACACATTGTCCAAATTAAATTTTAATTACATGATGTCTCCACTCTACTAATGAAATATGACCAGAAAAACAATGAAGTGAAATGTTAGTGTAGGTTACCTGAACCCTGTGAAGTTTTATTAAAACAGAGTGGATATCTTTCACTTACTGAAGCAAAGTGAACAAAATGCTTTGTCAGACTCAGATAAAAATGGGCTTCTTATGACTTTGCATTGTGTGCCATGAAACCTCACCATTATACACTTTACAGTCAAGTTTCTTCAGATATCCTGGTTACACCAACAACCTTACAAGAAAGAATTAACTTTCATTTTATGGTTTATTTCTGTTTTATGTTATGTAAAATGATTGCACTAATTTATTACTGTAAGCCTAGGCTCAGGTAGCATTCTAACCTGAATGAGAACATTGAGTTCAATTGCCAATCTAGGAACTTGAGAATACTAAATACCAGTTTTTCATTAATAGTACAATAGTATGGTTAGACTTAAGTAAAGTAAGTTAATGTAACTAAAGTTACAGTAAATAAGGTACCTTAAAACTATAAATTGAGGTATGGCAAGGCAGCTCAATCTAGCAGAATACCTGTCATATGGCATGTGGGGAATTGTGAACAGGATGAAAAGTGGAAAAAATTAAGTTAAAGAAGAAAAAAGTTGCGCTTATGACAGATGTCAGGTAGTGAATCCAATCGAGAGCCAAGGTGAATACAGAAGAGAGGTGAAAAAAAAATGGGAGAAACAAAAAGATATGAAAAAAAAACTGGCAGCTAACAAAAAGGTAAATCCCAAAGTCTTCTATAAGCGCATCAAAAGTAAAAGGGAAGCAAAAGGTGAATTAGAGGCAATTAGGGACCAAAAGTGGATTTGCAGTTAGAGGCATGAGGAATGGCTGAGGTGTTAAATGAATGCATTGCATTTGTTTTAACGTATGAAGCCAATGCTGCCCATTGTGACAAAGGAGGAAACTCAGCCTTTAGAAAGGCTAAAAAATTTATAAAGGGGAGGCATTGGATAAGGTGTCAGTACTTAAATTGCGAAGAAACCAGGGCTATTGAAGGAAATCAGAGTGGAAATTACAGACAATAATCCTTCAATCTTCCATGGATTTGGGATTGGTGTCAGAGGACAGAAGAATTATAATTTTTTTCTTAATCATTTATGGAAGATAGGTATCTCTAGTTAGGCCAGCATTTATTGCTTACCCCTAAATAAGTGCGACCACTTTGTCTGGAATCATATGTAGGCCAGATTGGGTTTGGAGGGAAGTTTCCTTCCCTTAAAGACATTAGTAAACCAGATGGATATTTCTGACAACCAACAACTATTTCATGGCCACCTTAATTCCAGATTCTAAATTCCATCATTGGTCTCAGTGGGCTTCAAATCCAGGTCCCCAGAACAATACCGGGTTCCTGTTGTTAGAGCTTTGCTTCATTATTTTCATTTTATTCTTTTATCAATTTTGTTTTGGAGCTGTGAACTAGGAACTGTGATCTAAAGATGACTTTTGGACTGTGGGTAACAGCTTGTGTTAAAAGGAACAAATTTTTGCTTATTTGTGGGATCAAGTCTGGAATATGCCAGGCAATAAATCCACTTAAAAGCCAAGCTGAATACAGAAAGTAGGTAAGAAAATAAACAAGAGAGCAAAAATAAGGCTCGCAGGTAGGAAGGGAAATCCCAACGTCTTCTCTAAGTAAAAGGGAAGTAAACAGAGAAATACAAGTCAGTTCCTGATGAAAAGCAGACACTTTGTTTCCAAGATAGAGCATTATGTTTAAACAGATAGCAGAAGTTGGCTATTAAAGAGATCAGTACCTGGAATTGATTCCAGCAAGTCTGAAAAGACTCTTGGCAGTGTGGAAGAGCACAGGGATCTTGGGGTTCATGTCCACCTATTCCCAGGTGGATAGAGTTGTTAAGAAGGCATATGGTGTGTTAGCTTTCATTAATAGAGGGATTGAGTTCAAGAGCCATGAAGTTATTCTTCAGCTATTCTAAACCCTGGTTTGGCCACATCTGGAGTATTGTGTCCAGTTCTGGTCACCTCATTACAGAGATGTGAAAGCGTTGGAAAAGGTGCAGAGGAGATTTACCAGGATGTTGCATGGAATGGAGGGAAGGTCTTAGGAGGAAAGGTTGAGAGAGCTAGGGCTTTTCTCTTTAGAACGATGAAGGATAAGAGGTGACTTGATTGAGGTGTACAAAATGATCAGAGGTATTGATAGAGTGGATGGCCAGAGACTTTTTCCTAGGGTGGAGATAGCTATTACAAGGGGGCATAGTTTTAAAGTGAAAGGAGGTAGATATCGGGGAGATGTCAGAGGTAGGTTCTTTACTCAGAGAGTGGTAGGAGTGTAGAATGCATTGCCAGAGAGGGTAGTGGAGTCGGCCTCATTGGGACATTTAAGCAGCTATTAGATAGGCATATTGATGATAGTATAAGGTAGGGGTGGAGGTTAAATAGACCTTAGGTTTAGGGTAAAAGTTTGGCACAACATCGTGGGCCGAAGGGCCTGTACTGTGCTGTACTGTTCTATGTTCTATGTTCTAAGTCTGGAAAAGACCTTACGCTCAAGCAGATAGCAAATGTCACATGCTAACTAGGACCTCATGGAGTAAATGAGCAATCTTGCTGTTGATGGTTCACTCTAGTCTCCCATGAGTAGCTCTTGGAAGCTCAAAGAATAGAAAACTAAATTTCAGTATTCCTTCCATTTTCGGAGTGAATTGAAAAGGTGACCTCGATCAACATCATCAGAAAACCAACCAAAAAACAATCACCTATGCCAGTGAAACAATGCATTGTGAAAAACACTTAAGTAATCTGGCCAGTTTTGTTATTTTCTTTTATTTATCCCTTAACTGTGTTTGTCTGTCTGTTCTTATTTTGTGTGAATAGGGTTTATAGCATAGACCAATTAGACTGATTTGGTGTTTAATTATACTCTGCTAAAGTTACTACATAGTTAATAAATTTGTTTAAAGTGTAAACCAGTGTCTGGAATTGATTGCAGAGTCTGGGATTAGTTATTCAAATATTAGGAGCCATCGGGATCACTTTTGAGGGTCTTTGAAGGTTTTAATTTTACGGTGGTGTGATTTTTAAAAATGTACTTGTGGGGCATGGGCATAGCTGGCCAATATTTATTGTCTCTACCTAGTTGCCGTTGAGAAGATGGTGATGAGCTATCTTCTTGAACAACTGCAATACATGTGCTGTAGATAGACCTACAATGCCCTCAGGGAGGGAAATTCCAGGATTTTGATCTGCGGACGGTGAAGGAACAGCGATCATTTCCAAGTCAGGATGGTGACTGGTTTGGAGGGTAACTTGCAAGTGATGGCTTTCCAATCTATCTGCTATCCTTGTCCTTCTAAATGGAGGCAGTTGTGGGTTTGGAAAGTGCTGTCTAAGGATCTTTGGTGAATTTCTGCAGTGCGTCTTGTAGATACTACATACTGCTGCTACTAAGCATCGTTGTGGAGGGAGTGGATGTTTGTGGTGCCAATCAAGCAGGTTGCTTTGTCCTGGATGGTGTCAAACTTGTTCAGTGATGTTAGAGATGCACCCATCCAGGCAAGTAGGAATATTCCATCACACTCCTGACTTGTGCCTTATAAGTGGTGCACAGGCTTTGGAGAGTCAGGTGGTGAGTTACTTGCCACGTTATTCCTGCAGCCTCTGTATTTACATGGCGAGTTCAGCTGAGTTTCTGGTCGATGGTAACCCCCTAGGATGTTGATAGTGATACCTTTGCCTGGCATTTGTGTGGTGCAAATGTTACTTGCTACCTATCAGCCCAAACCTGGATATTGTTCACACCTTGTTACATTTGAACATGGACTGCTTCATTATCAGAGGAGTTACGAAAGGTGCTGAAGATTGTGCCATCATCAGCATAAATCCCCACTGCTGAGTTAATGATATAGGGAAGATCATTGATGAACCATAGAATAAGGAGGTAGAAAGGCTGATTTGGTTCAGCGTTATGTCTCCATGTTATAACACTGGATTTATAGTCTAGCAATAATACATCTAGGCCTCAGCCGGGATCTTGGGTTCACTTCACACAACAGGTGACCCTACCACACTACACGTTCTCATACACACGCGCGCGTGCACACACACACACACACACACACTCTTTCTCTCTCTCTCACACAGACACAGTCTCACACACAGACACACTCTATCTCTCTCACACACACACACAAGAATTTATGGGGTGAGTTTATATTTGTAGATACATTTTATTTTGTTCAAAAAGCACAGAATTTATAGATAGTCGGTCAATATGGTGTTTTATAAATTCCTACTTTAGAAATAAAACCAGTCTGACTCCAAACTAAAACACAAACAGATTCTAAACAAGGTCTGACGCCTAACATGCATTGTCTGACCTAAAATATCACCTTTTCTTTACATTGATAAACCCTTTATTTCTCTCAGGACCATGACTTGAAAGGAATTCAGGGATTTACATATACATATTAATCAATTAAAACCTTTTAACTGATTAAAGATTTATCAGCATCTTAGGTTTGTTTAGTACATCCACATCAATGGTGTGAACCTTTGATCTTTTACTTATGAATTCGGTGTGATACTACGTCTCTCACTAACACCTGAAGAAGGACTGATGCTCCGAAAACTTGTGTTTTCAGATAAACTTGTTTGACTATAACCTGGTGTTGTGTGATTTCTGACTTTGTTCATTAAAAGCTGTAAAGCTAGACACAGCAATTGCAGACCGGTCAGTTTAACTTCAATAATGGGAAATCTCTAGAAATAATTATTCAGGATAGAATTAATAGTCACATAGAAAGAAATGTGGCTTAATTTGGAACAATCAGCCTGGATTTCTGAATGGAAAACTGTCAAACTAATTTGCTGAAGTCTGCTGGAGAGGTAACAGAGAAAGACGATGCTGATAAGGATGTTGATGGATTGTACATGGACTTGTAAAAAATATTCAAAACAATGTCTCACAACAGACTTCTGATTAAGTGGTAGGTAGTGGACTAAGAGGGATAGTGGCAATGTGAATACAAAATTCGGTTGAGTGATTAGAAATAGAGTGAAGGCTAATGGTTATTTTTTGCACTGTAGAAAGGTTTGTAGTGGCATTCCTAGGAGTTAGCATTGGACCCCTTGCTTTTCAAGATTATTTCACCATTTCCAAATAACGCAAAACTTTGAAGAATTGTAAACTGGGAAGTGGACAATATAGAGCTTCATGAAAATATTGACAAGTTGGTGCAGTGGGTGGATTGTTGGCAAATAAAGTTCAATGAGGAAAAGTGTAAGGGTGATATATTTTAGTAAAAAGAATATGGGACTATTCTAAAAGATGAGCAGAAGCAGACAGACATAGTGTATATGTGCATAGACTTGTAAAGGTCTTATGATAGGTCGAGAGAGCTGTTAATAAAGCAGACAGTATTCTAGGAATCATCAACAGATGAAGTGTTCATTGATTTGAATATTTCAGCCTAGAGAGAGAGAGGCGGGATGGTGGGGGTTCGGTTGCGGGGGGGAGGAGGGGGGTGCAGTGTGGTGTGGGTGGTGCAAAGTGCTCCAGAACAAGAGAGTTTTGTAATTAGACGTCTGCAGGAAATCCAGAGATGGGGAGACCATAAGACCATGAGACATAGGAGTGGAAGTAAGGCCATTCGGCCCATCGAGTCCACTCCGCCATTTAATCATGGCTGATGGGCTTTTCAACTCCACTTACCCGCACTCTCCCCGTAGCCCTTGATTCCTTGCGAGATCAAGAAATTATCAATATCTGCCTTGAAGACATTCAACGTCCCGGCCTCCACTGCGCTCCGTGGCAATGAATTCCACAGGCCCACCACTCTCTGGCTGAAGAAATGTCTCCTCATTTCCGTTCTAAATTGACCCCCTCTAATTCTAAGGCTGTGCCCACGGGTCCTAGTATCCCCACCTAACGAAAACAACTTCCCAGTGTCCACCCTTTCCAAGCCATGCATTATCTTGTAAGTTTTTATTAGATCTCCCCTCAACCTTCTAAACTCTAATGAATACAATCCCAGGATCCTCAGCCGTTCATCGTATGTTAGGCCTACCATTCCAGGGATCATCCGTGTGAATCTCCGCTGGACACGCTCCAGTGCCAGTATGTCCTTCCTGTGGTGTGGGGCCCAAAATTGGACACAGTATTCTAAATGGGGCCTAACTAGAGCTTATAAAGTCTCAGAAGCACATCACTGCTTTTATATTCCAACTCTCTTGAGATAAATGACAACATTCCATTCGCTTTCTTAATCACGGACTCAGCCTGTAAGTTAACCTTTAGAGAATCCTGGACTAGCACTCCCAGATCCCTTTGTACTTCAGCTTTATGAATTTTCTCACCGTTCAGAAAATAGTCCATGCCTGTATTCTTTTTTCCAAAGTGCAAGACCACACATTTGCTCATGTTGAATTTCATCAGCCATTTCCTGGACCACACTCCTTAAACTGTCTAAATCTTTCTGCAGCCTCCCCACCTCCTCCGTACTACCTGCCTGTCCACCTAACTTCGTATCATCGGCAAACTTCGCCAGAATGCCCCCAGTCCCTTCATCCAGATCATTAATATATAAAGTGAACAGCTGCGGCCCCAACACTGAACCTTGCGGGACGCCACTTGTCACCGGTTGCCATTCCGAAAAAGAGCCTTTTATCCCAACTCTCTGCCTTCTGTCAGACAGCCAATCCTCAATCCATGCCAGTAACTCACCTCGAACACCATGGGCCCTCACCTTACTCAGCAGCCTCCCGTGAGGCACCTTATCAAAGGCCTTTTGGAAGCCTAGACAGATAACATCCTCTGGGTTTCCCTGATCTAACCTACTTGTTACCTCTTCAAAGAATTCTAACAGGTTTGTCAGACACGACCTCCCCTTACTAAATCCATGCTGACTTGTTCTAATCCGACCCTGCACTTCCAAGAATTTAGAAATCTCATCCTTAACGATGGATTCTAGAATTTTACCAACAACTGAAGTTAGGCTAATCGGCCTATAATTTTCCATCTTTTGTCTTGATCCTTTCTTAAACAAGGGAGTTACAACAGCGATTTTCCAATCATGCAAGGGGGTTACAACAGCGATTTTCCAATCATACAAGGGGGTTACAACAGCGATTTTCCAATCATTGAGAAGTCCGAAGTCCGAAGAAGATTGCTATAGAAGCAGAAAGCTGTGAGGGTGTCAGAGAGGAAGACATCCTACAAGGCTGATGAAGACATGAGTTTAGGGACTCTGAGCGAAGTGATAAGTAAACAGGGTTAGGAATTTCTTCGAGAGTTTCAAGGGAAAACATTAACTAATGAAAATAATATTAAATGAATGTGTAGCAGATATTTACCAAAAAGAAACTGATTACAGTTGTGTAAGCTGAGCAAGAAGATTTAGTATGGGAATAGGGGTGACTATTCACTGAGGTTTGAGCATCTGTCAGGCTATTGCTGGAATAAGAGGGATGAATCTTTGTTTATGGTATGTGCAAAGAGGTCTACCCCTAGTTCTTGTCTCCTGAAATAAACTTGAAATTTTCTTACATATTTTTCAGGGCTGATAGTCAGATAGTAAACATTTGTTCCCTAATATCTGTCCATTATCCTGCCCGTCATGGTGTATCGATTATTGAGGGATGGAGGTAATGGATATAAATCTTTCTAATTTAGTGAGAACTTCAAATCAATTCTTATTGTCTGTATTGAAGCTCCAGTTTCAGATGTTCAAATGCTAACATTGTTGAAATACTTCTTCCTTATGTGGAATAAATACAGCTTTAGTGCTCAGCCAAGAACTTGAAACTGCACTACAACTGACTTAAGATTTCCTTCTGCTGAACCCTTAAAAGATAGGGTGAGACTGATTTTCTGTCAAATATTGTACTTGCATAGCAAAGATCAAAGAAAAACAGAAACCATTGCTGCTTTTGTAACATTTTTCATGACAATGTGCAATATTATAGTGCTGTAATTATATGATTTTCAGTGACTGGCGCTTCTGTGTTACCACACCACTGGATCCAAGAGATGATATCTATTGATACATTTTTTGGCTGTGCGGAATCTCAGAATTGTTGAAAAGAAGGCAGATTTTTTTATTCATTTTTTGTGGGATGTGGGCATCGCTGGCTGGCCAGCATTTCTTGCTCATCCCTAATTGCCCTTGAGAAGGTGGTGGTGAGCTGCCTTCTTGAACCGCTGAATTCCTCCTGCTGTGGGTTGACCCACAATGCTATTAGGGAGGGAATTCCAGGATTTTGACCTAGCGACAGTGAAAGAACAGCGATATATTTCCAAGTCTAGCCATTGCTAGAGGGATGGAGTTTAAAAACAGGGAGGCTATGCTGCAGCTGTATAGGGTCCTGGTGAGGCCACACCTCGAGTACTGTGTGCAGTTTTGGTCTCCTTACTTGAGAAGAGATATACCAGCACTGGAGGGGGTGCAGAGGAGATTCACTCAGTTGATTCCAGAGTTGAGAGGGTTGGATTATGAGGAGAGACTTAGTAGACTGGGATTATACTCATTGGAATTCAGAAGAATGAAGGGAGATCTTATAGAAACATATAAGATCCTGAAGGGAATAGATAAGGTGGAGGCAGGGAGGCTGTTTCCGCTACCAGGTGAAACTAGGACTAGAGGACATCGCCTCAAAATAAAGGGAAGCAGATGTAGGACTGAGGTCAGGAGGAACTTCTTCACCCAAAGGGTTGTGAATCTGTGGAATTCCCAGTGAAGCGGTTGAAGCTATCTCGCTGAATGTTTTTAAGGCAAGGCTAGATAAATTTTTGAACAGTAAAGGAATTAAGGGTTATGGTGAATGGGCGGGTAAGTGGAACTGACTCTCAAAAAGATCAGCCATGATCTTATTAAATGGCAGGGCAGGCTCGAGGAGCCTAATGGCCTACTCCTGCTCCTAGTTCTTATGTTCTTAGGTTCTTAAGTCAGGATGGTGAGTGACTTGGAGGTGGTGATGTTCCCATATTGCTGCTGCCCTTGTCCTTCTAGATGGAAGTGGTTGTGGGTCTGGAAGGAGCTGTCTGAGGATCTTTAGTGAATTTCTGCAGTGCATCTCATAGATAGTACACACTGCTGCTACTGAGCATTGGTGATGGAGGGAGTGAATGCTTGTTGATGTAGTGCTGATCAAGCGGACTGCTTTGTCCTGGATGGTGTCAAGCTTCTTGAGTATTGTTGTGGCTGCACTCATTCAGGCAGGTGGGGAGTATTCCATCACACTCCTGACTTGTACTTTGCAGATAGTGGACAGACTTTGAGGAGTCAGGAGATGAGTTACTCGCCGCAGTATTCCCCGCTTCTGGCCTGCTCTTGTAGCCACTGTGTTAATGTGGTGAGTCCAGTTGATTTCTGGTCAATGGTAACCCCCAATATGTTAATAGTGGGGGATTCAGTGATGGTAGCACCATTGAATGTGAAGGGGGCAGTGGTTAGACTGTCTCTTATTGGTGAAGGTCATAGCCTGGCATTTGTGTAGCGCGAATGTCACTTGCCAGTTGTCAGCCCAAGCCTGCATATTGTCCAGATCTTGTTGCATGTGAACATGGACTGTTTCAGTGTCTGAGGAGACACGAATGGTGCTGAACATTGTGCAATCATGGGCAAACATTCCCACTTCTGACCCTATGATGGAGGGAAGGTCATTGATGAAGCAGCTGAAGATGGTTGGGCCTAGGACACTACCCTGAGGAACTCCTGGAGACGTCCTTTTGTCAAAACCTTTCCTCTTGCACCCTTCAGGACATTAACAAAAATGCCAAATAAAGGGGAACAATTAATACTGTATGAAAATTGATTAGTTCAAAAGTGGACTGTGATTTGCTGTAGAGAATGCACCAGTAAGATTATGACTGACAGTGAAGTGCCACGATTAATGAGTTTCATCCTGTACTCAAACTCATCTTTGAAATCATCTTGACTCAGCAGTGAAATAAAGAAAGACATACTGGCATTGGAAGCAATCCAGTGAAGATTCATGAGGTTGATCCCAGGTACAAACGAACTGTCTTAGGAGGCGAGGTTGAGTAGGTTGGACTTGTACTTGTTGGAAAATAGAAGAATGAGAGGTGACCATATTAAACGTACAAACTTCTCAAGGACTTGTGGAAAAGTCTAGAACTTGAGGCCACAACATCAAAATAAGGGGTCACCCATTTAAGTCAGATGTGGAGGAATTTCTACTGTAACAGGCAATCTGCAGAATTCTTTACTGCAAACGGATCTAGAGTCTGAATCCTTAACTATTTTCAAGGCTGAGATAGACAGATTTTTAATCAGTAATGGAATCAAGTATTATGGAGAAAAGGCAGAAAAGTGGAGCTGAGGATTATCAGGTCAATCATGATCTCACTGAAAACCAGAGTACACTTGATGGGCTTAACGGTCTACTTCTTATCCTACATCTTATAGTCTTATGGAGATACGGCACAGTGAAGTACAGATGATTGAACACAAGTACATACCTGCAGTTTTCTGGTTAATGACTTTTATATATTAACCTTCCCAGCATTTAATCTCTTTGATCTTCAGGAAGTAGTCTGTGCGTATACTTTTAATTGCACATCATCTTCTAATTATTTTTGATAATTGTACTTGTTTTTCTATAATTAGCTTTTCTGTAACAAGTGTTGAAATTGTATCGAAGATGCCAAAACAATGTTTTTATATTTCAGCCATGGAGCACATTCAAATGTACTTCAGAATGTACATCAACCTTTTAAGAATATGTAGGAGCATGAATAGGATATACCCCTCATATTTGCCCAACTAAAAAGATCATGGCTGATCTGCCTGAAGCCTTAACTCTCCTTGGATGCCAGATTCTCACAGCCCTAAACTCTTTGATATTTGAAAAACCACCTATCTCCTGTTTAAACAGTTTAAGTGATCTAGCCTCAACAACTCTCTGGAGAAAGAATTCCAGACACACATTACTCATGTCAAACCCTACAAAATCTTTTAAAAACCAAAAGAATTGCAGATGCTGTAAATCAGGAACAAAAACAGAAGTTGCTGGAAAAGTTCTGAGGAAGGGTCACTGAACCCGAAACGTTAACTCTGATTTTCTCTTCACGGATGCTGCTAGACTTGCTGAGCTTTTCCAGCAACTTCTGTTTTTATTCCCCACAAAATCTTGTATGTTTCAATATAGCAACCCCTCATTGTTCTAAGCTCTAATGAATAAATACCTTAGAAGAATGAAGGATGATTTTATTGAAACATACAAGATTTTGAGGGAACTTGACAGGATAGATATTGAGAAGATGCTTCCACTAGTGGGCAAATGCACCGTATAGGCTGAATTTTAGGGATGAAGCAGTTCATCGTACACCCTACAGGCTTCTGGAGATAAGAGATTTTTATCTTTTCTTAAACTTTATCTGGTTTTCAGGAAGAAGTTGTATTGAATATGCCACATTTTTGTGGGACCGATGACTTCAGAAAAGTAAAAAAATGTCAACAGGTCTTGGATCTTTTTCTACTTTTGTAGTCTTTCTTAGCATTAATTAAGCTAGTGTCTGGCTTATGCGCAGTATTCAGAAGCCCTATTAAATGTCTAATCAAGGGGATAGTTCTGTGGATTCTATAATATTGGGGAAAAGAAGCAGAATATGTCAGTGTATTTTGAGGGCTGTATTACCTGAAAATACATTGAACCTACTTATTTTTAAAATGTTGTGTAACAGGGAGTGTTTGGGAGAGGGAAGTGGGGAGCTGGAAGATTGACAAGTGTAAAAAGCAGTTGGAGGATCAGGAGGCAGAAAGGCAACAAGTAAGCATATTGGAGAGGCAGTGGCTTAATGGTGATGTCACTGGACTCATAATCCAGACTCATAGCCTAATGCTGTGGGGATGTGGGTTCAAATTCCATCATGGTGGCTAGAATTTGAATTCACCTCATAAATGTGAAATATAAATCTTATCACAGTGACAGAGACCATGACAACTATCATCAATTGTTTTAAATACTCACTTGGTTCACTCCAGCCCTTTTGGGGAGGCAATCTGCTGTCCTCACCCAGTCTGTGCTACATGTGACTCCAAACTCTCAGCAGTATTGTTGACTCTTAACTGCCCTCTGAAAATTAAGGTATTCAATTTAAGGACAGTTACAGTTGGGCATCAGATGCTGGCCTTGCCAGCGACATTCACACTCAATGAAAGAATTTTTTAAAAGGGAAATCGCAGTATTTTAGCTATTGAAGGTGTTATGACTCTGGCGGAAGGAGTCAGGCAAAAATCAAAACTTACAATCATACAAGCCTTCCGAAAAGTAAATATCTTATTCAATCACAAAACAGTCAATTTGTTTCTCTTTCTTACTGATGATTAGAATAAAAGAGATTTCTACTAGGCCTTTCAGTAAACTCAAAATGAACACATTTATATCTCCTTTATTCTCAAAAACATAGACTTTCTAACTCAGGCAGAATGGAACACATTGTTCTTCAGAGCAATTATAAGTGGATAAATGAGGAATATCCTTGGATCAAAAGTCCAAACTAAAATGGTAGGAGAAGGTGATATTTTCACAGATTCTTTGGTTATTTGTCAATGATTTCATGTTGCTGTTGATCACAGACTGATGGAAATCTTTAGTCCAGGTTTCAGATTCAGATAAGAAAGTTAGGAATCCTAATATTCACAATTGTATCAGGCTTTTTCAGACTACTTCACCAATAGGGATATAGACGGTTCTAATTTCTACTCCAAACTGACTCCTGCAGACGTTGAGAGACATTTGCATCCTTGTAAATTTCTCCAACCCACTGTCTCCAGGTATGCACAGTAAAAACACCCATTATCTCAGTCCAGATGCAGTTGCTAGGTAACAGCAGCATAGATACATTGGGGTTTTTCAGGTCTATTTTCTCAACATCTAAAGCAACAGAACTCCACTCCATCTGCCTTTAAAAACTTTGCTGGATTCTGCTGTCTAAAGTCATGTTTTTGTTCGTAAACGCCAGTACCCAATGGTGTTTTGACTTTCCAGTTCAGAGCAATCACATGTTAAATCCTTGACAACTTAATAATATCCAAACATCCATTTTCCAGTTCTCATAGTTGATAAATATATAAAGTATATAATGTTTTAATTTTTTTCCTGATGACTATGTTTTTAACAGCACCTAACTGCAGTCTTATATTGGTTGTCTTGGAAAGATCTGATTTGCTTCATGCAGTTTAAGTTGCACCTGTCAAAAATGAAACTGGAACATTAAGCAAGAAGTCACTGGTGAACATATCATGGTCATCTCCAAACACACTTCTTCCTGCCACAGGATCACTGGGCGAGCATTGTCAGTATTTAGAGCTAACTCCTTCAGTGCTATACTAATGATCATCTGTGCTAAATCCAGACTACAATATGAACATGTTCATAAACCACAAAGCACCATTCTTGGAACCAAAAGTTCTATCTGCACAGCCATAGCTGAAAAAGTCCCAGAGCGTTTAATATCATCTGAAAGGAAAGAAACTAGGAGGAAAGGATACATGGTGAAAAATCTTTGGTAATTCAGACGAATCATTACTGTCAAAATACTAACAATCAAACGTAGAGGATTTTTATTGATTCAGATGATATGAGCTTTGCTGGCTGGGTCAGCATTTATTGATCTTCCCTAATTGCTCTTGAGAACATGGTAGTGAGTTGCCTGCTTAAAGCATTGCAGTCCATTTGAAATAAGTACACCCACAAAGTTGGTAGGGAGACAGTTTCAGGATTTTGACCCAGTGACAGTGAAGGAATGGTGATAAGGTTCAAATTTTTTATGATGATTGGATTGGAGGGCATCTTGCAGTTGGTGGTGTTCCCATGTATCTGCTGCCCTTGTTCTTTCACTTAGTAGTTGTCATGGGTCTGGAAGGTCTGAGGAACCGTGGGGAATTCCTGCAGTGCATTTATCAGATGCTAGATTTTCTGAAACAAATTTTGAACTTTTATATCCAGTTGTAAATAATACCAAGAGCTGAGAGCTGTCCACAAATCTAGCAGTAAGGGGCTGACATCGCCATGTCCATATTTTATTGAAACTGATTTTGAAAAATTCTTCATTCATTAATGATACAGTCTCATTGGACCAGATGCCCCCTTTCACGTTGTAGCATTTATGATTTTACAACTTCTCTTGCCGATGCTACTATACTTCATCCAGATTGGCTGAAGTGATGCATTTAATGATGGCTGTTCTCAATCATCACTGTGTATGAATGGCACATGCTACAAGTAGTGAGGATCAAGTATTGCCCGTTCAACTTAGACTCAAAATTCTGACTCTGGTCTGCTATTTTATAATTGTACTGTTTGTTTAGAAGAATGTATGTGCCAAAAGATGACAACATTGGTGGTTTTACTTGCAACAGTTCCCATGAAGGCATGATTACTCCTCTAAAAAAGCTAATTTGTTGCACTGGATCATTAAAATCTTTTTTTGTAAACTGCATACACAGTCTTGCTCTTTGAAATTGCAGTATTTCTTGTACAATGGTAAAAATGTCTCTTCTACATTAGAGTTACAATCCCAAGTTGTTTACGTGTACATAACGCAGTAATAATTTTTTTATTATTATTCATTCATGGGATGTGGATGTCGCTAGCTGGCTAACCCCAGTTGCCCTTGAGAAGATGGTGGTGAGCTGTCTTATTGAACCACTGCAGTCCACGTGCTGTGGGTTGAGCTAGAATGTTTTAGGGAGGGAATTGCAGGATGTTGACCCAGCAACAGTGTGAGGGAATGGTGATACATTTCCAAGTCAGGATGGTGAATGGCTTGGAAGGAAACTTGCAGTTGGTGGTGTTCCCACATATCTGCTGCCCTAGTCCTTTTATATGAAAGTGATGGTCGGTTTGGAAGGTGCTCCTTAAGAATTTTTGATGAACTTCTACAGTTCATTTTGCAGATGCTACATGCTGCTGCTACTGAGCATCGGTGGTGGAGGGAGTGGATGTTTATGGTTGTGGTGCCGATTAAGCGGACTGCTTTGACCTGGATGGTGTCAAGCTTCTTGAGTGTTAGAGTTGTACCCTTCCAGGCAAGAGGGGAGCATTCCATCACACTTCTAATTTGTGCCTTGTCGATGGTGGACAGGCTTTAGGTTGTCAGGAGGTGACTTACTACCTGCAGTATTCCTAGCCTCTTACTTGCTCTTGTAGCCACTGTGTGTATGTGGCAAGTCCAGTTGAGTTTCCAGTCAATTGTAACCCCCCGCATGTTGATTAGTGGGAGATTCAGTATTGTAAAACTATTGAATGTCATGGGGCGGGGCTTAGATTGTCTCTTATTGGTGTTGGTCATTGCATGGGATTTGTGAGGTGCTGATGTTACTTGCCACATGTCAACCCAGTCCGGATATTGTCCAGATCATGTTGCATTTGAACATGGCCTGCTTCACTTTCTGAGGAGTCATGAATGGTGCTGAATATTATGCAGTCATCAGTGAATATCCCTGTTTCTGACCTTATGATGGACAGAATGTCATTGATGAAGCAGCTAAAGATGCTTGGGCCTAGGACACCAACCTGAGGAACTCCTGTAGAAATGTCCTGGAGAAGAGATGACTGACCTCCAATAACCACGACCATCTTGCTATGTGCCAGGTATGGTTCTAACCAGTGGAGAGTTTGCCCTTGATATCCATTGATTCCAGGTTTGCCAGGGCTCTTGGCCACATTCAGTCAATTGCAGCTTTAATGTCAAGGGCTACCACTCTCATCTCATCTCTGGAATTTTGTCCATGTTTATACTAAGGCTATAATGAGGTCAGGAGCTTAGTATTTTGGCAGATCTGAAACTGGGCATCACTCAGCAGGTTATTGCTAACCAAGTGCGGCTTAATAGCACTGTTGATGACACCTTCCAACTATTTATTGATGATTGAGAATAAACTGATGGGGGCGGTAATTGATCAGGTTAGGTTTGTCCCTTTGTGTACAGGACCATACCTAGGGAATTTTCCCGTTATTGGGTAGATACCAGTGTTGTAACTGTATTAGAACAGCACGGCTAGGGGTGCAGCAAGTCCTGGAGAACAAGTCTTTGGCCATGTTGCTGGAATGTGGTCAGGGCCCACGGCTTTTACAGTTTCCAGTGCCTCCAGACATTTCTTGATATCACGTGGAGTGAATCATATTGGCTGATGACTAGCATCTGGGATGCTGGGAACCAATGGACGAGGCCTCGATGGATCATCTACTCATCACTTCTGTCACACAACACAATGGAGGTTAGTCACGGTGTGAAGGCGGGACTTAGTTTCTCCAAGGCTAAAGATTGCTGCAAAAGCTTCAGCATTATCTTTTGCATTAATATGTTGGGCTCTTCCATCGTTGAGGAGGACGATAATTGTGGAGCCTCCTCCTCCAGTGAGTTGTTTAATTGTCCGCCATCATCCACAACTGGATTGCAGGACTGCAGAGCTTAGATCCGATCTGTTAATTGTGGGATCGCTTGGAATCAACTATCATTTGCTCTTTATGCTGCTGGCATGCAAGTAGTTCTGTTTTGTAGTTTCACCAGGTTGACACCTCATTTTATGACTGATGCTGCTGTCAGAATGCCCTCCTGTGCTGTTTATTGAACCAAGGTTGATCTCCTGTCTTGTTGGTAACAGTTGAGTCGGCTGGATCGTAAGGTTGCAAATTATGCTGCGGTACAATTCTGATGCTGTTGAAGGCCCACAGCACCTCATGGATGTCCAGGTTGATATTCCAGATCTATTCAAAGTCTGTCTCATTTAGCACAGTGATAGTGCCACACAACACAATGGAAGTTATTCTCAATGCAAAGGCAGGACTTCATCTCCACATGGACTGTGCAGTGGTCACTGCTACCCATACTGTTACGGACTGATACATCTGCAGATGGCAGAACGTTAAGAATGAGGTCAAGTATATTTTTCTCCATTGTTGATTCCCTCTCCACCTACCACAGACCCAGTCTAGCAGCTATGTCCTTTAGAACCCAACCAGCTTGGTCAGTAATGCTTCTGCCAAGCCTCTTGATATGGCTCAAGTTTCAATGTGGACATTGAAATCCTCCACCGCAGAGGACATTTTGCATGCTTGCCATCCTCAGTGCTTCTTCCAAATGTTGATCAACGTGGAGGAGTACTGATTCATCAGTTGATGGAGGATGGTGCATGGTAATCAGCAGGAGGTTTCCTTGCCCATGTTTAACCTGAAGCCATGAGACTTCATGGGGTCTGAAGTCAATGTTCAGGACTTGCAGGAAAACTCCGTCTTGACTTTATGCTACTGTACCACCACCTCTGTTCAGTCTGTCCTGCTGGTGGGCCAGAGGTTGTGGTGGTGTCTGGGTCATAGTCATACTCATGGAATCAAAGCTGACAGACAATGTCAGTCTGTTGCCTGACTACTGTGTGACCCAGCTCTCCCAATTTTGGCTCTAACCCCCAGATGTTAGTAAGGAGGATATTGCAGGGGCGACAGGGTAGTTTCTGCCATTGTCTTTTCCAGTGCCTCGGTCGATGCCGGGTAGTCTGGCTGTTTTCATTCCTCTGTTGAGATTTCATCGTGATTGATACAACTTGTGAGGCCTTTTCACAGTCAGCCACATTACTGCGATCCGGAGTCACATGTTGGTCTTCTCTAAAGGAAATTAATCATCTATAATACAGTAGATCAGCTATGTCATTGCTTATGATTACGACAAAATTGTATTTTCATGGAGCTTTTAGTATTGTGAAAATAAAGCAAAAAATTATACTGGGTGATCTAAGACAGAACTATGGCAAATGTCCAGAAGCTTTTCCAAAGAGGTGGATTTTAAGGAGACCTTGAAGATGGAAAGAGAGGTTGAGAGGTAGAGGTTTAGAAAGGGAATTTCAAGAACCTAAGGCGTAGGCAGCTGAACACATGGCTACCATTGTTAGAGCAATTTAAATAGATCGCTGTAGGTTATGCTGTTTTGTATCAAACCTACAAGCAGTCAGGCTTAAAATTGAGACCATGCAATGAAGAACATGTTGCCAGCACTGTTCTGCATGGTTATGGAATAGTTGAACGCACTTAATGACAGCAGGGGTCAGGGGTGTCAACAAAGCCAGACATGGATGAACATAAACAACTTTAGGAATGGTGGACTTGGTTCCTGTGGGTTGAATCCTCTTCCTGTGAATAATTTCAATGTGATGAACCTGTTAAAACGGGCAAGATTGTCATCCCATTTAATGTAAATGTATTATTTTGCCAGTACGCTGCATATCACCACGATAAGTGAAATTGACCCCTTTAAGGGTCTAAAGCTGTAAAAAAGCACATTCTGAGGGCCAGCTAAAGGCCTTTTTTTTAAACAGATTGAAAACCTCTTGCTCAAGGTCAATTAATACATCAGGAAATGGCTGCGTTTCTCAATACAGGATGGCTTTGTGTCTGTAAAAAACGGGATCCCTGAATTGTGATGAGTTCAACATTTTTACTTATGCCAGCATATGAGTGGTTGCTTACGGTGAGTCAAATATTCCGGCGAAGTCAGGAGACATTAACTTACATGAACCATGCATCACAGCAGAGAAACGGGCCAGTCACCTCACCTGTTCTTTGCCAGTGTTAATATGATTTATGATTTTATTGTCCCATGTATTTTCCATGAGAAAAACAGTACAATACAGTGAAAAGCTTTTCCACTGTCGCCATTGCTATTTTGAATAGTTTTAAGAATAAAAGAAAGAAAGATAGCTGAAACAAAGCTCATCAGTCTTGAACCATCTCATCACCATTAATGCCTGCATTGCCATCCCTCCTCCACTGCCTAGCCGCAAACTACATCGAGCCCAACCAACATTGAAGTCGCCACTCTTCAGGTGCTATCATTTGCTGCTGGGAAAATTCTCCACTGCCAATGTCTCACCACTGCCTGTGCCAGACTAGCCAGCATCAGAGTCGCACCTTTCGCTGCTGGGCCCACCTCGACGATGTCACTGTGATGCCTTTCCACCACCACCAGCACCAGCCCCAATTAACAAAGAAGTCACCAATCCTCAGGTGCCATCATTCACAGCTGGGCCTACCTTACTGACGTTGACTCTGCCAATGTAGCAGCTGCCAATTCCAATGCCCTTATTTACCCCAGCTGAGTAAACAGGGACTCACTAGCCAGAGGCACGGGGTCCGCGCTGGGCTCGCTTGCCACAACTATAAGATCCATGCTGAGCCCACACACTGCTACGGGGTCTGCGCAGGGCTCACTTGCCGACACCATGAGGTCCATGCAGGGCCTACTTACTGCCATGAGGTCCGCACTGGGCTTATTTGAGTCCATGTTGGACCCACTCTAGTTCACCACCACTGCCAATGGTAAGTACAGAAAAGTAAGAAAAGTAGAGAAAAGAAAACGAGATAAGAAAAGCAGTCAGCGCGGATGAGTTCTAGCACAGGAATCCTGTCTGCTGCCATGATATTCCATGTAAGCTTCCATCCAGTCCTTTGCATATGACCCTATTAACACTTCCTTCTTTTCCTTTCTCCCCTGTTTAAATTCCCCTTAAAAGATTCCAAGCAATTCACCTCAGTAGATCCTCGTGGTAGTAAGTTCCACATTCATACCACATCAAAGGATTTAGACAAAGTTTGTGCAAAATGTTCTCTGGATGTGTTTCTTTCTGATTAGCTTCTTCAAAAAAATTGTGCACTTTAACTCACTGCTGATGGAAAAATAACTTAATTTCCTTTTGTTTACCTACTTCAGCTACATAAATAAATCTGTACGACTAACAGGGTAGAGAAGGGCAGCAAAGACCCTGTGGCTGCATAGTTCTTTTATCTGGGAAGCACATGGAGCGGGGTTGGAAGCGGGTGGAAATGACAATATTTTCAACAACTGAGAAGTTTTGAGTGAAAGTAAGAGAGGTTCACTCCCTTAAATTGGAAGTAACACCAGAGCAGGAGAGTGAGAGAGAACAGAACATGTCTTTCATAATAACTAAAACTATGATTACTTTATTAAACATTTTATACGTGTGATTGCTTATAATTATTTACAATATTTTCCCTGCCAGTTAACTCAGTCGAAGTTCCAAAAACTGCTTTTCACTATTTTCATATCTGTATTAGAAAGTAATGGATTTCTAGTTACTTTCAGGAACATAACAGTTGCATTTGGATTTTGTCCTGTCTGTACTTTTTCATGGAGAGGGACTGGGGAAATATGTGTAGCATATTTCCTCATTTTTAGTAGTCTTTTTTTCTGTCAATCAAAAGAAAGCCATTGGTTATTGAGTGTTCCAACTCCAAAGTGTGGCCTTCATTAGTCTCAGAAGACAAGCCACCTGAAGCTGCATTCTGGAAGTTATTGTGTACAGACTTAGCATTAATGAAGTTGCTATGCAGCTGACCCTCTTCATTCAGTTGATGGACTGATTTCTTTTGGAAATCCCAAGTTTCTCGATTCTCAGAAACCACAAACACAAAGCTTTTCTAGGAACATTTCAGTTACATGGTTATATTAAAAAAATTCTTTCTGGTTTGTATAATTACTTGTACGTAATGCATCTGGAGCACTTAAGCAGTTTAGGGCACCATGCCTAAGGAAGGATAAAATTGTTCTTCGCAAATGTGTAGTGTAGACTTGTCCAAATTATCCTGGTCACAATAGGTTAAATTACGAGGACAGATTAACCAAACTAGGATTGCATTTCCTGGAATTTACAGAGTTAAGTAGCTTTTTTGTGGTTTTTTCCTATGCATTTGTGGGATGTGGGTGTCGCTGGCTGGCCAGCGTTTCTTGCCCATCCCTAGTTGTCCTTGAGAAGGTGATGATGAGCTGCCTTCTTGAACCGCTGCAGTCCTCCTGCTGTGGGTTGACCCACAATGCTGTTAGTGAGGGAATTCCAGAATTTTGACCCAGCAGCCGTAAAGGAACAGCGATATATTTCCAAGTTAGGATGGTGAGTGATTTGGAGGAGAACTTGGAGGTGGTGACGTTCCCATAAGTCTGATGCCCTTGTCCTTCTAGATGGAAGTGGTCATGGGTTTGGAAGGTGCTGTCTGAGGATCTTTGGTGAATTTCTGCAGTGCACCTTGTAGATAATACACACTGCTGCTACTGAGCGTCGGTGGTGGATTGAGTGGATACTTGTGGATGTAGTGCCAGTCAAATGGGCTGCTTTGTCCTGGATCGTGTCAAGCTTCTTGAGTGTTGTTGGGGCTGCATTAATCCAGGCAAATGGGGAGTGTTCCATCACACTCCTCACTTGTGCCTTGTAGATGACAGACAGGCTTTCAGGAGTCAGGAGGTGAGTTACTCACCGCAGTACTCCTAGCTTCTGGCCTGCTCTTGTAGCCACTGTGTTAATGTGGTGAGTCCAGTTGAGTTTCTGGTCAATGGTAACCCCCAGGACGTTGATAGTGGGGGATTCAGTGACGGTAACACCATTGAATGTCAAGGGATGGTGGTTAGATTGTCTTTTATTGGTGATGGTCATAGCCTCGCATTTGTGTGGTGCAAATGTCATTTGCCACTTGTCAGCCCAAGCCTGGATATTGTCCAGATCTTGTTGCATGTGAACATGGACTGCTTCAGTAACTGAGAAATCACAGATGGTGCTGAACATTATGCAGTCATTGGCGAACATCCCCACTCCTGACCTTATGATGGAGGGAAGGTCATTGATAAAGCAGCTGAAGATAGTTGGGCATAGGACACTACCCTGAGGAACTCCTGCAGAGATGTCCTGAAGCTGAGATGATTGACCACCAACACCCACAGCCATCTTCCTATGTGCCAGGTATGACTCCAGCCACTAGAGAGTTTTCCCACGATACCCATTGATTGTAGTTTTGCTAGGGCTCCTTGAAGCCACACTCGGTCAAATGCAGCCTTGATATCAAGGGCTGTCACTCTCACCTCACTTCTGGAATTCAGCTCTTTTGTCGATATTTGAACCAAGACTGTAATGATATCAGGAGCTAAGTGGCCCTGGCGGAACCCAAACTGGGCGTCAGTGAGCAGGTGCTGCTTGATAGCATTTCCCCCTTCTGTCATTTTACTGATGATTGAGAGTAGACTGATGGGGCGGTAATTGGCCGGGTTGGATTTGTCCTGCTTTTTGTGTACAGGACATACTTGGGCAATTTTCCACATTGTTGGGTAGATACCAGTGTTGTAACTGTACTGGAACAGCTTGGTTAGGGGAGCGGCAAGTTCTGGAGCACAAGTCTTCAGTCCTATTGCCGGAAGGTTGTCAAGGCCCGCAGCCTTTGCAGTATCCAGAGTCTCCAACAGTTTCTTGATATCACGTGGACTGAATCGAATTGGCTGAAGACTGGTACCTGTAATGCTGAGGACCAGTGCTGTAAATGCTTCAGCCTTATCTTTTGCACTGATGTGCTGAGGTCTTACATCATTGAGGATGGGGATACTTGTGGAGCCTCCTTCTCCAGTGAGTTGTTTAATTGTCCACCACCATTCACGATTGGATGTGGCAGGACTGCTGAGCTTAGATCTGATCTGTTGGTTGTGGGATTGCTTAGTTCTGTCTATCACTTGCTGCTTCTGTCGTTTAGCATGCAAGTAGTCCTGTTTGGTGGCTTTACCAGGTTGACACCTCATCTTCAGGTGTGCCTGGTGCTGCTCCTGGCATGCCCTCCTGCACTCTCCATTGAACCAGGGTTGATCCCCTGGCTTAATGGTAATGGTTGAGTTGGGTATATGCTGGGCCATGAGGTTACAAATTGTGCCAGCGTACAATTCTGCTGCTGTTGATGTCCCACAGCGCCTCATGGTTGCCCAATCTTGAGTTGCTAGATCTGTGTGAAGTCTGTCCCATTTAGCACGGTGATAGTGCCAAACATCATGATGGAGGTTGTTCTCAATGTGAAGGCAGGATTTCGTCTCCACAAGGACTGCGCGATGGTCACTCATATTGATACTGTCATGGACAGATGCAGCTGCAGCTGGCAGATGAGTAAGGATGAGGTCAAGTATGTTTTTCCCTCTTGTTGGTTCCCTCACCACCTGCCACAGACCCAGTCTAGCATCTATGTCGTTTAGGACCCGACCAGCTCGATCAATAGTACTACTGCTGAGCCACTCTAGGTGGTGGACATTGAAATACTTCTCCCAGAGTACATTTGTTCCCTTTCCATCCTCAGTGTTTCCTCTAAGTGTTGTTCAACATTGAGGAGTACCGATTCATCAGCTGAGGGAGGACAGTATGTGGTAATCAGCTGGAGGTTTCCTTGCCCAAGTTTAATCTGAAGCCAGGAGACTTCATGGGTCCGGAGTCGATGTTGAGGACTCCTAGAGCAACACCCTCTCAACAGTATACCACTGTGCTGCCACCTCTGCTGGGTCTGTCCTGCCAATGGGACAGGACATATCTAGAGACGGTGATGATGGTGTCTGGGACATTGTCGGTAAGGTATGATTCTGTGAGTATGACAATGTCAGGCTGTTGCTGAACTAGTCTGTGAGACAGCTGTCCCAATTTTGGCACTAACCCCCAGATGTTAGTGAGGAGGACTTTGCAGGATCAACAGGGTTGTTTCTGCCGTTGTCTTTTCCGGTGCCTAGGTTGATGCCAGGTGATCTGTCTGGTTCATTTCTTTGAGACTTTGTAGTGATTTGAACAACTGAGTGGCTTGCAGGGCCATTTCAGAGGGCAGTTGAGAGTCAATCACATTGCTGTGGGTCTGGAGTCATGTGTAGGCCAGACCAGGTGACGGTGGCAGATTTCCTCCCTGAAGGACATTAGCGAAACAGATGGGTTTGTCCGACAATAGATAATGGTTTCATGATGATCAGTAAATTCTTAATTTCAGACTTCTTTTAAATTCAAATTCCACCATTTGCCATGGTAGGAATCGAACATCAGCTGGGTTTCTGGATTAATAGTCTAACAATAATACCACTTGGCCATCACCTACCCACTGAATTTGAAAATTAGGATCTAATTCCACTGGTAGTGAATTCTGGAACCAGGGCTTAGAGATGGGGAAGGGTCCGTAATCTGAAATTTAGAGCCAAAAGCTGGACTCTGTAACTAAATCTGCTTCATTGTTAATTTCTCATCCAATATGGCATCTATCCTTGTTGTCCTTCTTAATAATTGTAGAGAAAAAATTTCAAAAGTATTTGGTCATTTTATTGACTCCTCATTTCTATATTAGAATCGATTTCAAAAAAGAGATGGAATGGCAATATTAATTAAAGATTCCGAATACAGTTGATGATCGAAGGGATGACATGGGGATTGAGGCAAAGCTGAATCTATTTTCTTGACGTTCAGTAATAGAATGAGATCAGTTATTCTATATAGAATATTTTTCAAACTGCAGAAACATGAACCGTTCAGGGAGTGATATGTAAACAAATTAGAGTTAACTGGGCTAAAATAGTGTATGATGTTGGTCATTCTCAGGTATGTGGATAAAAAGAATTAAAAGAGCACAGGATTTATACAATATGCTTAACACTGCTTTCTAGTTCAGTGCATTTAATCTGACATGGATTGAAGCAACTGATAATGTGGAAAATGTTGAGAAGTTTTGATAGAATAAATCAAACAATCTATCTGCACTGGGCATTAAATCAGTGATTAAAGGATCAAACCAAAAGAATAAAGGAGGTTTATCAGAACAAGGACCTTGCTAAAATTCATAGAATCATAGAAGTTTAAAATAAACGATAATGAGCAGAATCCATAAAAGCTTTTGAAATAATGGTGGATGAATAAATAAAAAATATACATTGCAAGGACTGGAAATAGTTCCTACAGCAATGAACTGAATTTGCTCCATCACTGTCTTCCCAGCCTCTCTTACTGTGATGTGTGGCTGTTTTAATGGAATTATAGCACAGAGGGCACAGAATGTGTCTTTGCCAGGTCTTTACAAGAGTAACTCTGCCAATCCCATTCCCCCTGCCTTTACACCATAGATTGTGTTATTTAAAATGTGATGAAGGTTTATAATATTATTGCTTGTTAACTTGAGTTCAAAATATTATGATCCTAGCTAACGTTATTCTTGGACAAGTCATACCCCATATTGAAATCTGACTTGATAGGGCATATTTTGTTTTGTTTTGGTTTTAACAAGTTGGTATGTTTCTGAATCTTAGGCATGCAATGTTGCAGGTTTGTTTTTGACAATAAGACAAAAGTTTAGTGCACAAAAGGAATGAAGACAAAATAGAATGAACCAGACTATTTGCATATAACATAATCTTAAAAGATTTTGAAACACATGGTGAAATATAATCCAAATAATCCCAAAAACACTCGCGTACAGATCCAAAACTCCCCTGTGTAGTACCCAAAAACATCCCCTGTACAGCACTCATACCAGAAAATCCCTTTCTCTAACATCTCAGTAGGTTTAATTTGACTTTAACTCCCAGTTTGGAAGATCTGCTTCTTCCTGGAACTATCATACACCTGAGCCTAAACATTTTCAGCTTCAGAAAACTTCTGGGATTCATCTAAACACTTCTGATCTGCAACTACCACTAACTCCTTTTTCTAAGGCAGTGGTCTCCACCTTTTTAAGCACAAGATCATTTTTTGAATTTGACTACAACCCAGGATCTACCCCAAATAATATAGAGAACAAACAGTATACTTTTAGTGCTATATACATTTAAATGTATTTTTTCTTTTATTTTAACTGTCAGTGTGATATTTGTGACTGCACATTATTGCCAGTGCCTTCATGTCTGGATTGTAGTTTCAGATTGCCAGTCAAAATCTGTCCATCAAATAGTTTTCTGTGAGGCAAGTGCAAGATTAGAACTTGACTATCTTCAGTTGGGAGCATTGAGCTCTCAGAGACATGTGGAGCCAAATTAAGCATTCACTTTAAAAGCATAGGATGATAGAAGTGGTCATTTTTCTCTGCTTAGAAGTACCCAAAAATTACTGTGTCTTATTTGCATAATGAACTCCACCACTTTGTAGTTCAAGCACTTGATAGAATTTGGTAGTAAACCCACCAACGTCTACTTGAAGGAATGCATTTGAGACAAAAACAGCAATTTGTTCCATCACATCTAATTGCTGACATCACCTGTTGAATTCTTTTGTTAACTTCCTCAGGTGTGCACAGAGATTTTCTGGGTGCAATTGTTTCTCTTTGTGATTGATTTTTTCTGGTATTTTACCCAGACTCAGGAAATCATGCAGCATTTTATTTTTTAATTGGGAGGACAACAGGCCCAGTTTCAATTTGAATGCGTTCACAACACTGATCATATGTTGCTAAATCTCTGTCCTTTGCCTGCAGTTCAAAGCTGAATGAGCTGAATTGTGACGTTGCATCTGTAAGGAATCTGAAATCAACCAACCAAGCATTAACTGACAACTCACTCCATATTTCATTCCTTGATTTAAGAAATGTAACAATTTCAGCCATCATATCTAAAAATCTTTCTAGGACCTTCCCTCAACTTATCCACCTGACATTATCATGAAGACTTAGTTTACCATAAGCAGAGTTGAGCTTGATGAGGCCTGGAATGATGATTGGTAGTCAGCGTGGTTTTGTGCAAGGGAACTCGTGTCTCACAAACTTGATTGAGTTGTTAAGGAAGTAACCAAGAAGACTGATGAGGCCAGAGCGGTAGACATTGGTTACTTGGACTTTAGTAAAGCCTTTGGCAATATTCCACATGGTAGACTAATTAGTAAAGTTAGATCACATGGGATTAAGGCTGAGTTTACCAATTAAATACAAAATTGACTTAACGGCAGAAGACAGAGAGTGATGTTGAAGGGTTGTTTTTCAGACTGGAGACCTGTAACCAGCAGTGTTTCACAGGCATCGGTGCTGGGTTCACTTTTGTTTGTCATTTATATAAATAATTTAGATGAGAATATCGAAGGCATGGTTAGTAAGTTTGAAGATGACACCAAAATTGGTGGCATAGTGAACAGTGAAAAAGATTATCTAAGAATACATAGAGATCTTGATCAGTTGGATCAATGGGCTGAAGAGTGGCAGATGGAGTTTAATTTGGATAAATGCAAGGTATTGCATTTTGGTGAAACAAACAAGGGCAAGACTTACATAATTAATGGTAGGGCCTTGCGTAGTGCTGTAGAACAAAGACACCTAGGGGTTCAGGTACATAATTCTTTGGAGTTTGCATCACATACAGATAGGGTGGTTAAGAAGATGTTTAGCACATTTGCCTTCATTGTTCAGATCTTTGAATATAGAAGTTTGGACGTATGTTGAGGCCGTGCAGGACGTTGGTGAGGTCTCTTCTGGAGTACTGTGTCCAGTTCTGATCGCTCTGTTATAGGAGAGATATTAGGAGGTTTCAGAAGAGATTTACCAGGATGTTATTGGGATTGGAGGATTTGAGCTATAAGGAGAGGCTCAATAGGCGGTACTTTTTTCACTAGATTGTAGGAGGTTGAGGGTGATCTTACAGGGGTTTATAAAATCATGAGGGGCATAGATAAGGTGAATGGCAGGTGTCTTTTCCCTAGCGTAGGGGATTTCAAGATTGAGGGCATATTTTTAAGGTGAGAGGAGAAAGATTTAACAGAGTGGCTCATGTGCAGAATGAATTTCCAGAGGAAATGGTGGATGCGAGTACAGTTACAACATTTAAAAGACGTTTAGATAAGTGCATGACTATGAAATATTTGGAGGGATATGGACCAAGCACGGGCAGGCGGGGCTGGTTTAGGTTGGGATTATGGTCAGCATGGACTGGTTGGACTGAACGGTCTGTTTTCATTCTGTATGACTTTGAGTAAGGATTTAAACAAGTGGTGCTGAAAGGATTTTGCTCCAATCGAGTTTACAATCTCAATTTTCATTACATGAGAAATGCCTGTGACTTTATTCGCTAATGCTTGCTGATGGATTATACAGTAGTAACTGACAAAAGAGGGGAAGTCAGGATCATTTCTGCAAAATGCAACAAAGCCCACATTTGTGCCAAGCATGGCTGAGGTTTCATCAGTTGTGATGGAAACCAGTTTTTTGATTACAATGTTTTTCTCACACACCTGCCTTTTGAATTTGTTATAGACATTCTCACTCCTTGATCTCTCTATGGAGGGGAAAAGGGTGAGAAGTTTAGTTATTATTCCTTAAGAAGCATACAAACAAAAACAATCAACTGGGCTGTGCCAGTCATGTCAGTGGATTCAAAAGTGTTCACAGTCCTTCAGGACCTGCTGTAGTTGTTGATAGACTTCTTCAGACAAAGGTTCCACTTGTTTTATTGCTGTATAAGCATCAAGTAACATGCTATTAACTGTTGTTATTATTTTTTCTTGTTGTTAAGGTACTTGAATGAAGAATTGGTGGCTGTAGTCATTGATTCTTTAATTACTCTGCCACCTGTGAATGATTTCTTGTGTGTTGCCAGAAGATGGGAAACATGAAATGATATTTCAATGCAAACCTTGCCTTTTGCTGCTGGTTTAGAGAAAAATGCCTGTTGAGCTTTCAAGATGTCAATATCAGTGCTTCAACTTTCTTTGTCTGAAGCTTGCTGTTCAGGAGAAAGCTGTTTTTGAATTTACTGTGTATCATTGTGTGGTGGTGATCCAGATTCCATTTTTACTTATTGATAAACCTTGGTGACATATCAGGCAAATATTCTTATCTTTTCCAACTGCGAACAGAAATTGATTTTCCCCTTCCACATCGAAATTGTATATTTTGTTCCTTTTTAGATGGTCCAGGTTCATCACTCATTTTTATTGTTTCACCTTGTCATTCGTAATGGCACTCTGCCCCTGGTTATGCTGCAGGTCAGCCTCTGGATCCACACCTCTAAAACATCCAGAATGCTGCTGGCTGTTTTCAAGTGTAGAGGGAACGAGGATTATTTCTATGGTTGTAATTTGTTACCTGCTCCTGGTCAATTTGTGTGAAGTGGCCACATTCCTGTAATTTTTCTTCATCCTGTACAGATCTGTTAGATAAACAGCTGAAGAAAAATAACTGCAGGCCATCAGAAACGGGCAGAGGAGCAGATTAACTGAGGTGCTCTTACAGAGTGTCTGCCTTCAAGTGATGGGCTGAATAGCCCCTTATGTTTCTAATACTTTAATATACTGACTTCACACATCAGTTCCTAGTATATTTCCTTTCATTTGCTTGCAATACCACCACAAAACTTACTTTACCCTGCAATGATAACCCGTCTGGCAAAGCCTATTCAGAGCATTCAGTTTTTGGAAACAGAAGTCAGGCAGCAGCGTGACAATTGACATGTGTGCAGAGAGGGAACATGGGTGGGCAGTGAGATCAACTGTCAGAGACTGTGCTGTTGACCAGTCAATCATGATCTATTTGTTGGAGACCATATCTTTAAGGTTAATTATCTATCCATCTATCTTCTCCCTTTCTCAGGAGCAACTTTACACTGAATTCTTCTGCACAACTGCCCAAAACTGAAAGTAAAACAGAAGAAAAATCAAAAGAACTGCAGATGCTAGAAATCAGAAACAAAAACAGGAATTGCTGGATAAGGTCAGTAGGTCTGGCAGCATCTTTGGAGAGAAATCAGAGTTAAAGTTTCAGATCCAGTGATCCTTCCTTAGATCAGATAAAAAAATTGCCTCACCTGCTGAGCTTTTCCAGCAATTTTTGTTTGTGTGTAAAACTGGAACGGACTCTCCTGCCACGCTATGAGTGTTTCCTTTCAGAATAAAAGTCCAAAAATTTCCAACAGAAACCTTGACATACAGTTGTATTCCCTTCTGGGTCATAAGGTTAAAAAAAACCATTAGTTCTGAAGGCTAGCCCTCTTAACTGGCTTTTAGAAAAATCGCCGCGGCTACAGAAACACTCTCAAATTACTTATTAATTTCTTCAGATACAGAGAAAAAAAGTATATGTCACTATGTAAATGTTCAAAAATCAAAACTTAACACAATACACAAATCACACAAAGTCTACATCATTTAAAGTAGAGCTAAATGGGTTTTCGGTTTTATGTTCTGTGAAAGTGGCATGTTTTTTTAAGAGTCAGTAACATTGTTTTCACTCAAAACAAAATGTTCCCAATAATTCATTGGACTTAAGCTAAATAACTAGACAAACTGCCTGGTGAGAGAATTGCTGAAGCGGAACTTTGCTTAGGCCACAGCTGGAGTACTATGTGCAGTTCTGGTCACCGCACTATAAGAAGGATGTGGTTACACTGGAGGGGGTGCAGATGATATTCACCAGGATGGCACATCTTAGCTGCAAAAAGAGGCTGGATAAGCCTGGATTATTTTCTTTGGAGCAGAGAATGTTGAAGGAGGATTTGATAGAGGTGTATAAGATTAGGATGTGCATGCACAGGCTAGATAGAATGCAGCTGCACCCCTTCATTTAAGGGTCAAAAACGAGGGGACATCATTTTCAACGTGAAAAGCAGGAGGTTTAGAGGGAACTTGAGAAAGATTGTGTTCAGAGGGTGTTGGGGGTCTGAAATGCATTGCCTGGGAGAGTAGTTGAGGCAGATAACCTCACAAGTACTTGGATAAGTACTTGCAGCGTTATAACATTCAAGTGCTGGAAGGTGAGAGTAGTGAAGATGTAGTGTATTTTGGTGGTACAGACATGATGGGCCAAAAAGCCTCTTTTGTACTGTATGATTCTACATGTTTACAAAGTTGAGCTTCTATGACCTTCTGAAAGATAATCCAGAGGCAGGAAGCAACTTAAGTTTAGAGGAAAAGATCCGTACCACCAAAATTAATTTAGGCTGTCTTCAGGCTCTCAGAACTGGAAAGAACTCTTAAATTTCTTCAGCAATTCTAATAGATAGGACTAGGAAATGTCCTCAGTCATCGGCTTAGAGTTCAGTGACATGACATCTGTCTGTGTTTCTCAGGGAAAGAATCACACCTGGTAAATATGTCGAAATTCATTGAGAGGAAACATTTGCATCCTCATTGGGGAGTAAGAAATTAACGAGTGAAGACAGGACTGAGACTTCACTAGGTCTTAGTGTCTGTGAAGGATAGTGCTGGGAAAATGTTTTGCTGTTTTGAAGGCAAGATCCCAGCTGGTGGCACAACTGGATAAGTCACATCCCACAATGAAACCTGGTTTGATAGATCATATATTTCATTTACTTTTAGTTAGTTAACCATGATGGTTTGTCACTAAAACATACTCACGCAAGCCTGCAGATATCCTTTCAGAGCAGAACATAAATTTATTACACAAAAGAAAGAAATAATAAGATAGATATTCAAGCCAGCTTAGAAAGATCTTAACCAAACAACAGAACCAAGTTCCAATCTGTTTCCCAGTACGATCTATGATAGCAGCTCCGAGTCTGGAGAAATTGTACTGCTATCTCAACTCTTTAAGTTTCTATTTAATATGACTCTTTCCAGTTTCTTTTCTGTAGACTGCAGAGACAATTTTATAATTCCTTTCCGAGTCTGCAAGCATGAACCTTTCACAATTCTGAAGGCCTAACATTTCTCAGTTCAAACAATTTGAAGACTTCTATCAAATTTTCCTTAAAGCCACGCTTTGAAACATGTTTCTTCTGAACCAAACCGAAATAAAGTTAATTCTTCTGCTCCGAAGTTTAAAAAAAACTATTGGCTTTGTCCTATTTCCTCTGCATGTCATAAACCTACTCATCTAATGTTAACCATTAATACTCACAGGGTTTATCTCAGGCACCTGAATGCAGTAATATGCTTCCTTAGCAATTATATAGTTAGGTAAGAACATTGCAGAATGACTTTCTGACTACTTTTAAATAAAGGCTTCATACCTGTGACCAAAATCCCTCTGCCTCTGTTTTAATATCCACCATCCAAAAACAATAATATTATACACCTTGTATCAGAGATAATAGGAACTGCAGATGCTGGAGAATCCGGGATAACAAGGTGTAGATTGATTTTCTGATGGAGGGTCTAGGCCCGAAACGTTAAGCTTTCCTGCTCCTATGATGCTGCTTGGCCTGCTGTGTTCATCCAGCTCTACACCTTGTTATCTTATATTATACACCTTTCATTGCAATAAAAACTTGCCAAATTGCCTGACGTATATTTATTTCTTTTGCCTTTTGTATAATAAACTCATCTTCTTTTGTGAAAAGTGCAGCTGGCTAGCATAGTAATCACACTACAAAAATAAAACTTATGGTCTGTCAAGCCAGGTTTCACTTTAAAACCTGACTCATTCAGAATTACCCAAAGCTGGGATAGTAACAAAAACTTCGATATAATATGATAAAAGTAATCACCTGCATGGACAGTAATGTCAGGTAGCAGCTGATCATCAAAATAATTTATGTATGTATTATCCAGCTCTTTGGTTATGGCCAAATAAAGATCTCCTTTATTGAAATGGACATTTCAAAGGTGGGACTATTGTTCAGAGTTTTACAGATACAACGATGGTGTTTTTGATATGCTAATGCATGTAACACCTACATAACTTGAAGATGGCTTACTTTCTTGTCAAGAAGCATTTTGGACAATCTGTAAAGAAAGCTATTCAAAGGAATTCAACAATTATTGAACTGATGTTTATAATTAATGCTGTTTGAACTAACTTCAACAACCATTTATTTCTGTGAATTATTCTACCTAGAAATAAGTATGTTTGCTGCTTTAATCTGTTACACAAGTGTTCAGCATGGCTAATACAATAAAAAATTTACATTTATATTGTGTCTTTCATGTAGTAAAATGCTCCAAGGCACTTCGCTGAAGGAGATTGGACAAAATTAGACACTAAACCCAAGAGTATTAGGAGAAGCTAAAAACTTTGTCAAATAGAAGCATTTTAAGGAGCATCTAAAGGAAGAGCAGGGCTGAGACGTTTAGGGAGAGAATTTCAGAACTTAAGGCAGTTTAGGCACAGCCACTGTAAGTGATCCAGGAGTAAAGGAATGCAGATATTTGAAAAGACTTTGGATGAGAGGATTAATTGTCTGGTTAAAATGATGTGGGCATTACATAAATCTACTGGGACTAAATGGGCACATTGGCCTAGGTTGTTTTGCATACATGGTCTTGTTTCAGTTCACAGAAAGTTTAAACAATCCTGTGGGATCTGGCTTTTGTATCGAGTATGAGAAAAAGTATTGTGTCTGGAAAGGCCTAAATAATAACCTATTATTGACTTACAGAGAAGGGTTTGCAGCCGATTCCTCTGCATTTGGTCATTAAACAGATGTTTGTTAATTGCAGATATACTATTTCCCTACATGATAAAAGGCTCATGTTTGAACTGGTACTGGCTCATCTTCCATACCTTTTGCTGTTGAGAGTCTCCACCATTTGCTACCAGCAGATGTGTCCTGTTGTTTGCAGTATTTGATAGTTTTGGTGGAGCTAGCAGTTTATACCTGTCATTTTTGAAAATCGGTTTAGGCCCGAAACGTCAAGTTTTCCTGCTCCTATGATGCTGCTTGACCTGCTGTGTTCATCCAGCCCCATGCTTTTTATCTCGGATTCTCCAGCATCTGCAGTACCTTTTATCTCTGATACATTTTTGAAAATCTGTTTGTTTCCATTCCTTTGTTGATGATCCCAAGACTTCTACCACTGCTGGTTGTCAACCAGTCACAAAGCTTGTAATTTTCTCTCAATATGGGGTAGGTACCAGAGAATGGAAAGTGACCAATGTGGTAACCTTATTCAAGAGAAGGTATATGGACATTCCTAGTAACTACTGGCTGGTCAGTTTAACATCAGTGGTCTGTACAAATTTGGAAACATCATCAGGGAATAGATTAAGAGACACTTGGAGAGGTTTGAATTAATTAAGGAGAACCAGTGCAAATTTGTAAAAGACAGGTCATGCTTGTCTATTCTAATTAATTTTTTTAATGAAGTAACATGGAAGGATGATGGCAGGAATGCAGTGTCTATATGGATTCTATATTGTCTGTATGGATTTTAGGAAAGTATTTAACAAAGTACTACTTAAAAGCCTAGTTAACAAAATTGATGCTCATGAAATAGAAAAATCAGTGTTAGCCTGGATAAATGATCATTTTTCAGGTTGAAGGATAGTAAACAGCAGTAGTTAGTGCAAGGATGACATTTTTCAATGTAAAAATGACTTTGATATTGGAATAAAAAGTAAAATTTCAAAATTTGCTAATTGTACCAACTGTAGAGGTGCAACAAACACTGAGGCTGACATCGATTCACTGCAACAGGACAACAGGATCGCACAATGGGCAGGAAAGTGGCAGATACAATTTAATACAAATAAGTGTGAGGTGATGCATTTTGGCAGAAGGATTATGGAGACATATTATATTCTTAATGGCTCAGTTTTGAACAGTGTGCAGAGACAGAGGGTCCTGGAAGTTAATGTGCATAGATCTTAGAAGGTGGCAGGATATATTGAGAGAATAGTAAGCAAAACGCAAGGAATCTTCAGCTTCATAAATAGAGTTATTAAGTACAAGAGCGGGGAATTATGATAAAACTTAGTAAAGGATTAGTTCTGCCACAACAGTATTGCAACCGGCTATGGTCACCGCACTTCGATAAGGATCTGAAGGTGCTTGAAAGGGTGCAGAAATGTTTTTCCACAGTTGTTTCAGTACAGAGTGAATTCAGCTACAAATTGAAGTTGATGAATCTGGGTTTGTTCTCCTTGGAGCAAAGGAGGTTGAGGGGAGATCTGACAAGTGTGCAAGATTATGACTGGCTTGCATTAGGCAGACAGAGAAAAGAAGTTAATATTACCTGATGGTACAAGGACTAGGAGACACAGATTAGAGGTTTTGGACAATCGTCACAGGGAGATGTGATAGAAGCAGCAATGAAAAATGATTTCGAAAAGAAATTTGACAATCGCTTGAAGGAATGAATTCGCAAGGCAATAAGTATCGATCAGAGGAATGAGACTGATCAATTACTCTTCATAGAACTATCATTACATTGATAGGTTGTACCATTATGATTCTGACTCTTAAGTGAGATTGGAGAGAAATTTACTGAACTCCTAATTTATTTTTATTTTGAAAAATCCCTCTAAATGTGATGGTCCAAGTGAAACTGGTTAACACATTTCATGGAGAATAGTGTAGGCAAGCTTGTACCCCTCCGTTGACAAAGAATGTCAGAATGCTACACACTCTGCACTTAAAGCATTCTTTTACTTTTATTCATCTTCAATGCAGCTGTATCTGGGGAAATGGATGGTTTGTTGTATGTTCCATCAATAGACCTTAACATCTTTCAGCACCGCTCCCACTTTTGTGCTTTCCATTTCATCCGAGAAGCAGCTGTTTAGCTGTAAGTGTTTCATGTGAACCACAGTAAGCCAAAATAAAGAAACAAATACTTTTGAATAAGTCAGTCAGATCTACACAACATGACCATTCCTAATTTTTAATACCAATTTCTTTTTTGTACACATAGAAACATGGAGACGAGCTATGCCGGAAGTGCAGGCATGTCCAAAATGAGTAAATGATATTCACAAACTTGCATCAATGTGCTGACAGCTCCAAGCCATTTGCAAACTATTGATAAACATTGTATAAATCACATAATTTCAGATTATCTGTCATGAAGAATTTTCCTATGCAGAGCACTGCAGTATGCATAACAGTGTCAACATTTCACAGTCACTTTGTTCTTTGAGGCATGGAATTTACAATTTAAGGATTACCGTTAAGTGTTGAAGTCAGGCACTTTGAATGGAAAACATAGTGCAGGCACTGCCTTTTTTTTCAGTTTCTTCATGCTTTGATCTTTTTATACTTTCACAATCTATAGGTGGATGAAATGCTTTTCTGAATGTGAACACTGAAATTCTAAAAAGCTTCAAAAGATTGACTTCAATAAAAATGCAATAATCTATGTTTTTTATAAAGTGTGTATTTTCTCTTCTCTCCTTTCAAAGCCAGCTTGAATTGAACTGCATTTATTCTCTGGACATGGACAGAAGTTTATGGTTCATTTTCAACAAATGTAAAATCCTCTCCCCTTCAAGATTTAGAATTAAATATGACTAGCACCTAAGGTGGTGTCTACGATGTCTTCAGCTGCATGTTGCAAAGCAGTGATTGTATGTATCAGTTTCATTTGGTATTTTGACAAAAGTGTCATAAAGCAAGTTTATAATAATTCAACTCGTAGAATGTTTGTTAGACAATCAAAGAGTGGAGATAACCTGTAAAAGCACCAAATCCACACTGACATAATAATAGGTTAAATGAAGGTTTGGAGGTCTTAATATAAAGGAAATGACATGTATTTACATGACACATTTCCAGTTCTAGGGCGTCCTGAAGTGCACTACAGCAATGAAGCAGGTTTTAAAGTGTGATCACTGCCTTAATATGGAAACTTCAGCAGCTAATTTGTGCATAGCAAACTCCACAGATAGCAATGTGTTAATAACTGGATAGTTTAGTTTTAGTGATGATGATTAAGCAATAAATGTTAGCTAGGACACAACTGAGAGCTTCCTGTTTTTCAAAAAGTGGGTTTTTATCTTTTATTTGCACCTGAGAAGGCAGATGGTGCCTTGATTTAATGTCTCACCTATTTGTGCATTAAAAGAGTAGCATTAAGGTGCCTCTATTTGGAGCTTACCCAGCCCCTGTAAAAGAAAGATGCAAGTTGCATAAAAAAGTAAAGTATTTGGCCCCCAAAGCATAGGTTGCCATCAAAATGACTTAATGGGCATATGCATAGGGGTCCAATGATGTCCAGTACTGGCAATAGATGTACCTAAGCCTGAATATGACTGCTGTCACTACTTGTGCAGATGGCCCTACTGAAGTTGAATCTTTGCAGGTGAGGGGAGCCTGAGATTGAGAATACAGGAGCAAGAGTATAAGCCAGGAGCAAGGGCAAAAACCATGAAAGTAGCTCTGGATATTGAACAGTGCAGCATGGCTCCATATGGTGAGCAAGAGGGAAATAGTGGCCCTAGGCTGAATTTGGACAGGAGGTGGGTAGAGCGCTGCCAAGACTCTCACACAAACACAAACCAAACACACACAAAACTCAAACACACATACACTCACTCATTCACTGAACTCCCTACACCTGACTAAATAGACTGTCCCTCTGGTTTGAGGACACCTGTATCCATTGCTTGGCCATTAACATAGTATAGCCTGGTGGTGTTTCTGGGCCCCTCTTCTCCTTGCATCACCTAGAGATGGCATACCTATAACCCACAGTGTAAATAAAATTAACATCATTTTGATTAAGTCAACCTGGCTTCTTCTTTTTGGTGTGAAATTAAGAGATTTATTGATATCAACACAAAGGCTGTGAAGTTAATTGTAGGGCACTTCGGAGATATTGCATACTGAAGAACTTGTACATGTATTTGATCTGTTCACATTTCCATCATGTCAGAACTGAGTGGCAGACACCTATTGTAAGTGAAGGTGGTTTGCTTCCATCCCACTTCAACTATTCAGAGATTCCTGACTTAACTCAATAGCCATGGATTGAAGTGGTTAACCCTGGTTTTCTAGGAACCATTGCCCCTGTCCTGACATGCCTTATAACAAAGCAAGTAATGTAGTACTGCTTTCCACTAACATTATGGCTGTTGTCCATGGTATTTCACATCAGCCTTTATATTTCTTGGATTCATTGAATCTTGCTCTACACAGGAATTCATTTGACTCAACATGCTAGCAGAGATACAGTGGGCAGAATGTGCTCCAGCTAACATTCTGTGATTCAATGCCTGTGTTGGCTCTTTGAAAGAGACTTCCCTACTTTTTCACCTGTAGTTCTGCAGTTCCCTATGGCCAAATATATATTCTCTTTACCCTCTCTAAACCTTTCTTTACATATAAAACAGGGATTTTCTGAGAAACCCTGTTGCCATATGGGCCCTGCTAACCACTGAGAACCCTGTGTCACAGAGTGGTGAGAACTCACTTCCATATGGAGTAATTGAGGTATGAACATAGATGAATTTAAGAGGAAATTAGGTAAGTACTTGAAGGAGAAAGGAATAAAGTCATGTGAAGTAAGGTGGGAGGAGGGTGGTGTAGACATTAAACACCAGCAATGATCTGCCAGGCCCAATGGTCTTTTTCTGTGTTGTAAAATTGTATGCAATTCCTGCCCAGGTGATATTTCCCTTGTCTTGCTAAAGCAGCATCTTTCACTTATTGAATGCTGTCCTTTAGGAGAGTTGGAAGAATGTTGAATATAAAAGCTGAAGTAACCTTCACCCATATGGGAAAAGATGCTTCAATCCTGAGTTTGCCCACAGCACTTGTCAAGTTGTGCAGCTTTGCAGTAACAAAGTGAAAATGTTGAAATCTATTGCTCTGATTTAGGAATTGAACACCGGAGAAGGCCATTTAGTCCCTTGATCTTGTTCCGCACATGAGACCTAATCCTTTATAGTGTCCTTTGCCACTTATCCCTTTATTCCTTTAACTAACTAAACAGTTTTCTAATTACAATTGATCCTTTATTCACTGCTACTTGCAGAAGAGAGGTTGTAACTTCTACTGAGGAAGGGTCACTTAACCTAAAACATCAACCCTGATTTCTCTCCACAGATGCTGCCAGACCTGCTGAGCCTATCCAGCAGTTTCTGGTTTTGTAACTTCTACTGTCATTTGAGTGAAGAACTGTCTGTGTATTTCACACCTGAAGGATCTGACTCTAATTTTTTTTTTACTATTCATTCTAGTTTTAGGCTATTAAATGAGTGGAATTAGTTCCACCCTATCCCCCCAGCTTTACTGTTTAATATCTTGTTTTCTTCAATCAAGTTGCTTGTAGCTTTTTAAATTCAAGGGAATACCACACTTTTTCTGATGACCATTTTCTGATGAAGGGTCTAGGCCCGAAACATCAAGCTTTCCTGCTCCTATGATGCTGCTTGGCCTGCTGTGTTCATCCAGCTCCACACCTTGTTATCTTGGCTTGTTTAATCTCTCTTTGTAGCTTAATGCCTTTTGGAAAATCTAGGCTATACTGCCTCCGAGTCCAAGATATGGTGTCAAGACTATCACAGTACTCCAAGGGTTGGAGGTTTTGAACTATAGGAAGAGGCTGAATAGATTGGGGCTATTTTTCCTGGAGCGTCGGAGGCTGAGGGGTGACCTTATAGAGGTTTTTAAAATCATGAGGGGCATGGATAGGGTAAATAGGCAAGATCTTTTTCCCAGGATGGGGGAGTCCAAAACTAGAAGACATAGGTTTAAGGCGAGAGGAGAAAGATTTAAAAGTGAGCTAACGGGCAACTTTTTCATGCAGAGGGTGGTGCGTGTATGGGATGAGCTGCCAGAGGAAGTGGTGGAGGCTGGTACAATCACAACATTTAAAAAGCATCTGTATGGGTATATGAATAGGAAGGATTTAGAGGGATATGGGCCAAATGCTGGCAAACGGACTAGATTTATTTGGGATATCTAGTTGGCAGGGATGATTTGGACCAAAGGATCTGTTTCCATGCTGTACATCTCTATGATTGTATGAAGTTGCACCTGGGCTTTAAGTTGCTGAAACATGACCTCAACACCCTTCTGTCCCATTTCTTAGCTAGAAGTGCCGTGGTACCTTCTATGGATAGATGGTACTTTCTTAGAGAGCTTAGCATTTTCTTGTGAGAGCTAGATGCTTATTTCTCAGATGGCGGTTCACTCACACTGATTTTCAAAAACCCCCTCCTTGTATATCTTGGACAACATATCATCTTCTTACAGCAGCATTGGTCTGAGGTTGTCAAAACCATCAGTTTTAAGTTCAATTGGCTTTCAATCGCTAAGTGCTTAGTTTAAATTTATTGGCTGATTCCAGCTCATTGCCAAAACATCAAAACCAGGCTAAGGTTTCCAATCACACAGCCAATTGATATATATTTCAATTTTAGAACTGGCTGCACATCTTCAGCTACATATAGACACTTTTTTTTCTGTATAATTCTCTAAACTTAGAAAAGTACTTTACCTCTTAAAGGAACCATGCGTTATTCTCCCTTATCATTTTTTTACAAACAGATTCTAGCTTCCTGCCTTCAATTCACAATTATTCTACACAACTTCGTAATAAACATCCATAGATATTTTACTATCCACTATTTTAGTTATGTCTTCAGAAACCGTAACCAGATTCGTCAGACGTGTCCTCTCCTTTATGAATCCATGATGTATTATTTATCATCTGGAAGTTTTTAAGGTCTTTAATCGCCCAATTCAGAAATATAGACTCTATAATTGTACATTTAGAGAAACTGTAAACACTGGTCATAGGTAATGATGAACGCAGGCACAAGGCCTCAGGTGTCATGGTGCTTAAATTTGGTGGCCCCAGAAGAATATTGCTTTCTCATCTGAAGGATCCAGGTATTGGAATCTAATTGGCATATTGGAATCTAATAAAAAACACACTGTCTAGCGTTTCAAATGGTGTCATTTACATCCCTTCATCATCACTAGATTGAAATGCTGGATCCTCAACTTACAATAACGTGGAGTCCTTTCACTGCATGGAGTGCAGCATTTTGAGATGAAGAGTAACAATAACCAGACAAGGGTAGTTACTGATGGGCAACAAATGCTGGCATTTGTAATTGAGGCCCATATCCCAAGGATGAAATTTGAAAGATGCCTGCCAAAACAAACAATGCTGGAGGAAAGTATTGGCAGCAAAAGAAAGCCAAAAGTGGCTAGGTTCTCATGAAACAAAGTTAATACGTAGGCCAAACCTCTGCAAAATTGTCTAGAAAATGAACACAGAACATTGTAATACTGTTTAAGCAGGCCAGGCTCTAGAACCCTTAACATTTGTGGAATTTTCTTTAATTCCATGAGTTTCAGCATACAGTGAGTCTTTGGAAATTCAAACAAAACACCCGATTGAAATAAATGTATAATATATATGAGGCCGTACATATCCTGGCAGCCTCATTCCTGTCCCCGATCTTTCTGGAAATGGCCGTGGGATCGGTTTCTGAGCAACTGCCCCCAAGGCTCTGAATCACTGGTTAAACCTCAGATATTTACCTTAATAGAACTACGTAGTCATTTTTTTTATCTCACATTGCCCCAGTACCTGGCTAAGCAATCAACACTTTGAAAATGTTGTTCTGAAATTGGCTGGTAGAAAGAACATGAGAATGTGCAGCAACCTTGTATTGTATGTGTTTTTGGTTTTATTCCATTTCTCATATCCCTCTCAGCATAAAACAGTTGGGTATACTTGAAAAACCAGCATCCTTCCAATGGTGCAATATATTAATTATCAAAGTATGCTTGACAAACAAGCTAGTGATTTCAAAGACTGTTGTTACAGACGAATGCCTCACTTACAGTTCATACCTGTTATGGGACAGACCACTCCAATGCATGCTTAAGACAGCTTTTGCCTATTTACACTACTGGCTTGGCAGGGGATTTCACAGCAGCTCATAAGACTGCACATTGTGTGAACATCAAGGATAAGACTGAAAGCAGCTTTTGTTATTGGCAATACCTTCATCACCACGGTAACGACTAGACTGTTGGAATACCAATACTAGTCTAATACCATTTGAATGCGTTGGCAGATAGCAATATAAAAATGTATTGAAATCCAGGCCAGAGCAGGTTATGTTTTCATCATTGTAAACTGTAGACTACGAGCTTTACACTGTATAGTCTTTGTGACAGATTAAAAAATTGCCTACACTGTTTACTCACTTAATTTGCTGTGGCATTTTTAAAATGTTCACCCCACCGAATGTAAGCTCCTTTGTTCTCTCTCATTTAATATGGCATTCTACAGGTTAAAACACCTCATTCCAGCATTTTCTTTGAATGGACAATTTTTGATGACATTAGCTATCGTAGCTGCAATTATATATGTTTGATTTTATGTTTAAAAATATACATGTAACCCCAGGAATATGGTGGCAGCTTGGGGCATTCGTGAAATCTTATACATTATAAGATCCTTATAGCTCTTCTGGGTGAATATTTGTTTATTTTACTCCCCCACTGACTACTTGCTGCTCTCAAAACAGCTCCGGTTGAGAGACATCTTCCAGATGCATGTCTGTGATGGACATGGGTTCAAGTCCCACCTACTCCAGAGATGCGTAATAATATCTCTGAACAGATTGCTTAGAAAATATGTCCATGAAGATGCTCATCAAATCCCCCTGACAGCATAGCAGAGCTGGAAGCTTGCTCTGCAGGGAACATGAGTACCAGTTGGTGCTGTAGCATCAGTAGCACCATACTGTAACATCTGCCGCGTAAGATGTTTTGGCCACTTCATCCTATTGTTGGAAGTCTCGTGTAAAAATAATTATGTATATGGATGATTAGAGAAGCTTAGAATATCCAGGGTGCAGCTGATGTCTAAGCAAAGCTTTTGGGACACAAGCTTAAGAATTGTTTTCTTACCACCGAGAAACATTCAGAGAAAAGTCTGCTGGCTATGCAACTTGGATTGACCGTCTATGAGCAACTCATTCTGCATCATCACCAAGCATAATGTTGGTTTCCTGCTCATTCTTAAATTGTATAAAGGATTCTGTATATTTGTGTTGTACCCACAGAAAAGCCCTGGACAGACAGTGATCAAATTGTCATGACCTGCATGGAAAAGCTCAAGTCCCACTTACTCCCAGGGTGTCTCAAGTGTTAATGATTTAATAAAAGTATGCAAAGTCCCCAGTTTGCCTGTCTGATGAATCAGGTTAAAATTAAAAACACTGACTGGTGTTCATTACAAATAAATACCACAGGCTAGTCTCTAATCTCCTTTTAAACCCCTACACAGACAGACACAGATGAAATTTTCTGATGAAGGGTCTAGGCCCGAAACGTCAGGCTTTCCTGCTCCTATGATGCTGCTTGGCCCGCTGTGTTCATCCAGCTCCACACCTTGTTATCTCGGATTCTCCAGCATCTGCAGTACCTATTATCACTAGGGAAACACTGTTCGTAGCACCTATCCCCAGCATTGATGAGATGTTCCTTTTGCTTCCCAAGTCTTTCTGTTCTTCAGTCTCCATCCCCAGATATTTCACTTCTTCACAGGAGGCAAAGCACAATTAATATACTAATTAAAAAGTCTTTGCTTCACTCATTAAAGGCAACAGCTTACAAGAACCGGTGGTAGAAGTTAACTGATTTTTTTCAGGTTTTAGTGATTTTATTACTCTAGAAAGATAGAGAAATGGAACTTGCTATTTCAGCAATCTAGAAGTTTTTGACTCTTTATCAAGCTATACACTTGTCCAGCAGCCAATCAGGGTATTGTTGGGAGGCTAATTATTTCAACAACCGATCACAATTGCACAAACCCAGTCTATTGCTATAAGAATCTCACTCTACATCCAGATGCTATGGCATCTCGTCTCGCTGACTGCTGAAAAGCAGCGGTGTAACCACAACTCATAACGAATTCCAGTAAGAGATAGTAAGAATTGCCGATGCTGGAGTCAGAGATAACACAGTGTGGAGCTGGAGGAGCACAGCATCAGAGGGGCAGGAAAGTCGACGTTTCGGGTCGGGACCCTTCTTCAGAAATGGGGAGGGGAAGGGAGCTCAGAAACAGAGAGAAGAGGGGTGGGGCTGGGGAAGGTAGGTGGGATGGTGATAGGTGAGTGCAGGTAGGCAATGGTGGGGATTGGTCAGTGAAGTGGGAGGAGCGGATAGGTGGGAGAGAAGATGGACAGGTTGTTTCAGGTAACCTGTTTTTAAGAGTGTGACAATTCTTTCCACAGTCCTTGGTTTTAAACTTTTTTTCATAATACAGTCCAAGTCAAACATTAAGAAGAATAAAAAATGTTGTGATAAAAAAAATTTACAAAATTAAGACTCCAATTTCTCAAAATTTTCCCTAAGCCCTCTTAACTTAAAAAAACTGTTTTTAATTATTGCAGTCATAAGATTTTACTTTCAATTAATTTTAGAACTTTCGGTCAAGTATATGGTCACGATTGAAATTGCTGACTCCAGCCTGGAAACACCTTGTGTATTAGTGATAATATAGAAGTTTATTGACACATCTAACAATAAACAAATATCTATTATTATTGAGTAGATACATGTGAAATTTCTGAAAATGCACATAAAACTGAAAATGCTGGAAATACAGGTGTGTCAGTATTTGTAGAGACAAAATCTAGTTAATGTATTAGTACAGTGTTGTTTCAAACAATAATTCTCAACTTGCTGCCAGACATGCTGCCAGTATTTCCAGCAATTTCTGTTTATGTTTCAGATCTTCAGTACCTGCAGTATTTTGTTTTTGTGTGAACCCATACACTAACTAAAATAAACGAAATGCAAACTAACTGTAATTGTTAACTGTCTGAGACACAACCTGGTTGTAACCAATGTCCGAACCACCAGACTGGCTGTAACCATCGTCTGAAACCCCAGGCAGTCTGGAAGCGTCACCCAAATCCCCAGACTGACTGTAACCACTGCCTGAATCCCTAGATTGGCTGTAATCATCATTTGAAGTCCTACATTAGATATAACCGTCACTTGAATGCTCAGACTGGCTATATCCATCATCCAAACCCCCATACTAGCTGTAGCTAACATGTGAAACCCCTGTGACTGTGACCTTTACCCAAATCTCCAGACTGACTGGAACTGTCTTCTGAGCCCACCACCCAAACTCTCAAACTGACTAAAATTGAAATAACTCCACAGAGATCAGTTTCCCATCACCACGTCACTCTTTATTTACACATGGAGAGTCCTTTGACATTGTTTCAGCTCCCTCAGAGCCAGCACTCAGAGTGAACAGAACCTTTGATACTCCATGAATATCTGTCAGCCAGGGTTCTCTGGATTAGATTAATAGGCCTAATCAGGGAACTAATATTTTCTGAGGTCCATTTGACTGACTTTGTTACAGTCACTACATCCATTTCCCTCTGATTCCGAGAACATAGGTGGTTCTTTTCTTCGGAGCTTCTCCTGAGGCGTTTTAACACCGGCTGAAGTTCCTTCAACTTTGCCACCAATATGGGCGGCATGTAATGCACAGCAGCTCACCTCTTGAATCTGAAGCATCTCAGAAGAAACTCATTCCCCTCTTCAGGCAGCAAAGGAGTCAAGGTGGCAACATCCACCGTGCCCCTTTCAGATTCTGAGGTCTCTTCAATGCTAGACAGAGACGTAGAACCCACAGGTTCTGGAACTGTTGGAAAGACAGTTGAGGACCCATGCAAGTTTTGCTCCCACACTGTTTGCGAGTTTGCAGCTTTCACTTGCCCCACATGCTTGTTCAGGACCAACATACCTCTCCGAACTTTATACATTACTGGACCTGACCTCATGTTGACCATGCCTCTTACCCAAGCAGGGCCATTTCCATGTTTCCTTTCCCAAACTTTGCCCCCATAAACTGTCTCGCTTGCTTAGCAGAATCATGTATCCAGCATTGGTGTTCTTGATACCTTTTTACCCTTGCTCCCAGGTCCACGAAGATCAGATTTAACCTGATGCAGAGTCTTCACCTCATTAGTGAGTCTGCTAGAGGTATCCCTGTAGTTGCTTGGAAGGCGGTCCTATGATCAAATAGGACTGGGACAATTTGGTTTCCGGTAAAGCTGTAGGCTACTTCTTTAGGCCTGCCTTGAAAGTTTGGACTGCTCTTTCTGTAAGACCATTGGATGATGGATGGTGTGGAGCTGTCCTTATATGATGAATACCATTCAACTTTAGGAAATACTAAATTCCTTCCAAGTAAACAATGGCCTATTATGTGTGATGAACACTTCCAGGAGTCCATGTATTGCAAAAGATGCACACAGTTTTTCTATCATCGTCCCCGTGTTTGATGAATGAACTCTATCCATTCTGAGTGAGCATCCACTCTGATGAAGAATATTGAGCACATGGAAAGAACCTGCACTGTCAACATGTAACCAAGTCAAGGGTTTACCTGGCCATTCCCACAAAAGTAGGGGAGCTGCTGGTGGAAATTTCTGTCCTTGTTGGCAGTCTGGGTACTGCCCTACCAACGCACGTATGTCCGCATCGAAGCCTGGACACTAGACATAATTTCTCACCAACATCATCATTTTGAAAACCTCTGGATGATACTGGTGGAGTTCAGCTTGTATCTGGTGGTGACCTTTGCTCAGGACAATCACTCTTGCTTCTCAGAATAATACACTGTCCTGTACTGTGATCTGGTCTCTCCAGGTCTAGAAAGGTTTCAGTTCTGGTTGTGACAGTCCTTTGGTTTCCGCCATCACCACCAGCTTGTTTCAGTTTTGCCAGGACCAAATTTTCCTCTGTCCAAAGTTTGATATTGTCATCTGTGAGTGGAAGTATGTCCAGAAAATTGAAAACCATTACAGACTCTTCCATTGGTGGTGTATCTGCCAGCGGGAGGCAGCTCAATGCATCCATACATGCTACTTGGCCTCCTGGACAGTGTTCCAACTTGTATTTATATGCACTTAGTATTAGAGCCCACTGCTCACTTTGGTCTGAAGCTATGGGCAGCACTGCCTTGTCCTCTTTAAGTAGACCTAGCAGGGATTTATTGTTGGTTATTATTACAAATATATGTCTCTAAACCTATTGATGAAACTTCCAGACTCCAAATATGACTGCTTAACCATCCTTCTCTATTTGGGTGTATTTATGCTCTGCATTAGCCAAAGCCCTGGATGCATACGCTACTGGGCTTTTCTTTCCATTAGGACACCTATAAGAGAATACTACCCCAATGTCGTGTGGGGAGGCATCGCATGTCAATAGCAGATCTTGCTTGGTATCATAGTGTGCCAACACCTTAGAGGATGATAGCTGTTTCTTCACATCCCTGAAAGCTATGGCTTGGCTACGTGACTACTTCCACGTTGCAGTATAAATGTGGGAGCCAGGACAACTTTGATCATCCTCACTATCTCTTCCATCGGGTCTTGTAGACGCTGTAGCACAAGTAGGTCACTTAGGGTGCCTGGAATACTCATTGTTCCCTTCTAAGGCATTCGCCCACCAGGGAGAAACATCTAAAGACGATGTCCCAAGTTCTCTAAGTCCTCCTTATTGGTCTTCTCTGTTATTAGCACGTCATTTAGTTAAATGGCAACCTGGGATAGATCTTGTAAAATGTTCTCCATCGTCCGCTTAAAAATTGCACAGTCAATAACCTATCTAATCCTCAGCTGCGAAAAGTGTTTATCATTTGCTTAACATCCCCACAAAGGCGAACCGACCCTTCGGGCTTCACAATCAGTACGACCAGCGCTGTCAATTCCGCAAATTGGATAGGTTTGATGATTCCTTCACTTCCCTTTTGATTTCTGCCTCTACTGGGCGGGCCTTGGAGAATTGTGGAATTGCTTTCTGGTCAACATGCAAGATGGCCTTGGCTCCTTTGATAGTCCCTAGACCTTCCTGGAAGACATATGGGTATTTCATTAGGGCTTCATTCAGGCAGCCATTTTCTAATTGAAAAATGTTGAGCCAATCTTGATGAATCTCTTGCAACCAATTTCGCCACATCAGGATTAGACAAAATTCACTGTTGCTTTCTTACTTTGGTGATATAGTTTTTCTTATTTTAACTCTCTGCAAAGTGGATTTAATATCCAGAATGTATTACCTTTATAGGTCAACTCACATCAGAACTGAGCCGAGAGGAAGTAACATCGGCCTTAGCAAAAGAGTTCAGGAAATGGATAAGTGCTCCAGTATTTTTCCAAGGTGAATCTGCAATCCAATAGTAGTTCTAACTGTTATACACAACAGTATGTGAATAAGAAGCAGTGGCACAACTATTCACCATCATGTAGCCAGATCCTAATTGTCTTGTTGAATCAATTGTTTAATCAAAATCATGTTGATGTTTTATGTATTTACAAATTTAGAAATGAAAGCCTATTATTGAAGTGAAATACAGATCAGAAGGTGTGGAATAAATAGACCTTTTTCTGGAGTTGATTATTACAAAGTATTTTGTAATTGTGCTTGAATTTTTTCTTGCTTTTTAAGAAGTGATATGTAACTGTTCTTAAAATTTATTAACCTAGCTGTCTGTTAGAAAACTGCAAGCTATATATACATTATTTGAGAAACTCTCACATGTATGTTATCTGCTTTTCCTTTGTCAGAATGTTTGAGATTGCTTTAATGTCAAAATTTATAATTGATATTTGCTGTGCCAATATTTGTAATGGAAATTTTCCTATGTAAACAGTTGCTTATCAACAATGTTGATGCAGATTCTCCAAAGGTTTGAATCTATTTTATCTCAACTAATTTCTTTAACTATGTTTTTAAGATTTGTTTTCAATCCTCTTGTTGGTGCCTCCATCCAGAGTCCCATTACGCCACCCAGTCTGGCCCTACTCTGGTCCTCCTATGCTGCTCCTTTATTTTTCACCAGCTGCAAATCCCTTCTGACAATCCTCTGTTATCGTAAAAATTGGCACCAAAGCGAAGAAAATGATATTAGGAGTAGTAACTAAAAGTTTGATTTAAGGGATAGGTTTTAAGCGGGATCCCAGAAGAGATGAAGAGATTTAGAGAGGTATTGCCAGAACCTGTGAGCTGGATTGCCAAAAACATTGGTTAATCAAGAAAATCAAGGGGCAAAAGAAAGTAAAGTTGAATCTTTCCCACTACCTCTTCCCCCATATCATTTTTTTTTTATTTTTCCTGTCATTGACACATTTATGTTTCTATTCATTAGTAACTCGTATTCCATTCCCCTGTCAGCCAAGTCTCCTGTGGTGAAGCTGCAATGTCAACCATCTTTTTGGCAGTCGGAGAGGACAGGCAGGACTGGAGTTGGGTGTGTGTTTCCTTCTTAGGAGACTAAATTTTTCTTCCGGGAAATGCCCCATAATGGAGTATTATGTGTTGCTCTTACAGGTGGGATTAAACACTTATTGTATTCCCTCAGCTGTCATTCGGCTGAATCTGACTGAGTTTCCTTCAGTCTGGCTTCTGTATGGTGTCATCATAATGTTGGATGTCTAGTTAAAGGTGATTGAGGGCCATCTTCCATTGCTTCCACTGGTATATTGTGTGCTGTTGGCTCAACAGAATTGGTATCTGTGGGATTCTCGATGTTGCTAGTGTGGTGAAGGCTTATAATATATCCTAACTTGGGAACTTGGATTCTAAAATAGAGGTAAATGGGTTTTTGATTTTTAATCCTGTGAAGATGACATTTCTTAAGGGTCAGGAAATTGTATTTTAGCGGTGGGTCAAAACAGCATTTCCAAAAATTCATCTGACAAGCTAAATACCTAGATGAGCTACCTGCTGAGATAATTGCAAAAGCGTTTACTAAGTTGTACTCTTATGACTTGCAGAGAGACAGGCTCGAGGCCAGAAGCAGGTTCAGTTCGGTTGTCGGTAGAATGATCATTTTGGCCGTCTCCAGGTCATCAGAACTGTAAGGAAGTCTTGAAATGTTTTAGCTGTTTAAGTAGACAGGGCTGGAAAAAGTCCTGAGCTTTCCTCATGGTTCAGTGAGAATACCCTACGAGGTAGGCTGTGTCTGTGAGTCTCTGGTGAATGTGTAGGAAATCACCAAAAGGGAAAGCTTGCAATCTTGTCAATTATGTAAGAAATTGACGAGGGAAGATTGGAGTGATACTTGGTTTGAGTGCTTATAAAATGATATGGCAGGGATAAAGGGTTTAATACTTCTTTTGACTCTTTACGAGCAGATCTTTTCAAATTTTCTTAGATTTACTTGTGTGTAATAATTCATGTTCTTTTGTCAAAAGTACATTGAACATATTCAATGAAGGTACCCAATGACTGACCACCAGAGTAAGTAAATTTCAAAGCTAAAATTTGTGGCCGATCAAAACGTGTCTCATGCTGGACCATCAGTTGGAATCATAACACGAGTTATACCTGTCACACTCTGATGTGGTGCTTTTGTCAGATGTGTGCCCTGTTGGTCAGGAATGTTCTTCTGCTCTTTGTGAGCCTGTTTATACCACAGCCTCCCTACAGAGTAAGTGGTCTATGTTGATCTGAGGTTCAGCCTCTTGGATGCCCCCATTGATGGCCTCCCCCAAGTTGTACGGATCCTCCTCCTTGTGTTCTGTTAGTTGATGCATGGATTCTGGAGAAATACTCTTGTGTGCTTTTTCAGGATCATCTCTGATAGCTTTGCTGGAGTTGTCTTCTAGTAGTGCAATGTTCTTCAGTGTCCTTTCAGGCTTTCTATTTGTGAATCATGCTTTAGGGAGTTGGATTTCACATTTGGCGGATCTTTTGAGGCTTTAGTCATTGTCCATTCTGTTGTCTGAAAGCTGTTGGTCTAGGGTGTCTGCTTTGGGCTCTTGGCCATTGTGAAAATTTTTCCTTGCTTTTCCTAGGCCCTGGCACCTCCAGGAATTCCATACTCAGGACATTGCCTGGACTGGTTGCTGGATATAGTTCCTCATTGATCCTGTCAGTTTGGGCACACCTTTTATGGTAGGGAATATTGAAGGGTTATCTGAAAGACCATGTTGCCACATCAGGACATCAGGTTGTGCAACTTCTGTGGTGTCTTGATTCCCCAAATTTTCTCCTTGAAGAACAGTATGATGCGCAGAGCCTCCTGCTCTGACTGGTTGCTGTGTTTAGTGGTGTCCCATTCTGTGATATTGTCTACCTATCCTTTAAAGGGAAGGGTACAGTCTGAGAAATTTCTTTGTGGCTGTCAGTGCTGACTGTTGTTAATCGAATCTATCTCAAAATGGTCTGGATCGAGTAGGTTTTTCTCTACCTCCACTGGCTTTATGAAATCTCCTATTCACTGAGTCTTACAGTCATGCTGCCTAAGATCTTCAATAAGTGACCCTGGAGGCAAACTGTGAAGGCCTGGACACACTCTCGTCTCAACCACTCCACCCACTTGGGCCAGGACCTGTGCCTCAGAGATAGAAGCTTCTTGCTGTGGCACACAGCTTTGAAACAGCTTCTTCTCCTGCAGGATGGCAGTCTGCATTGATGGTGGGTATACTTCATATTAATGGGCTCTTCTGTTGTGACATCTGGAACAAGATATACTGGTGGCTGTGGTGCCCTCCTCTGGCTGTGGCTAGTGGGCATATTGAAGCCCTGTCAATTTGTGAACTGTACCATAGTATTCTATAAACTAGTCAGGTCAATTTGTTTCCCCTCTAATTAATTGCTTGTTCTGTTTGTGCAGCTCCCACTGCCCATCTACCTGCGTTGATTTTGACAATTGAAGGTCCTCTCTGGACAGTAGAAGGATTGATAGAACCTTGCTGAGCACTCCCCTAAAGATTCAGTCTCAAATTAGCTCTTCCCTTGAGGAACTGTAATTTCAGCTTGCTTGCAATTAGGTGTAAGTCATTCACAAATGAAATGATGTTCTTTCTGGATACTGTGTGCATCTGTTGAGCACAGTAATGCACCATGTTCTGTTGAAGTATTCAGCAACAGTGTTCAGCACTCAGTCATATTGAAAGTGTAATGTAACACTGAAGTATATAGAACAACAAGATCCTAGGATTGGTGTGCTCTTTGACCAGTTAACGGATCTCAATCAGATATTTTCTTCACAGATGCTGCCAGACCTGCTGAGCTTTTCCAGCTACTTCTGTTTTGTCTCAGTCAGATATTGTTGGCCTTATTGTTCACGGACAAAGAGGGAGATGTTTAGCCCATGCCCTCAGCCCCTGACTTCCGCCACCTCCTGGATAATGCAAGTTGGGCAAGGCTAGGATTTTATGTGACTTGGTGATATCTGTATTTGGTAAATCTTTTTACAGTTACTGTCAATGAATTGACAAGGTATTGGAGGAATTCCCTCCCAGCACAAGCCAGCAATCAGCAGATAAGAAAAAGGAAAGAAAACTGGGGGAAAAAAAATCAAAACAGAGAAGTTATTTGTGAAGACAACTGAAATTGATGGGAGACAGAGTAAAACTCAAATTACACCTTCTTCAAGATAATTTGCTGAAAGCTAGCCACCACTTTCAGCTACCATCAGTACATAGTGTCATTACACACCACCTATTATAAGTCACCAACAGTGTCCATTAACAGCAATTGACCCTCCAAGCTAGTTCGTTATCAATTACTTTGTCTGTCCAACTGTTGTTCTCTCTCTTTGGGCTCTATGGCCACCTATCATTTATTCCTTACCCCCCTCCCCCCATGCTATCTTCTGCATATAAACCAACATTTTCCTAGCTACCAGCAGTTCTGAGGAAGAGTCACCAGAACCAAAACATTAACTCTGATTTTTTTTCACAGGTGTTGCCAGACCTGCTGAGCTTTTCCAGCAACTTCTGATTTTGTTCCCTCTTGCCTACATCCTGTCTGAAAAGTGAAAATAAATCAATGATTCTTTAATTATACATTACATAATACAGTATCCAAAGAAGCCTTAATGTGTGAAATAAGTGGCTTTTCTTCGCTTCTCTTTATGTTTCATTGTGTTCAGCTCTTGTCCTTACTTCATTTCCTTTTAAAGGATGAATCCAGGACAGTCTCTGTAAGACAAATATCAACTTCAAAGGGGATCAGTCCTCTGGGAGGTGCTTTCAATCTGAAATGCTTCCCCACCCCCTCCCTGCGGAGCCTGTTGTAAATAGCTGGTGCCCTGTTTGGGCAGTTAAAGAAACAATTTACCAAAGATCCTGGTTGGAAAGGAGTTACTCAGGTGACAGACTAGCTAGGCTGTCTTTGATCAGCTATTACTAAGTTGAGCAAGAATTGGCACCCTTCCTGGGCTGAGCACAAAAATACATTTACAGAGCTCAGGGATGAAAATGTTAAATATTCACATGAACAAAACTTCAAAGATGTTTAAAAATGGGTATGTGAGCTCCCAAAAGCTCAGTTTATTAGGTAACTGCAATTAAAGGTGAAGGAGAAGATAAAATGTAAAATAAAAGAAGTAAACTAGTGTTTGTTCTCCTGGCTCATTTATCATTCCCTGTCTGTGTTCCTTAACCAGTCTGCTCCAGCCACTCAAAGTACTTCAATGGCCAATAAATGCTTTGGGACCTCTTGAGGCTATGAAGGTGGTTGTTGAAATGTAAGCCTCTCCCAACTGTCTGTCCTACTCTGTCGTGCACCCTTTGGTTGTTGGAGTGCTGAACTTGGTCAAACATGTGCAGCATTTGTGCATGTGTAATAAAGTCAGCTCTAACACTAAGGTCAGTTTGTTTTTGTTTACATCTTCCTCTGGTAGTGTAAAAGACTTGGGTAAAAAGAGATAAACTAAGTCTTATATTTTCCTCACCCCCGCCTTCTTTCCGCTTTCCTAATACCTTTTGTGTGGAGGGGAATGGTTCATGCGTTGTGTACACAAGTGTTGTGTTGGCATTGGTATATGTATTAATGCTTAGAACATGTTCAATATAATTCATATTGAATGCCTGGTATTTTAACATATGTATTTAATTATTTAGCATTTGAGCCGACAGCATCATTGTGCAATGCCTGCCCATAACAATGATAATAAAGTTGAAAATGCCAGAGTCCCTATACCATTTAATTGTTAGTCCTTCACAAAATGGCATTTCCAAAACCGGAGAGATTATGGTGGGAAATGAAGAGGGATATACCTTCTGCATACCGGCAAATAAATATAGCAAATCAGAGGCTGAGAATTCTGTAGCAGGTAACTCACCACCATCTCTAATGATTGACTCTCTAATGCCTGTCCATCATCTACAAGATACATGTCAAGAGTGTGATAAAATACACCCTACGTGTCAGGCTGAGTGCAGTAAGTTCGACATTATCCAGGACAACACAGCCCACTTGATAGACACCTCATCCATTACCTTCAGCATTCACTCCATCTACTAACAAAACACAATGACAGTGTTTATCATAACTCACTAAAACTGCTTCAATAACGTCTTCCAAACCCACAATCTCTACCACTTGGAAGGAGAAGTGAAATAACTGCACGGATGCTGGTGTCCCGTCACCAAATCATCCTTTGTTTAATAGTGCGCAGTACACTTGCTGTGGCCAGCCAACTCGGAGTCAGTCCTTAACTGAGGAAATTCTAATCTCCCAGTTATATTGGTCAGCCAGGATTTTCCTGATTGACTGAAGAAAACAACCCCAATAAAGAACCTCATAGTTAAAGAGGTCCACCTGGTTCCAATCGCTACATTCCTCCTCCACTAAGTCTGAGGATCTAGGCCTGATCTTTTGCTTGTAGCTTCTCTTGTAAGACTTCTGCTGCAGGTCCTGTTCCTCAAAGTCACAATCAGACACAGGCGGCGTGTACCAGACCATGGCCTGTCCCTTGTGTCCGGAACATCTCAGAAGAGTCTCCTCCTCTTTTTCCAACGGCAGCGGTATCGAGGCTGCATCCATTTTGGACTCTGAGGTTTTCTCGACATTAGACAGAGAGGAAGCGCCTGCAGTTTCTGCTGGGCCTTTGGGTTGTTCTGAGGGGCCAGTTATGTTTTGCTCCTGCCCCGTTTACGAGGTAACGGCTTTCAAGTGATGCCCATGTTTCTTCTGAACGGTATCACCTGTCCAAACTCTGTAAGTCACAGGACTTGACCTCACATCAACCCTTTACCAGGCCATTCCCATGGTTTTGGCACCAAACTTCATCCCCTGAATTAAATTGTCTGTCTCACTTAGAGGAGACATTTGGCCGGCATTGGCGTTCCTGCTGCTGTTTCACCCTCCCCCTCCAGGTCTGGAAATGTCAGGTTTCACAATTGACATGGCCAGTGCTGCCCATTCTGCAAACTGCACTGTTGATTTCCGCCTCTACTTTTGTCTGCAAGGCAAATGGCACCAGGTGGGCCTTGCAGAATCTCTGAATTGCTGCCTGGTCAACATGTAACATGGCTTTGGCCCCTTTGATAGTCCCAAGACCTTCATTAAAATCTCCTGGGTATCTCACTAGGACTTCACTGAGGCAGCCATTTTCCAATCAAAAAATGTTGATCCTATCACTGTGAATCTTCCTCAATCATTTGAGCCCAAGTCTATTAGGGTTAAAGTCTTTTACTACCATCAGTGGTATTTTTATTAAATTGTACAAAAATACAAAACAAATCAAGCTAAAGTCAACAAAGCAAACAACAATTCACAGGGAAATGGGGAGGGTGAAATGAACCCCAAATCCTACTGTAAATCGCCATAAGAGAAAACTTTAGACAGACGTACGTACAAGACAAATCCATACAAACAAACAATTAAAAAGCAATACGTGCAACGTTGACGCCCATGGAGACCATTTTGCAAGGTCTGTCTCAGGTCACCATTTTCCTAGATGACATTCTAATAACAGGGAAAACTAATAAAGAGCACTTAGAGAACTTGGATATCATCCAGAGTCATTTTTCCAAGGCGGGCATATACCTAAGGGTAAAACGTGTATTCCAGGCACCACAAGTGATCTGCTTGAGCTGTAGAGTCAACAAGACCAGATTATACCCTTCGGAAGATAAAGTGAGGGCAATCAAAGGTGCCCTGGCTCCCACAACTGTGGGAGCTTAGGTCATTTCTTGGGATGGTAAATTATTCCAGAACGTTCATACATAATCTGGTCTCTGTCCTGGCACCTTTACATCAACTCCTAAAAAAGGGTCAACATTGGAAATGGTCGTACAGACAACCCATAGCTTTCAGTGAAGTAAAGAAACAGCTATCATCTTCTCTAAGGTGTTGGTGCACTATGATACCGAGAAAGATCTGTTATTGACATGCAGTGCCTCTCTGTACGGCATCAGGGTGGTATTAGCGGAACACCCAATAGTGTATGCATCTGAGACTTCGGCTAATGCAGAGCATAAATATGCCCAGATAAAGAAAGGAGGTTTGGTGTTCATATTGGCATCACAGGATTCCACCAATACCTTTACAGGCAAAAATTTATGATAATTGCAAACCACAAACCCCAACTTGGTCTGCTTAAACAGAACAAGGTAGTGCTGCCTATATCTCCGGGCCGCATTCAGCTGTGGGTGCTAATACTAATAATTAAACTAATGTTTATAGTTACAAATTAAAACAACTTCCGGGAGGCCAAGTAGCAAAAAGGATGCACTGAGCCGCCTCCCATTAGCAGATACACCAGCGGTGGTACTCCAACTGAAAGAGTCTGTAATGATATTAAATTTTCTGGACATGGTCCCGGTCACAGCTGACAATATCAGATTTTGGATGCAGAAAGATCCAGTCTTTTCAAAACTGAAACAGCTGGTGGTGATGCGGAAAACCTAAGGGCTGTCACAACCAGAATTAAAACCTTTTTGGACCCAGTGAGACCAGCTCACTGTACAGGATGGCATATTATTTTGGGGAGCAAGAGTGATTGTCTCGAGCAGAGGTCACTGCCAAATACTGGCTGAACTCCACCAGGAGTCACCAAAATGAAGATGTCAACAAGAAGTTATGTCTGGTGGCCAGGCGTAATTGCAGATGTAGCACATTGGTGGGACAGTGCCCAGTGTGCCAACAAGGACAAAAATTACCACCAGCAGCTCCCCCACATCCATGGGAATGGCTGGGTAAACTTGGGCTCAGTTGCACATCAACCATGGAGGTCCTTTCATGGGTTCAATGTTCTTAGTCATTGTAGACGCTCACTCAAAGTGGTTGGACATGCATAGGGTCCATTCATCAAACATGGGAAAGACAACAGGAAAACTGCATTCATCTTTTTCAATGCATTGAGTCCTGGAAGTGTTGATCACAGATAATGGGTCATTTTGGTACTTTAGTATTTCGTACAAAATGGGACTGTCAAAGACAGCTGACTCTGAAGAGGGAGTACTATACTTAAGGACTGTTCATGTGTAAATAAAGGGTGACTTGGTGGCAGGATATCAGCCTCTGTGGAGTTATAGAGACCTATAAACTCCTTCCACAAGTAACCTCCTGGTTTTGCTATTTCTTGTATCAACCCAAAATGATTCTAATCAATTATGATTCATTATAACATACTTAATAGCAGAGCTTTCCCTGCCATGTTTTCCTAGCTTCCAGTCATTCCAATATGTCAAATGCCCCTCAGGGTTCAGATCCTAACCGTCGTCACCTTTCAGCCTTAAGATCAAGATTAAGATTGCTTGACCAGGAACCAATTCAGGTCACTGAATATAGGCATAATAGGTGAATGGGATTTGCTGTGAGTTAAAGCGTGAACAGCAGAGTGTTAGATGATCTCAGATTTACAGAGGATAGAATTGAAGAATAAGTTGAAACAGTTGATTATAGAGGATGCAAAGATATGGATGAGGGTTCCAACAGCAGATGAACTGAGACCGGGTGTGGTGTGGGGTGGGGGTGGAGGGTGGTATGTGTGGTTGTGGTAGTGGTGATGGTAAAGTTGAGCAATATTATGGTGGTAGAAATAGGTGATCTTAGTAATAATGCGAACATGAGGCTGAATACTCAGCTCAACACCAAATGTGACATCAGTCTTGTGAACAGACAGACAATCTCACCATAACTCCCAAAGGTTTCTGCACAAACCTGTGTTATTTGTCTGTTTCAGTTCTTGGATTGATGTTCTCATTGAATGCCCTACGATATCTGTACCTGGTACTCCTCTTCAATTAAACCAAATGCCTAGATTGTAGTGTAGCAATGGTCTTTGAGGGACCAAATAGAACCACCAATTTGGATGATACTGGCTGCAAATAGAATTAAAACTGAGTGGTTGAAAATATGTATCAGAGATAAAAGGTACTGCAGATGCTGGAGAATCCGAGATAACAAGGTGTGGGGCTGGATGAACACAGCAGGCCAAGCAGCATCATAGGAGCAGGAAAGCTTGACGTTTCAGGCCTAGACCCTTCATCAGAAATGGGGGAGGGGAAGAGGGTTCTGAAATAAATAGGGAGAGAGGGGGAGGTGGATAGAAGATGGATAGAGGAGAGGATAGGTGGAGAGGAGACAGACAAGTCAAAGAGGCGGGGATGGAGCCAGTAAAGGTGAGTGTAGGTGGGGAGGTAGGGAGGAGATAGGTCAGTCCAAGGAGGACGGACAGGTCAAGGGGGCGGGATGATGTTAGTAGATAGGAGATGGGGGTGCGGCTTGAGGTGGGAGGAGGGGACAGGTGAGAGGAAGAACAGGTTAGGGAGGCGGGGACGAGCTGGGCTGGTTTTGAAATGCGGTAGGTGGAGGGGAGATTTTGAAGCTTGTGAAATCCACATTGATACCATTGGGCTGCGGGGTTCCCAGGCTGAATATGATTTGCTGTTCCTGCAGCCTTCGGGTGGCATCATTGTGGCATTGCAGGAGGCCTAGGATGGAGATGTCGTCTGAGGAATGGGAGGGGGAGTTGAAATGGCTTGCGACTGGGAGGTGCAGTTGTTTGTTGCGAACTGAGCGCAGGTGTTCTGCAAAGCGGTCCCCAAGCGTCCGCTTGGTTTCCCCGATGTAGGGGAGGCCACAACGGATACAGCGGATGCAGTATACCACATTGGCAGATGTGCAGGTGAACATCTGCTTGATGTGGAAAGTCTTCTTGGGGCCTGGGATTGGGGTGAGGGAGGAGGTGTGGGGGCAGGTGTAGCACTTCCTGCGGTTACAAGGAAAAGTGCCGGGTGTCATGGGGCTGGAGGGGAGTGTGGAGCGGACAAGGGAGTCACGGAGGGAGTGGTCCCTCTGGAAAGCAGACAAGGGTGGGGAGGGAAAAATGTCTTTGGTGGTGGGGTCTGATTGCAGATGGCGGAAGTGTCGGAGGATGATGCGTTGGATCCGGAGGTTGGTGGGGTGGTATGTGAGGACGAGGGGGATTCTTTTTTGGTTATTATTGCGGGGACGGGGTGTTAGGGATGAGTTGCGGGAAGTGCGGGAGACACGGTCGAGGGCGTTCTCGACCACTGCGGGGGGGATGTTGCGGTCCTTGAAGAATGAGGACATCTGAGATGTGTGGGAGTGGAATGCCTCATCCTGGGAGCAGATGCGGCGGAGGCGAAGGAATTGGGAATAGGGGATGGCATTTTTACAGGAAGGTGGGTGGGAGGAGGTGTATTCAGGTAGCTGTGGGAGTCAGTGGGCTTGAAATAGACATCGGTTTCTAGATGGTTACCCGAGATGGAGACAGAGATGGCGGAAAAACTGCTCAATATCCAAGCGTGAGCGGCATTCGTTGATATGTGGGTGGAGGGGGACAAAGGTCCAGGAAGGAGAGAGAAGTGTTGGAGATGGTCCAGGTGAACTTCAGGTTGGGGTGGAAGGTGTTGGTGAAGTGGATGAACTGTTCGAGCTCCTCGTGGGAGCACGAGGCGGCGCCGATACAATCATCAATGTAACGGAGGAAGAGGTGGGGTTTAGGGCCAGTGTAGGTAGGGAAGAGGGATTGTTCCACGTAACCTACAAAGAGGCAGGCATAGCTTGGGCCCATGCGGGTACCCATGGCCACCCCCTTTGTCTGTAGGAAGTGGAAGAAATTGAAAGAGAAGTTGTTGAGGGTGAGGACGAGTTCGGCTAAGCGGATGAGGGTGTCAGTGGAGGGGGATTGGTCAGTTCTGCGGGACAGGAAGAAGCAGAGGCCCTTTAGGCCATCTGCATGGGGAATACAGGTGTATTGGGACTGGACGTCCATAGTAAAAATGAGGTGTTGGGGACCGGGGAATTGGAAGTTCTGGAGGAGGTGGAGGACGTGGGTGGTGTCACGGACGTAGGTAGGGAGTTCCTGGACCAAGGGGGTGAAAATGGAGTCTAGGTAGGTGGAGATGAGTTCAGTGGGGCAGGAGCAGGCAGAGACAATGGGTCGACCGGGGCATTCAGGTTTGTGGATTTTGGGAAGGAGATAGAAGCGGGCGGTGCGGGGCTGGGGAACGATGAGGTTGGAGGCGGTGGGTGGGAGGTCACCTGAGGTGATGAGGTTGTGGATGGTTTGGGAGATGATGGTTTGGTGCTCAGGGGTGGGGTCATGGTCCAGGGGGCGGTAGGAGGAGGTGTCGGAGAGTTGGCACCTGGCCTCAGAAATGTAGAGGACAGTGCGCCATACTACAACTGCGCCTCCCTTGTCCACGAGTTTTATGGTGAGGTTGGGATTGGAGCGGAGGGAGTGGCAGGCTGCACGTTCTGCGGGGGAGAGGTTGGACTGTTTGAGAGGTGTAGAGAGGTTGAGGCGATTGATGTCTCGATGGCAGTTGGAGATGAAGAGGTTGAGGGAGGGTAGGAGGCCTTGGGGTGGTGTCCCAGAGGAGGGCTTGTGTTGGAGGCAGGAGAAAGGGTCAGTAGAGGGAGGGTTAGATTTGCAGTTGGAGAAGTAAGCATGGAGGCAGAGGTGGCGGAAAAACTGCTCAATATCCAAGTGTGAGCGGCATTCGTTGATATGTGGGTGGAGGGGGACAAAGGTGAGCCCTTTCCTGAGGACTGACCGTGTTTTATTCTCTTTCCATTTCATTGTTACAGCGGGGGAACAGCTGAACCCCTCTGATACTTAAACTGACACAAGCCCCAATCTGTTTTTACAGGAGTGGACATTCCCTTCTAATTGTTACCCCCAAAACAGACAGAGAAACTCACCTTTCCCCTCATCATCTGTTAAATTAATGGTTAAAATAAAGAAATCCCTGATCCACTTTATAGATAACAAGTAACAATTTATTTATTTAACCTGACAATGAACAAATTAGAAAAGATACTAACAAGCTGAACAATTTCCCCCCCTTTATACTAACTACTTCCCAACTAAACTAAATTCTACTGGAATACTGTTCAAATAAACACAAGACCCACTTAATAAAGCCAATTAGTAAGAACACAATAAATTGAAACAATCTCTCCAAGCTCACAGAGGACTGTCTGCTGGGACCTACTGCTTTCTCTAGTCTTTTTCCTGACAATCTTCCTTTACAAATATCTTTCTGTAATTGCTTCTATGAGGACTTTTCACTACATGACTGTGGTGTTCGTTTGTGTGTTCGTTTGTTTGTTTGTTCGTTCGTTTGTTCGTTCGTTCGTTCGTTTGTTCGTTCGTGTTCTCTCTCTCTCTCTCTCTCTCTCTCTTCCCCCCCCCCCATACCACCAACCATGCAACAAATTCTCTCAATTTTATTAGGTTCAGGCAGTCAACGCAATCAGATTTAAATTTGATAGGTTTATAATTGCTAAGGGCTGGTTTAAATGGATTGGCTAAATTTGAACTTGTTGTCAAAACATCAAAACAAGCCTGAAGTTTTGCCTTTCACCTGTAAGGCTTTTTGGTGCCAATAGTTTCATTTCAAGTACTTTCTGTAATTGCACCCTCCGGTTACCCACAGACCTACATTTTAAAAATCTCTACACACAGACAAAGTTCAAATCCTTTAATGTGACCATGACACTCTTCTCCCACAATCATTTTTACCAACACATTTTAGCTTCCTGCCTTCCAATTCATGAATACTCTACCCAACTTTGTAACACATTTTACTCAATAAAAGTGAAATCTCTGTCCCTAAATTTGTTGTGTATGCTTAAAAAAGAACACCAGCACGTGTTATAAAATCTGAAATATCTTTAGAAAGGTGAATTGGCATGGATTGGCTTGATCTCTTGTCAAAAGAATGACACAGATGACAGAAATACACCTCTGGGGCGGCACGGTGACTCAGTGGTTAGCACTGCTTCCTCACAGCACCAGGGACCCGAGTTCAATTCCACCCTCGTGCGACTGTCCGTGTGGAGTTTGCACATTCTCCCTGTGTCTGTGTGGATTTCCTCCAAGTACTCCGGTTTCCTCCCATAGTCCAAAGATATGCAGGTAGGTGAATTGGCCGTGCTAAATTGCCCATATTGTTCAGGGATATGTAGATTAGGGGGATGGGTCTTGGTGGGATGCTCTGAGGTTCAGCGTGGACTCGTTGGGCCAAAGGGCCTGTTTCCACACTGTAGGGATTCTGTGATCTTCTATGACCTAATTTAGGATCCAGAAAAGCAAGTTTCTTGCACAACTGGTGCGATTCAAGTTGCATCTGAATGCCTTGTCAAATTGCATTGGTGCTTATGCAAGAGCATAAATACAAAAGGAATTGCAATAAAATGTTGAAGGAGAAAATGGATTACAACAGTACACCAGCAAGAAACATAAAAACATGCTGTAAGAGCTTCTACAAACATATAAAAGCAGGCGAAATGCTGAAGTAAATGTTGGTCTCTTAGGCACCAGGATTAGGGAATTAATAATGAGAAATGAGGAAATGGTAGAGACTTCAAAGACACTAAAGACATACTAACAAAGATAGAAAATCTGGGAGAAAGAGAGAAATTGTCCCTTGAGAAAGGTACTCAGTAAACTGATGGAAATAAAAGCTGACAACTCCAAGCATGTTGGCCTGCATCTTAGGGTCTTAAAAGATTTGGCTGGACACATAATAAATATACAGATTGTAAGTTAAAATGCAGAGGTCCGAGTGGATTGAAAAACTTCAAACTTTATAGATCTCTATTCAAGAAAGGGGGGAGACAGAAGCTGGAAACTATGAGCTAATTAATCCAAACATCTGTCAGTTGGAAAATACTGAAAACAATTATTCGTGTTATTATAAGGAAGTAGTAGCCAAATATTTAGAACATCCTAATATAATCAAGCAGAGTTAACATGATTTTATTAAAGGAAAACTTTGACAAATTTGTTAAAAATATACCAAGCAAGGTGGATAAAGATGAACCAGTAGGGCAGGCAATGGCCTAGTGTAATAATCAGTAGATTATTAATACAGTCGCCCAGGTAATGTTCTGGGGACCAAGTTCAATTCCATCATGGCAGATTGTGGAATTTTAATTCAATAAGAATCTGGAGTTAAAAGTCTAATGATAACCATAAAACCACAGTTGATTATTGGAAAAACCCCATCTGGTTCACTAACGCTGTTTAGAAGGGGAGATGGTGAGGACAGGAAGCATTGCCTTGAAATCGGCCATGATGTGGAGGTGTCACTTTTGGACTGGCATGGACAAGATCAGAAATCACATGACTCCAGGTTGTGGTCCTGAAAATGCAAGCTTTCAGAGTCTTACTCCTTCTTCAGGTGAGAGGTAGTAACTGACACAGAATTTATAAGTAACTTTTTTTCGTTACTTATAAATTCTGCGTCGGATACGACTTCTCTCACTAACACCTGAAGAAAGAGTAAGACTCTGAAAGCTTGTGTTTTCAAATAAACCTGTTGGGCTATAATCTAGTGTCCTGCATTTTTTAAATTGATATCATCCAGATAGCAGCTGTAATGTCTCTAATGGATGTTTTTTTTTTTGCATTGCTGAATTTAAGATATTTCTGTAATAGCCAGTGTAAAATATTTATCAACTTTACTCAAACCATTGCCAAAATCTTCCATATAGGTAGATTCATTTGAAGCTTTATTTTCATAGTTACATCTCTCCTCTTTTCAACACCTGTTGTTTCCAAATATGAAGTGTTTGATTTGTTTTTGTTAGTGTGTTAGTGTTGAAGAGAAGTTTGAAAAGAAGCTTTCAGAATTTGTTATGGGGCTGTATGGTTATCTCCAACCCCAATAGTTCATTGACTGATTAAGACACTGATGACAGCTATTGCATTCTTGTGATATTTCCACATATGTTAAAACAGGTCTTTTTAATGTCTCCTGAAAGCAATTCTTTTGTTCCTTTGCTTCAGTGTACGTCCCAATTTACACCAATGTTGTAATATTTTACTTAAACTGGCCTTGATCATTTAATGATCCTCCCTGATGTATAGTTCCATGACCTTCTGCTCATGCATCTGGTGTTGCAGCACGAGCATATAAAACTTGGTATTAAATATTCAGGCTGCAGTTAAGGTTTAAAAGAAAGTTGCAGGGGTATTTTTACCTCCATTCTTTTCCCTGCTGTTACTCTATTCCATGGCAACATGAAGAAAATTATCCTTCCTCAAATTTTCTGAAATGCACTACCTGAAGGGGTGGTGGGAGCAGATTCAAGAGCAATTTCCAACAGGCGGTTGGATATATGCCTGAAAGGAAAATAATTGCAGGAATAAGAAGAAATAGCAGGAATGTTGTAACAATTGGCGAGTTCTTCCAAAGACCTCATACAGGCCCACTAGATCAAATGGCTGTCTGTGCTGTATCATTCTGTCATTACTATGCTGTACCATGAGGGAGTGGACTGAAATGGAGACAAAACACTTTTCTCACAGGGAGGGAAAATAAAATCAGCTGATCACAAGCTGAACAGCTCACTCTCTCAGTTGAATAATGGTGAGAGGTGCTCAGGAGTAGAGGGACTCATTATTTACTATGGAGGGGATTCCTTTTAAGTATTGCAGTTTCATTTATGTAATGAAAACCATAATTATGGTTAAAGATTGTTTGATTTGCATAAACCCTTTTCCAAAGTGCATTAAATTGGCAGTTCTCTACTTTAACTATAATAATGTTGGTAATAATCATATTTAATGGTCTAACAGCAAAAAGGTGGAGTACAGTTTTGCTAATGGCCACATTTACATTAAGTGCATAAACTCCTTTGAAGTTCCTAAAGCTGACTATATCTCAGTTGTATGTTAGAGAATGTTGTTGCTTCCTCCCTCGGGCGGATTTGATTGTGCAGCTTCTTTTTGGGTTTTTTTTCCCTTCTCTGATCCCTCCCCATCACTACCACTCACTGCTCCAGACTCTTCTTAAAAATCATCTGGCACTCTAAAGCATACGTGTCATATTGTACCTTCACAGTCTGCATCAGAGCATGTGTTTCTGTTTTTACTAAGGTGAAGTCATTCTGATAAACTTTATGCTGTCATTTTTCATCCAGAAAGCCCTTCATGTTTGCTAATAATTGGCAGCAGAGATAGATTTTTCCTTTCAAGTGATGACTAGTTGGCTGAAGATCAAAGCAAGGCCCTGTGCTTTTGGTTGCCATGAAGGGGCGTTGGAATTGGCATACAGCCCAGATCCTAAGTGACAGGCATACCGATTAGGTGCCAAGCGCCTAGGTCAACAGCGAGTGTCTGTGCACGTTCTTCCTCTTTGCCGATCTCATGTTACATTTCTCCTTTTGTTTTTACAGACCAGCAACAAGTTGAAGCAGATTGAGAAAGAATACAGCCAGAGGCTTTTAAAATCTTCACAGGTATGATCCAGAGATTCAGAAACTTCTGTATCCATGTCAAGTTTGTGAACTGTCAGCAAACCCATTTTACCACATCACCTTTCCTTAAGAAACACTTGCTCACTTTCAAATTGTCTGCAGAGCATAGTTATACATTAAAGTCCATCAGAACCTAAAAGAATGTTTTGAAGATCTAATCTTCTGCTGCTTTAGTAAAAATAATTGGGGATTATTAATTGTTTTGCATCCGTAAGTATTGTGCTCCAAAATCCAAGAAGTTGTCTCTTAACAACTGAGGTAAAACTGTTTTGAAAACCCTACACGATCAAAGTACACAAAGCATACTCCTTTGCAAAGTTCATTGTTGTCATACAGTAGATCTAATCAGTGGAGATGACAGTAAGGCATAAATCAACTACCATCTGCCTCGATAGGCCCACCTCCAAAGCCTAAAGCAGCTGTTCTAATTAAAAGTGTACAGAAACTGTGCATGATTCTTTCCGTCCAACCAACACAAGAATAGCATAAGACTTGTTGAGAGCTGATTTCTGACTATTTGAGTTGAATAAGAAAAAAATCTTGTGTCTTAAATGACCAGAATGTCTCATAAGATGGTGGTAAGAAAGAATACTGAGAGGATTTTTACAATTACTAAACAGTGTTCTAAGAGATTAAGTGGGTGTGCAGGCTTTATTCATTAAATTCTTTGCATATTGCAACATTCCTGTTATTTAAACAATCTTAACCCCTTTCTTTCTCGAACAGCTTTCTTCATTTGGGTTTTTAATCTACCAGTACTCTTGATCTTAATTTACTCATTTGTTCCCTTCCACAGTCCTTGCTCAGTGAATCCATTGCATTCTTATTGATATGCAAGTTGGAATGCTGAATGCCAAAGACATTCTTGTTGACCTTTAACAACTCCACACACCTGGCTGGCCTCCCACATTCTCCTCTTCATAAACCTGAGATCATCCAAAATTCTATTACCTCTGTGTTCACTGACCTTCATTGACTCCAGTTTAAACAACATCTGTGTTAAAATTCTCATTCCACGACAGCCTCGCTGTCCCTCTGTGTATAATCTGCTCCATCTGGCATTGTGGATTTGCCTACAGCACGTGGACTGCAGCAGTTTAAGAAGTCAGCTTACCACCATCTTCTCAAGGGCAACCAAGGAAAGGCAATAAATGCTGGCCAGCCAGCAATGCCATGTCCCACGATTGAGTAAAAACAAAACCTGGGAAATATCTATGCTCCTCCAACTCTGGCTAGTTTAACATCTCCAGTTTTAATCGCTCCACCACTGGCAGCTGTGCCTTCAGCTGGCAAGACCCTGAGCTCTGGCATTCCCTTTCTAAACCTCTGCATCTCTTTCCACCTTTAATAGACACCTTTAAAATCAACTTCTAATGTTCTATAAAATCTCCTTAAGTGGCTTGGTTTCAATTTTTTTTGTTTTTGGACACTCCATGAATTGCCTTCAGATGGTTAACACATTAAAAGGTGCTCTACAAATACAAGTTGTTGTTGAAGAGTGCTTTGAAGCCTCAGTAATAATGCATTCATCTGGTTCTGTCAGTTTGATTTCTCTTCATTAGTACTTAAGTCGAGTCAGTACTTAAGAATGATTTTCAGTTGCTACCGGGATATAAGCAAAAGGCCTGCAGTTTGTAGTGTTAGCTACAGTACTATGTAGCTTAGACCTATTAACTTAAAATGAAAAACAATTACATTGAAAAATCCATACCACTAAATTCAATCAGTAACTCTCAACTACATCCAATTTTAAGAAAATAACACAAGCTGTGGTTAATGCTGGTGACTTGTCAGGGCTCAAAACAAAAGGTGACCACTAGTGAATAGAAGGAAAGAAATAATGATTCTTAAAGAAAATAAAGAAATTGTTATGGGGGAAACAACAAACTACCCTTGTAATTAAAGGGTGAAAATGTATGCTCTTACTAAAGAAACATTCAAAAGGATGAAGTGCCTTTTAAAAAATGCATTACTCCTACTCATCTGGGCTGAATAGTAGCCTGTGTATCCACAAATGTGATATAATTATGTGACCAAGAACATTGATGCAATAGCAATAATGGCCCATTAGTATCTTTCATGTGGTTCTCCCACAGACTAAATTAGTCTAATCTAGTACTCAGCACCCTCTTAAACATTCACTTCCAACATGCACTCAAGAAACATTGCACTTAGGATTTTGTTGTTCACTTTACCCAAGTAATAACCCTTTTTTCCCTAAAGTGTGGTCACGATAAACTCCAAACTCCCCATTTGTCTGGCAAAATGTTCAAAAGTACTGAGATTTTCACAGAGGAGCTGTATGGAGTGGGTTGCTGCAATAGTACAGCGAACATATCCCAATCATTTTTATTCATCTTGTTGGCACCCAAACTATCCATCCAAAATGAAACCATGCTGTGGCTTCTTGATGACGGACTTTACAGTAAAATTGCTTAAAAATATACTAGTCATCTTTTCAGTTATTGATTGCAACTACAGTGTTGTGCAGATTTTAATTACTTCCCACGTAAGTTTGTTAACTTTTCTGGAATGTTGTGGAAGACCAGGAATTTAGAAAAGTTTCAGTAAAGAGAGGCATTAAATTGGAGTCAGGGGACAGAAGACTTTTTCCTGCACAGTCAAGAATTATCCTTCCATGTATTGAAGCTTCTGTTCATGACATGGCAAGGTGGTGCAGCCAAAGAATGAAAATATCGGGCAGACCAGTGACAGGACGACATAGAAGCACAAGTAGTTGGTAAGGAAACCTCTCAGAGAAATTTTACCAGACTAGTGCCTTAAATGACCAGATCATCTTCATAAGGAAAGGATTGTATCTGCTAGAATTTAGAAGAGTAAGAGCTAAGGTGATTGAAACTTACAGGGTAGTTGTGGAGAGAAGTTACAACTAGAGAGTACGGTTTAAAAATAAGAGGCCACTCTTGTAAGACAGTTCTTTTTCTCACAGATGGTCATAAGTTCCTGAAAATATGGTGCAACAGAGTCGTTGAATATTTTTAAAGCACAGATGGATAGATTCCTGGTGAGCAAGGGAGTGAAAGGTTATCAGAGTTTTACCTTCAGATCAGACATGATCTTATTAAATGGTGAAGCATGCATGATGGGCTGAATGACTTACTACTGCTCCTTGTTTGAATGCTCATGTAATTATAATGCATGCAACCAGAGCTGTCGACCTTACCCAGATAATCAGAAGACACTGCAAGCATTTCTGTTGTCATGATACAGATTAGGAGGTCACTGTTTCCTTTTGTAGTCCCACTTCCCCACTGGTCACAAGAAAATTTACATTTAACCAAGTTGCCGATATAGCCAATCATATAGGGGACATGGTGGCCTACTGGGATTGTCACCGGCCTAATAATCCAAGGATCCAGATAATGTTCCAGCGATATTCAGCCTTAAATTCAAATCCCACCATGACAGAAGGTGAAATTTTAATTCAATAAAAATCTGGAGTTAAAAGTTTTATGATGACCATTGTTGGGAAAAACCTATCTTAGTTGCTAAGGTTCTTTAGAGAAAGAAACTGCCATCCTTACCTTCATAGGACTCTCGACCCGCAGAGGGTGGTAGGAATCTGCAATGCACTGCCTAGAAGAGTCATAAACGCAGAAAACCTCAGAATCTTTAAAAGGTATGGGAATAACCACTTGAAATATCATAACATGTCGAAGTGTTAGAACGTGGGATTAATGAAGATAGGTCTGCAAGAACTCAATGGGTGAAATGGCCAATTCTCTACCATACGAAGTAAAAGAATGGACAGAAGATGGAACCAGGGAGTGGCACCCAAACATAAGCAAAATACTACAGATGCTGGAAATCTGAAACAAACACAGAGGATGCAGGAGAAACTCAGCAGGCCTGGCAGCATCTGCGGAGAGAGAAATTTAATATTGAGTGCAATGTAACACTTCTTCTATTCTGTGAAGAGTCATACCAGACTGAAGTGTTAACTCTGTTGCTCTCCCTGCTAATTCGGGAAGGACACAGTACATACTTCACCAAGTGAGGGTGGACAAGCCACCTTCCACAAGCCTTGATGCAGGCAATTAACTATCTTTCTGCTGACTCACCAACCAGGTATGAATCACCCCCAGGAATTACTAGGCTTTGCAATTTTTTAATGATGACAATAAAAGATTTGATTAGATTGCAAGTGAATTGGCTATCACCCACCAGCTGGTAGTTTTCACTGAGTGACATTGAGAGACAAAGATAGTTCTAAGCTTATGGTATAAACAGGAATATAGGCTGTAGGAGAGAAATCATTTTATGATTTCTTTCCTTCCTTTAGGTCCATCTATTATACGTGCTATTCAACAATCAAGTGAATACATATGCAGATAACCCGCTCCTTAACCTGTTCCAGTGCTAATCCACAGGGTGCTAGGATGATCTTGAAACCTGCTGTGCCACCTGATATTGTAGTGAGTTAACAAAATTCCTGGGTGGGATGCTGTTCGGAGGGTCGGTGTGGATTTGATGGGTCAAATGGCCTCTTGCTGCACAGTCGGGATTCAATGATTCTGTAAAAGGTCTTTTCGTGATAATTTATTCTTGAATACTGTAATCTAACTGTATACCCCAACTGCTTAAACCACTCCTTGGTTCCTAAAGGTTATTAGGGATGGGCAACAAATGAGGGCCTTACCAGTGAAACTCACATTCCACAAAGAATAAAAGATTTTCTCAAATGGAAATAGAAAGCATGTGAAAGCAGCAATGTTAACTGTTTCGGACAATCCTGGTACATCCCTTCTGAATCTCTCAGCACACCAGTCAGCATGTTATGAGATGTAATGTTGTCCTTTTTAGGTGTTTACTTAAAATCTGTCATGTACACCTGTCTAAGCTTTTGGTCTTCCTCATATACCCATGTGCCAGATGAAGCTGTACTCTCTGACAAAGGATAATTAAAATATGAATCTTCATGTCCATATATACAGCCTTTTAACACCCATATCATTTGTAATCATCATTGTTGTGCCAGCTGCGTAGGAATCCTATTTATTTTTCTTCATAATGATTAATGAACTGACAGAATGCTGTAAATGATGTTGGACTGTATTAATAGACAGAATGACAAGTGGTTTTCAGATTTCAAGTCAACATTACAGAAAATAGATTAACCATTTCAAACCAGGAGATAGTTTTCATTGGAGCTTATTTTCATCATAAATTCAAAATTATTAAGAACTAATGAAAGTCCTACTCACCACATCAAATGCAACCAGTTTTGAGAGCTTTGGTCTCAGATTTGCAGAAGGATTCTCAGCACCAGACACAGACTCTGATGCCTCAAATGGGAGGCAAACATTACAAAAGGCAAATTTAAGGGTTAGGGTAATTTTAAAAAGTGATCACAATAGACAGATAAAATTCTTCAGCTCTGCACTTCTGTACATTGGAGAATTGCTTAAAAAGTACTCAAAAACCTGGCAGTATAGTGATTCTGATTGACTCTGAAACCAGAAGAACTGGAAGAACTTTGGATGCTGTAAATCAGGAAGAAAAACAAAGTTGCTGGAAAAGCTCAGCAGGTCTGGCAGCATCTGAAGAAAAAAATCGGTTAACATTTCAGGTCCGGTAACCCTTCCTCAGAAATTCTGGGGTTCAAGGAAGGGCCATAAGGAGCCAAAACATTAACTCTGTTTTTGATTCACAGATGCTGCCAGACTTGCTGTGCTTTTCCAGCAACTTTGCTTCTGAAACCAGAAGAATCCAGTCTGGGTTCAATATGTATCCCAGATTTTATTGAATTCACAAAATTCCCAGGAGACATTTTTGTGATATATTTCCATTAAACTAATACATGTTACCATGTTTCCCTGCTCCAGCAGTCTACAGGCAACCACAGCTTGGCATGTGGGCAGGTGATTCAGCTTTGTACAACTCTCAGCAAGAAGGAACCAGGTCAACAGAATAAATCAGCAGTGGGAAATCTTCAAAAATGAGATGATTATGAAATGCACATTTCTCTACAAAACAAGCATTTAGCCAAATGTGGAAACCATTTGGAAACATGAAACCATTACTAAGGAAAACTGCTCAAGTATGCCCTACCCACAAAAAAACAAAGCAAATCCAATTCAGCAAATTACCACCCCTATCAATCTGCTGTCAGCCACCAGTAAAGTGATGGAAGGTGTTGCCAACAGTGCAATCAAGAGGCACTTACTCGGCAGTCCTCAATTTGAGTTCAGCTAAATTAACTCAGCTCTAAGCCTCAATACAGCTTTCATGAAAACATGGACAAGCACTCAATTTCAGAGGTGAGATGAAAATGACTGTCCTTGACAATAAAGCATTGAAACATAGAAAATAGGAGCAGGAGTGGGCCGTTGGGCCCTTTGAACCTACACCGTAATTCATTGGGATCATGGCTGGTCCTCCGATTCAATGGCCAGTCCTGCTTTTCCCCCAAATCTTTTGATCCCTTTAGCCCCAAGTGCTGTATCGAACACATTAAAATCATACACTGTTTTGGCCTCGACTACATTCTGTGGTAGTGAATTCCACAGGTTCACCACTCTCTGGGTGAAGAAATTTCTCCACATATCAGTACAAAATGGTTTATTCAGTATCCTTAGACTATGAGTGCATGTTCCTGACTTCCACTCCACTGGGAACATTCTTACTGCATCTACCCTATCTAATCCTGTTAGAATTTTATTGGTTTCGACAAAGTCCCTTCTCATTCTTCTGAACTCCAGCAAATACACAAAGATTAAAGAAGAACAAAGAACAATACAGCGCAGGAATAGGCCCTTTGGCCCTCCAAGCCTGTGCTGCTACATTTTGCCCTTCCATACTAAAACTGTCTTCACTTACAGGATCTATATCCCCCTGTTCCCTTCCTATTCATGTCCAAGGGCTTCTTGAGTTCTGCTATTGTGTCTGCTTCCACCACCTCATCTGGCAGCATGTCCAGTCACTCAGTACCCTTCGCATGAAAAACCTGCCTTGCACATCTCTTTTAAACTGCCTCCCTCGTACCTTGAACCTGAGTCCCATAGTAATTGACCCCTCCATCCTGGGAAAAAGTTTCTTACTTCCCACTCTATCCATGCCATTCACAATCTTATAAACTTCTATCAGGTCATCCCTCAACCTCCTGCGTTCCAATGAGAACAAACCCAGTCTATCCAACATTTCTTCATAGCTAACATCTCCCATACCAGGCAACATCCTGGTAAACCTTTTCTGTACCCTCTCCAAAGCATCCACATCCATCTGGTAGTGTGGTAATCAGAACTGTATGCAATATTCCAAGTGTGGCCTAACTGAAGTTCTATAAAACTGCCACATAACTTGTCTATCTTATACTCAATGCCCCTTCCAATGAAGGCAAGCGTGCCATAAGTCTTTTTTACTACCTTATCTACCCTGCACTGCCACTTTCAATGATCTGTGCACCTATACACCCAGATCCCTCTGCATATCAATACTGCTAAGGATTATGCCATTCACTCGATAAATTATACTTGTACTTGACCTTCCAAAATGCATCACCTCACATTTGTCCAGATTAAACTCCATCTGCCATTTTTCTGCCTGTCTCCAAACAATCAATATACTGCTGTATCCTCTGACAATCCTCCTCACTATCCACAACTCCACCAATCATTGTATTGTCTGCAAATGTACGAATTAGACCAGCTACAATTTCCTCCAAATCATTTATGTAGACCATGAACAGCGAGGTCCCAGCATTGATCCGTGTCTCCTATGTCTAAGCCAGTTCTGTATCCAACTTGCCAGCTCACCCCTGATACCATGTGACTTCACTTTTTGTCCCAGTCTGCCAGACCCTGTCAAAGGCTTTACTGAAGTCCATGTAGACAATATCAACCACTTTTCCTTCATCAATCATCTTCATCACCTCCTCAAAAAACCTGATTAAGTTAGTGAGGCACGACCTGTCATGCACAAAACCATGCTGTTTGTCACTAATAAGTCCATTTGTCTCTAAATGCATATAGATCTTGTCCCTGAGACTCTTTTCCAATAATTTCCCTACCACTGACATGAGACTCACAGGTTTGTAATTTGAGGATTATCCCTGCCACCCTTCTTAAACAATGGGACAATATTGGCTATTCTCCAGTCCTCCGGGACCTCACCTGTGGCCAAAGAGGACACAAAAATGTGCTCCAGCAATTTGTTCTCTTGCCTCCCTCAATATTCTGGGATAGATCCCATTAGGACCCAGGGATTTATCTACCTTAATACTTTTTAAGATGGGTGACACCTCTTCCTTTTTAATAGCAACTTGGTTTAGAAACTCGACACTCCCTTCGCTGAGATTATTTCCCCACTAACTCTTTCTCGTTGGTGAATACTGATACAAAGTATTCATTAGGACCTTACCTACCTCTTCTGCCTCCACACATAGATTCCCTCCTTTGTCCTTGAGTGGGCCAACCCTTTTGCTGGCTACTCTCTTGTTTTTTATACATGTATAAAGGGCCTTGGAATTCTCCTTTGTCCTGTTTGCTCATGACTTTTCATGACCCATGTGCAGAGGACTCTGAAACTTTGCAGATGGATATGGATAATTTAAGTGAGTGGGCAAAGGTCTGGTAGATGGAGTACAATGTTGATAAATGTGAAGTCATCCATTTTGGTGGAAATAACAGTAAAAAGGACTATTATTTGAATGGTAAAAAATTACAGCATGCTGCTGTGCAGACGAACCGGGGTGTCCTTGTGTGTGAATCGCGGAAGGTTGGTTAGTAGGTGCAACAGGTAATTAAGAAGGCAAATGGAATTTTGTCCTTTATTCGTAGAGGGATTGAGTTCAAAAGCAGGTAGGTTTTGTTACAGCTGTATAGGGTGCTGGTGAAGCCACGCCGGAAGTACTTTGTGCAGTTTCGGTTTCCTTACTTGAGAAAGGATGTACTAACACTGGAGGGGGTGCAGAGGATATTCACTAGGTTGCTGTGGTTGGTTTGCTCGCCAAGTTGGTTCAGTGTTTGCAGACATTTCATTACCCTGCTAGGTAAAATCATCAGTGCAGCCTGCAATGAATCGTTGTTGTGCTTTCCCGCTTGTCATTTAAACTCCGGGGTCCGTTGGAGTTGATTACTCTTTTCCGGTTTTTCTTTGCGGTGGTGTGTATACAGGGTCTAATTCTACATGTTTATTGATGGCCTTCTTGATGGAGAACCAGGCCTCTAGAAATTCCTGTGCTTGTCTCTGTTTGGCTTGTCCTGGGATCCTGATGTTGTTCCAATCGAACTGGTGGTTCCCCTTGTCTGTGTGTATGGAGATGAGTGAGTATTGGTCATGTCTTTTTGTTGCTAGTTGGTGTTCATGTATTCTCATAGCCAATTTCCTTCCTGTCTGTCCAAGTAGTGTTTGTTGCAGTCCTTGCATGGAATCGTGTATATTACTTTGGTTCTGTCCATAGTTGGTAAGGGGTCTTTGGATCTTGTTAGCAGTTGCTGTGGGGTTGATGTATGTTTGTGTGCTACTCTGATGCCCAGTGGCCACAGGAGTCTTGTGGTCAGTTCAGACATGTTCTTGATGTACAGTAACGTGACAAATATGTTGGAGCGTACTGTATCTTCCTGTTGTTATTTGTGTTACAGGCATCATCAGACCCAGCTGTTCGGGTATCTGTTGTCTCTGAATACTTGGTGAAGGTATTCTTCTTCATTTTGGCGTAGTTCTGGATTGCTACAATGTGTTGTGGCTCGTTTGAACAGTGTTTTTATGCAACTCTTTGTGGGTGTTGGGGTGGTGACTGTTGAAATTTAGGACGTGATCCGTGTGTGTGGCCTTTCTGTATACTTTGGTCAGAAATTCCCCGTTGACCCTGCATTCTACCATCACGTCTAGGAATGGGAGCTGTTTGTTCTTTTCTCCTTCTCTGGTGAATTTAATGCCAGTGAAAATGTTGTTTATAAGTTGGTGTTTTCTTTCTACTTAGTTCGTTTGATGATGACGAAAGTCATCTACGTATCGGATCCATACTTTGGGTTGGATCTGCGGAAGGGCCGTGCTTTCAAGTCTCTGCATCACTGCTTCTTCTATTAGTCCAGAGATGGGTGATTCCATAGGTGTCCCGTTAATTTGTTTGTAGATCTGAATAGTGTTGTAAAATAGAGAGACCTAGGTGTTCACGTACATAATTCTTTGAAGTTTGCATGACGTATAGATAGGGTGCTTAAGAATGTGTTTTGCATGCTTGCCATCATTGCTCAGACCTTTGAATAAAGGAATTTGAACATCATGATGAGGCTGTACAGGATGTGGATGAGCCCTCTTCTGGAGTACTGTGTGCAGTTTTGGTCACCCTGCTAAAGGAAGGATAGTATTAAATTGAAGAAGGCTCAGAAAAGATTTACCAGGATATTGCTGGGAAAAGACGGTTTGAGTTATATAAGTAGACTGGATAGGCTGGGACTATTTTTGCTGGAGCGTAAGAGATTGAGGGATGACCTTATTGAGGTTTATAAAATCATGAGGGGCATAAATAATGTATTGCCTAGGGTAGCAGAGTTCAAAACTTAGGTGGCATATTTTTAAGGTGAGAGGAGAAAGTTTTAAAAAGGACATGAGGGGCAACTTTCTTTACACAGAGTGTGGTTTGTTTGTGGAATGAACTGCCAGAGGAAATGATGGATGCAGGTACGGTTACAGCACTTAAAATACATTTGGATTAGTACATGAATAGAAAGGTTTGGATGGGTATGGGCCAAACACAGGCAGGTGGGACAGGTTTAGTTCAGAAACATGGTCGGCGTGGACTAGTTAGACTGAAGGGTCTGTTTCCATGCTGTATGACTCTATGACTATCACAGGAGAGGACGGTATGTTATTATGGGGAGCAAAAGTGATTGTCCTGAGTAAAGGTCACTGCTAGAGAGAGAGACGTAACAAGAACTGCAGATGCTAGAGTCAGAGACAATACAACGTGGAGCTGGAGGAATACAGCAGGTCAGGTAGCATCAGAGGAGCAGGAAAGTCAACATTTCAGGTTTACACCATTCATCAGTCCTGATTAAGTGTGTAAACCCACATTAACTTTCCTGCTAACAAGCATGGGGCTGGATGAACACAGCAGGTCAAGCAGCATCATA
>JAHRHZ010000083.1:2421286-2485876 GCA_024137785.1 Ginglymostoma cirratum
TGTGGATTTTGGGGAGGAGATAGAAGCGGGCGGTGCGGGGTTGGGGAACGATGAGGTTGGAGGCGGTGGGTGGGAGGTCACCTGAGGTGATGAGGTTGTGGATGGTTTGGGAGATGATGGTTTGGTGCTCGGGGGTGGGGTCATGATCCAGGGGGCGGTAGGAGGAGGTGTCAGAGAGTTGGCGCCTGGCCTCAGCAATGAAGAGGTCAGTGCGCCATACTACGACTGCCCCTCCCTTGTCCGCGGGTTTTATGGTGAGGTTGGGATTGGAGCGGAGGGAGTGGAGGGCTGCACGTTCTGCTGGGGAGAGGTTGGAGTGTTTGAGAGGGGTAGAGAGGTTGAGGCGATTGACGTTTCGACGGCAGTTGGAGATGAAAAGTTGGAGATTAACTTTCCTGCTTCTCTGTCACTGCCAGATACTGGCTGAACTTCACCAGGGTCATCCAGTGGTTTCCAAAATGAAGATGTTGGCGAGAAGTTATGTCTGGTAGCCAAGATTGGATGCAGACATAGTCGTGTTGGTGGGGCAGTGCTCAGAGTGCCATCAAGAACAAAAGGTGCCACCAGCAGTTCCCCCTACCTTCGTGAGAAAGGCCAGGTAAACCTTGGTCTCATTTACACGTCAACTATACAGGGCCTTTCATGGGCTCAATGTTCTGAATCATTGCAGAACCAAAGTGGCTGGATGTGCATAGAGTTCATTCATCAAACAGGGGACAATGGGAGACAAACTGCAAACATATTTTGCAATACGTGGACTCCCAGATATGTTGGTCACAGATAATGGACCATCGTTTACTAGCAGGAAGTTTGAGTTCTTCCTGAACTCGAATGGTATTCAGCATGTAAGGACAGCTCCATAGCATCCATCATCCAATGGTCTGGCAGAGAGAGCAGTCCAAACTCTAAAGGCAGGCTTAACAAAACAGCCTATAGCTTCACTAGATACCAAACTGTCCCAGTTCCTGTTTGATTGTAGGACCACCCCTCATGTGACTACAGGGATAGCTCCAGCAGAGTTGTTGATGGGGAGAAGTCTCTGCACCACGTTAACTCTGATCTTCCTGGACATATGGGGGAGGGTGAAACAGTATCAGGAACTCCAATGCCGGACATCAGACACTGCTAAGCCAGAGACAGTTTAGTTCAGGGCATGACATTTGGTGTAGGAACAACGGGAATTGCCATGCATGGGTGAGAGACACGGTTGATGCAAAGTCAGGACCAACAATGGATAAAGTTCAATTAGGTGCGATGACCTTGAAAAAGCACATGGATCACCATGCTTGCAAACGGTGCAGGAGCAAAATGTGTCTGACTCCTCAATAGCCTTTCTGATTGCTCTGGTCCCCATGGGTTCTCCCTCTCAGTTAAGCATTGAAGACACCTTGGAATCTGAGATGGACACAGCAGATGTTGCCACCTCCACCTCTTTTCTATCTAAGGAAAAGAATGAATTTCTTCCGAGATGCTCCAGGCGCAAGAAGCAAGCTACTGTGCATTACATGCCGCCCGTATCAGAGACAGATTTGGAAGAACCTGACCTAGTGCTAAAACACCCCAAGAGGAGCTACAAAAAAAAGAACTGGCTTATGTCCTTGCACTCAGAGGGGGAGGAATGTAGTGATTGCAACAAGGTCAGAATAGAATATGAGTTCCCTGATTGGGGCTGTTAGTCTGGTCCAGTTCGGGAGCCCTGGCTGACAGATAAGAACATCCTGCTTTCTCTGAGAACTGGTTCCGAGGGAGATGCATCCGTGTCAAGGACTCTCCATGTGTAAATAGAGGGTGACATGGTGACGGGATACTGACCTTTGTGGAGCTATTTCAGCATCTATAGCAAGAACATCCTCCTCAGATAAGGAGATCAAAACTGCACACAATATTGCGCGTGTGGTCTCACCAAGATTCTTTATCATTGCGCACGATAGACCTGCTCCTGTTCTCAAATCCTCTTGCTATGAAGGCCAACATGCTTTTTGCCTTTTTGACTGCCTGCTGCACCTGCATGCTCACCTTCTGTGACTGGTGTACAATAACACTCTCGTCTGTTGCCTACTCTCGTCTCCCAATTCATAGCTACTTGGATAATAATCGGCCTTCCTGTTTTTGCTCCCAAAGTGGATAACCTCATATTCATCCACATTTGCTGCATTTGCCATGCATCTACCCACTGACTCAGCTTGTCCAAATCACACTGAAGCATTTCTGTATCCTCCTCACAGCTCAGCATCCCACCCAGCTTTATGTCATTTGCGTTTTTGAAGACTTTATATTTAATTCCCTCAGCTAAATCATGAATACATTTTGTGAGTAGCTTGGGTTCTAGCACTGATCCCTGCATTACCTCACTATTCACTGTCTGCCAAGCAAATTTCTGTCCATTTCAATACATTACCCCATCACATGTGCTTTAATTTAAATGCTAATCTCTTATGTTGAACTTTATTGAAAGCCTTCTGAAAGGCCAAATAAACCACATCCAGTAGCACCCCCTCATCAACTCTGAGTTAAATTTATCAAGCGTGATTTCCCTTTCGTAAATTCATGCTGACTCTGTCCAATCCTGCCACTGCTTTCCAAGTGCTAAGTTATTAAATCTTTTATCATAGACTCTAGCATTTTCACCAATATCAGCGTCAGGCTTACTGGTCTATAATTTATGGTTTTCTCTCTATCTCCCTTTTTAAAAAGAATAATTACATCACCTATCTTCCAATCTGTATGAACAGTTTCAGAGTTTTGGAAACTGGACAATGACCATCAATGTATCAACTATTTCTCGGGTTACTTCCTTCAGTACTTTACAATGTAGTCTCTCAAGCCCTGTTGGACTATAACCTGGTGTTGTGTGACTTTTGACCTTGTCCATCCCAGTCCAGCACAAGCCCCTTCGCATAATTCCTGTTTAATGCCATTCCAAACATCACCCTATGTGGTGGGGTCTATGTATAACTAATTCCTTTTACCACCAGATGGGGCAACATCTGTGGAGAAAAAGCACAGTTAATCTTTCAGGTTGAGTGGCCCTTCTTCAGAACAGGAATATCTTTTTCCAGTGATTTCTGATTTTGTTTCTGATTTCCACTATCTGCAGTTCTTTAGATTTTTTGTGTAATAGTTTTTGCTTCTTTGTGTTTCTTAACTCTATCCATACAGATTCCAGCTTGTCCAAGCTAAAATCTTTCCTCACTGCTGCATTAATATCTCCTTTAATCAGCAATGCGACTCCACCATCTTTTCCTTTTTGTCTGTCCTTCCTGAACACTGAATATCCCTGAATATTCAGTTTCTGTCTCTGAGTACCCTGCAACTATGTCTCTGTAAACCTGAATATATTGTATCTGTTTTCAGGTATTTGTGCGATCAATTCATCCACTTTATTGTGAACACTCCACTCATTAAGGCACAAATCCTTCAAGGCTGTCTTTTTAGCATCACTTGTCCTTGTCATTATTTTCCATTGTGGTCTTGTTTGATTTTGGCCCTTGATTTCTCTATGTATTGCTTTTCTAATTCCCTTTCTATCTTTTGTTCTTGTCTTTGATTCCCATTCCTCTGACTCCTTGGTACCCAACTCCCTGCTGTTTTATTTTAAAGCCTCCCCAACCAGTCTAGCAAGTACTACCTGTAGGTCATCAGTCTCAGTCCTGCCCATGTATAACTCATCCAGTTTGTACTGGTCCCACCTCCCCTAGAACCAGTGCAATGCCCCAGGAATCCTGTTATTTCTACTCTAACCAGCATATGACAATTGTAGCAGTCCTGAGATCACTACCTTTGAGGTCCTAATTTTTAAACTTACTTTCTAACTCCCTATTTTGTGCTTTTAGGACTCCATCCTTTTTTTAAACTATGTCATTTATTCCAATGTGCACGATGACCACTGACTGTTCACCATTCCCCTCCAGAGTGGCCTGTAGCTGCTCTGAGACATCCTTGAACCGAACACCAGGGAGGCATCATACCATCCTGGAGTCTTATATGGAGACGCAGTAACACTTATCTATTCCCCTTACAATTGAATCCCGTATAACTGTTGCGTTCCCACATTTTTTACTCCTCCCCTGTGCAGCATAGCCAACTGTGGTGCAACAAATTTGGCAGTTGTTGCTTTCTCCTAAAAGGCCATTCTCCTCAACAGCATCCAAAGTGCAGAGGAATAGAGACAGGGGATTCCTGCACTGCCTGCCTAGTCCTTCTTGCCAGTGGAGTCTTAGCCTGCAGTAATGACCACCTCCCTAGACATGCTATCCATGATGGCCTCTGCCTTGTGAAAGCTCCACACTGGCCCCAGCCACTGCTGCAGGTCCCTAGCCTTGGTTTCTGGGAGGTGCAAATGAAAACACTTCTGCACGCATGCTGGTCCCGGGCTCTGGAAATGTGCTTGGCTTCCCACATAGAGCAGAAAGAGCAAAACACAGCTGTGAACTCTCCTGCCATGACTTACCCTTTTTAATTAAATCTTTTGGTAGATGCTTAATATCAATAACTCCAGGGTTATTATTCCTTGAACTTCATTACTACAGATTTTAGTCCTGACAAACTATAAACCACAGAAAAAAATGGCTAAAGGATATCTTTCACATTGTGCTCTAAATTCCCAGAAATAAACACTAATTCTGGCTGTTCTCACTCAACATGTGTCCACGCCTAACTGCTCATGTAAAGCTTATTAATTTGACCAAATATAGCATCCAAAAGCCTTAATGTAGTGATTGGAACCAAGTGGACCTCATTGACTATGCAATCCTTGATTGGGGTTGTTAACCTGGGCAGACCAATATAATCAGAGCATTTAGAATCCCCTCAGTCCCGAAGACTGACTCTTAGCTGGCTGGCCACAGCCACTGTACTGCGTACAAGTAAATAAAGGGTGATTTTGTGACGGGATACCAGCCTCTATGCAGTTATTTCAGTGGCAACAGTGGAAAACAGTACATGCCTGAAGAACATTTGCTCGCAACAGTCATCTTGGAGTTGGAGGTAAGCATTTCTGGCATCCTGCCTTTATTTGGGAAGCTTGACCTGTTCGATCCTGCTGTCAAAGACAGGGCCCAATATGTGGAAAGAATGCAATTTTTTTTCTGGGCAAATGACATTTGAGCAGATGAAAAGCATCGGGTAATCCTTCTGACTGCTTGTGGACCCACAGCATTTTCAATTATAAGGGGCTTACTTTTACCAGAGGCACCTGACACTAAAATCTTCCAAGAGTTGACAAGAGTTGGTTAAGGAATGTTACGAACCCGACTCTAACTCTAACTCTCAGATGCTATCGGTTTTATTTGGTTGTTAGAGGACCAGGAATACCAATAAAGAGCACTTGGGAGAACTTGGATGTAATGCTTGAATGTTTCTCCTGGGCGGGTGTACACCTCAGGAGGGAAAAATCTGTATTCCAGGCCTCCTCTAAGCGCGAGAGACAATTTAATTCAGGGGACAAAGCTTGGTGCTGGAACATGGAAATGGCCTGGTATGGGCACAAGGCAGGGTTGATGTGAAGTCAAGCCCCATGACTTAGAAAGTTCAGGTAGATGAGGAGGTTCTGAATAAACGTGGATCACCTGAAACCTGCTACGTCCCAAATGGGGCAGGAGCAAAATGTACCTGGCCCCTCACAACAGCCAAAAGGCCTATTCTCCCCCTCTGTCTAGTGTCACGGAAACCTTGCAGTCCAAGATGGATGCAGCCTCGATACTATTACCGCTGGAAGATGAGGAAACTCTCCCGGGACACTCCGGATGCAAGAGGCAGGTACATGCCGCCCGTATCAGAGTCCCAGTCAGAGGAACTAGAGCTGGAGTGAAAATATCGCAGGAAAGCTACATGAGAAAGACCAGGCCTACATCCCCAGATATGGGGTGGGTGTGTTGCAAGGGGGGATTTAGTGATTGGAACCAGGTGGACCTCGTTGGCTCTAAGATCCTTGATTGGGGTTGTTAACCTAGGTCAATCAGGAGACACTGGCTGACCAATATAACTGGGAGATTTCTCTTCTCCTTAGTCCACGGACTGACTCCAAGCTGGCTGGCCACGTCCAGCGTAATGTGCGCATGTAAATCAAGGGTGATTGGTGACAGGATACCGGCCTCTGTGCAGTTATTTCACTTAATGAAATTGAAGTCAATGGGAATCAGGTGGTAGATTCTCCACTGTTTGAAGTCATACCTAGTTCAAAAGAAGATAATATGGACTTTGGAAGACAGTCATTTCAGATCAGGATAATGCTTCAGCAATTCCTCAGGCTTTGAACACTTTCTATCTTTAGCTGATTCATCATAACCTTCCCTCCAGCATAAGGTCAGAAATGGGAATATATACTGGTTGCACAGAATTCAGTGCCACTTGCAGCACCTTAGATACTAAAGCATTCCCTGCATGCTTGCAGAGACAACTTTCAGGCTATTAAGTAATACGTAACAATAGCACCACACAGATGCTAGTCAATTTTCATATCCAACAAGGGAAAATATAACCTTTGGCATTAACACAGCTTAATCCTCCAACATCGTTGGATCAGCATTGACCAGGACCTCAACTGGAGTCGTTATTTCAACACTGTGACTGGAAGAGTAGGTCAAAGTAACTTGCCTACTTACTTCCTAAAGCCTGTCCACACGGCAGAAGTCAGTTGTGTGATAGAGTAATCTCCAGTTTTCCAGGCGTGTGCAGCTACAACAAACTCCAGAAGCTCGTTATCATTCAAGAAAAAGCAGCTCTTTGGAATAAAGAGACAATGCACAAAATGCTGTAGTCTTGAAGAATTAGGAATATGGAAAGTAGGCTATTATTGAGATGCAGGAGATTACAGGGATGGAGAGCAGCGTGGTGCTAAAGGATTTTAACTGTGTATTCCTGTCAAGTAAGAAGGAGGTGTGATGTTCATCAAAGATTAGTGTTCTTTGATTGAAAGTAAATCTGCAATCAAATGTTGCCATATGATAACAATTAAGGCTAACAATACCAAAAACATTGACGAACATAGAAAATGCATATGGGAGATGAGAGAGGGCTTTAGTAAAGCTAAAAGTAGATGGGATAAAGGACATGACAGAAGGAAGTAGTAAAGACTTTGTTACAATTCCTGCGATGAAACCATGAATCAAAATAACCAAGTTTACTGAATGGCCCCTAAATGAAGAAATTGCCCACAAGATTCTACTTTTTGGAACTATTACTTGAACATGAATCAGAATTAATGCATTTTCAACATGAATTAACAGGCAAATACGTCTTCAAACTAATAGATACATTTCACTTTTAAATTGTTGATCCAACAAAGTTGTATCCCATACAATATAAGCACCTGGATCACTCCCAATGGATGCAAAGATGGCACAATGTGCAATCCCACAGTCTTTTTAACACAAATCGCTTTAGCTCTCGAGTTGTCTTCATCAGCAGGCAGATAACATCCGGGGTCCCTCCCTGAATACAGTTAACACTGACAAGACATATTTTGACAAACCATGTCTCACTAGCTTGTATCAGTCTTGGTGAAGTAGCCTTCCAGAGGTCCTTTTCAACATTATCCAAGGAAAAATTGGAGAAATTGGGCTTGGAGCAGCGAAGATTAAAAGGTGACTTGATTGAAGTGTTCAAAACTATGAACTATTTTAACAGGGTAAAGAAGGATATTTTGTTTCCACTAGTTGGCATGCCATAATTTCAAAACTGTCAGCAAAAAAGCTAGGAGTGAGATGAGGAGAACTTCCTTCCTCCAAGATTTGTTAGGATTTGGAATGTGCTGCCTAGGAGAGTGGTGAAGGCAGATTGTATTGGAGGTTTCAGAAGAGAGCTGGATTTAAATTTGGAAGTGATGAATTTAAAGGGCTATGAGATGGGGCTGGAGAATGGGACCGGCTGTGTAACTCTTTGGAGAGCTGATCCAGACAAGATGGGTTGAAAGCAATGTAAAATTCTATGGTCCACTGATAACAAACTCTCAGCTCTTTCACATGGCTGAACTATTTGCATTGAATGTTGGGATTCAGTCCCTTTTACTTACTTCCCCAACGGCTTCTGTAAGTCTGTTGTGATTACAGGGTCATAGAGAATTAGAAACATTAAGTTTGTATTAAACATAACTAAAACATGGTTAGAGTATGTGTGTAGTTTTAGATGCTCTATACTAAGGAAAGGGTATTAAAGTCTTGGGTTTTCAAAGGAGATTCTTTGAGATGTTTTCAGGAATTGGAAACTTTTTTTGTGAAGTCAGCCTTCAGGTACTAATATGATTTCCATGAGGGAAGAGAAGGCTAAGAGAATATTTCTTTGAATAATTTTATATTAAGAAGAGTTTATGTGGAATTAATGATTGAATATAGATTACAGATGGTAGAATGAACAAAGAAACTCAATTTCCTTTGGGTGGGCAATCATCAACTCACAGTTATCAATGTATACCACACAGCTAATCTTTGGGCTAAAACCTTTAGTCACATTTATGTGCACGTGAGGTCATTTCAGAAAAAGCAGAAAATACAGTAAATAGCTAGCAATTTTTTAATTAAACAGCCAAGCTGTTTCAAAACATTTAATTTCATCAGAGATAAAAGGTACTGCAGATGCTGGAGAATCCGAGATAACAAGCATGGGGCTGGATGAACACAGCAGGTCAAGCAGCATCATAGGAGCAATATTTTAATCTTTCCTTTCAGTAGCTTTTGCCTAGATCTTGGATGAAGTGTTATCTTGTTGAAGACACCATAAAGCCCCTTCTGCTAGTAGTGCCATTCTATTAGGATTTGATTTCAACCTTGATTTTTGAAGCAACCTCTCTTACTTACACTAGTTTTTTGCTTTGGTTAAGATACTAATCATTTCTACAGCTTAAATATGCAAGCTGTGAGTAGATATCTTATGATGGCTCATTTGCCTTGGGCACATGGTCAAGACAAAAGTAGATGAGCCATCAGAAGACAGCTATGAACGTCTTGTCTACTTGAGTGAATAAAGAACAAGAACAAAGGTCAATACAGCATAGGAACAGGACCTTTGGCCCTCCAAGGCTGCACCAACACATTTTGTCCTTCCATACTAAACCTGTCTTCACTTACAGAATCCATATCCCTCTGTTTCCTTCCTATTCGTATATTCTTCCAGGTGCTTCTTAAATGCCAATATTGTGTCTGCCTTCACCACCTCCTGTGGCAGCATGTTCCAGGAACTCACCACCCTTTGCGTGAAAAAGTTGCCTTGCACAACTCTTTTATACTTGCCCCCTTGCACCTTGAACCTGTGTTCTCTTTTAATTGACCCCTCCACCCTGGGAAAAGGCCTCATACTTTCCACTCTATCCATGCCATTCACAATCTTATAAACTTCTATCAGGTCACCCCTCAAGCTTCTGCATCCCAGTGAAAACAAACCCAGTCTATCCAACCTTTCTTCATAGCTAAAATCCCCCATACCAGGCAACATCGTGGTAAACCTTTACTGTACCCTTTCCAAAGCATCCACATCTATCTGGTAGTGTGGTGACCAGAACTGTATTCCAAGTGGGGCCTAACTAAAGTCATCATCATAGAATCCCACAGTGTGGAAACACGCCATTCGGCTCAACAAGTCATCACTGTCCCTCAAAAGAGCGTCTAACTCAGACCCACCCCCCAAACCTGCATTTCCCATAGCTAATGCACCTAATCTACACATCACTGAACACTATGGGTAATTTAGCATGGCCAATCCACCTAACTTGCACATCTTTGGACTGTGGGAGGAAACCAGAGCACCTGGCAGAAACCCACGCAGACACGTGCAAACTCCACACAGACAGTTGACTGAGACCGGAATCAAACCCAAATTCCTGGCGCTGTGAGGCAGCAGTGCTAATCACTGAGCCACCATGGCATTCTATAAAGCTGAACATAACCTGCCTATCCTTATGGTCAATGTCCCTTCTAATGAAGGCAAGCATGCCATAAGCCTTTTTTACTACCTTATCTCCTGCACTGCCACCTTCAGTGATGTCTGCACACCGAGATCCCTCTGCATATTACTACTCCTAAGGGTTCTGCCATTCAGTATATAATTTCAACCTGTACTTGACCTTCCAAAATGCATCACCTCACATTTGTCCAGATTTAACTCCATCTGCCATTTTTCTGCCCGTGTCTCCAAATGATCAATATACTGCTGTGTCCTGTAACAATCCTCCTCACTATCTGCAATTCCATCAATCTTTGTCTCATTCGCAAACTTACTAATTAGACCAGCCACACTTTCCTCCAAATCATTTATTTAGACCACAAATGGCAGAGATCCCAGAACTGATCCTGTGGAACACCACTAATCACAACTCTCCAGTCTGAAAAGCATCCTTCCACCGCTACCCTCTGTCTCCTATGACTAAGCCAGTTCTGTATCCATCTGGATAACTCACCCTGATACTATATGGCTTCACATTTTGTACCAGTCTGCCATGAGAGACTTTATCAAAGACTTTACCAAAGTCCATGTAGACAGCATCAATCGCTTTTCCCGCATCAATCATCTTCGTCACCTCCTCAAAAAAATTGATCAGGTTAGTGGGGCATGACTTCCACACCCCACAAAACCATGCCGTCTATCCCTAATAAGTCCATTTGCCTCTAAATGCTTATAGATCTTGTGCCAAGTGCTAGAAAATTAGTACCTTAATTGTCTGGACATTAAGAAGAATCTGTATAAGTAATTGAGACTGATCGTAATCTCTGATATTAGTCGAAAAATAGAAGAGCTGTTGTCCTTTTACAGATTACTAATTTCATTTAGAGCAAAGCTACTGTATCTAGCTGACTTGCTTACCAATCAATTGGTCTGCTGTCATGTAGTCTGCTGGTATTCAGAAATTCTGGCTATTTTCTAGGTCGTTTTATGTATTGCCCGCTTTCGCAGGCACAAAGTCAAAAGAAAATAGCTCATCATAGCTTTTTTTTAAAATTCCATGATTCTGTTTATCTGATGTTGTGGATGAGACAGGAATTGAACCCACCGAGCACATGACGAAGCTCTCCTTCCATTGCAGAAGAATCCTAAATTATAAAGTTGGCATTCTCTACCCAGCTTTTAGTGGGTTCAACATAAAATTATTCATAATTTGGCACAAATTAGTACCAAATTAGTAGTTTTGCTCAGAGAGCAGGACTCTGAAATTGCTAGTATGGGAAATCGTGAACTTTCAAACAAGGTAGAGTGAGTTTTACTTCTCGAACACACCATCCCGGGTTCACTTATTGCTTACATGGGATACAGTAACAACATTTTCTGGGATGAGCTCAAAGGGAAAAGAGTTACACTGGTGTTGTCCAATACAGTTAGGCTTAAGGTCTGTTATCATGTCCTTAAAAAGACAGGAAAATACCTCTGTAAAACAATGCAGAGAGAAACTTGGTCCAAACGTGTTAGATATTCATTCATCAGTATTCCTGGCAATAATTTTTAATCTTTTATGCTTCTGATTTTCATATATGTAGTAATTTTATTATGTGTTGAGGCTAACCAATTTCTCCTCAACGAAAGCCAGTGAAAGTAACTTGTGTTTATCATGGTACTGCATGAATATCTACGGCACTTTTGGCCAACTTAACACATGTCACACCTGTTGATCTAGAATATTAAGGAACACAGCAGACAAACAAAAATGCAGCAACATGCTTGTTTTTATCTGTTGTGCCTAAGACAAAATTCCATGGCAATTAAAGATCCTGAGAAAGTTTGAATATTCTCTGCATTTGGCAGCTGATAAATACAGTTTCAGATATTTTCACAGCTATTATCACGCTTCAAAGCATTTTCAAACTAAGCAAATAGTCATGTTTAAGCAACTGGGATTTTCAGTTATTGTTTTCTTTTCAGACTGTAACTGAACTTCAGACTACTATTACATCCTTAAGGGAAGAGAACAGCCGACAGCAGCTGGCTGCAGAGAGACAGCTTCAAGAAGCTGTGGGAAGATGTGAAGATGAGAAGAGACTGTTGATTAGAGATAATGATAGAAGTATGAAGGTAATCAAAGGGATTTTTAACACCTTTGTGTTTCTGTTATATTGCAAACGTTGATGGCAGTACCATCTTATCTGCTTGTTGTTGTATTGGATCAGAACAACGTTCATACATCTAGCCAGGCTGATAGTACTTCAGACCCAGCTAGCTTTCTCATGAGACTTGCTGAAATGTTATTTACCTCTGCCTACTTGTGGTTCTCAATTCAGGACTGATACAGGCTGCTAATGACTTCTCTTCATTTACTCACATTGCCAACAATGTGTCCAAAGGGGTGGCTTTGATCCTTGTTCTTCATCAGCTGCAGACTACCCAGGAAAGATCAGCTTCCAGCATGACCTGCAAATGTGACCCAACTCCTCCACATTGCCTCCTTTCTGGACCAAAACTTGTTCATGCATTTTGGAACCAACGGCTAAAAGCTGCAGCTGCCGGAAACCTGAATCAAAACAGAAGATACCGGCAATTCTCAACAAATTAGTTCGTATCTGTGGAAAAAGAGTGCAACAGATGAGTTAACATTCCAAGTGCTGACCCTTTTTGGCAGAGCCGAAAATGTTTCCTTTTTGGTTTGAGGGCTATTTTTGATTGTCAGGGCTGCCTTTTCATTCTTGCTAACACATTTGTGTGGTGATGCTGTCACCTTCAGCTCTGGGTTGATGTATGGGGTTTGTGGATTCAATAGAAGCATAATTAGAGGAAGTCATCAATATCTGCAATGATTATCAACCCAATTAAACTTAAAATCACTTAAAAGCATTAATTTCCTGGAACCACAGTATTTAAATTGACATAAGACTAAAGGCATAAGTTAGCAAACAAATTTTTTTCAAAGTAACTGACACTTACTTCAACACAAAAAAGGCCTTCACCACAAACACACGTTATGCTGATTGGTGAGGTTACAGCTATGCATTTTCATCGCATATTCACAAAGCTGTAATATTTTAACCAGATAGTCACTACATTGTTTTACTGCATCGCAGAACATAATCTCAAATTTAAAGTTAACTTTTGATAATGTTCATTATAATAGAATCCACTATTGTCTTTCCCACATCTGCAGCCTTAAGCTGAAGATAACACATTAATTTGTAGATAATTCACTACCTCATTACAAGATTTCCTAGCTTCTAGCTAGTTGACTGTTTCTTTTGTTGACAGATATAAAACTGTAATTTCTGCTTTGCAATGTCCCTCTCTCTCCCCCATCTGCTTGCAGCCTCCTTTTCTCTTTGATTTCCCTCAGCTTGCTTCTGTGACTGACTCATTGCAGCCTGCAGCCTCCCCACATCCTCCATCCCCTTACAGCCTCCCTACCTCTCCCTGCCCTCCCTGCGATCTCCTTGCCTTCACCACCCTCCCCACTCCCCTGACCACTTGTAGTCTCTTTGCAAACCTTCTCACCCTGTCAGCTTCCTCTTTCCCTCCAATACCCCCTCCAAGCAATGGCAAAAGTCAACTCCTAGCTGCACCCATTAGCCTTGGCAAGAAAAGCATCTGGTTGTCAAGTCCGAGACCTCACTCTACCCGACAGCTCTGCCCAGTTCAGACCTGTCCACACGCATGTACGCACTCTCTTCTCTCCTCCCTCACCCTCACTTTCTCACTTTTCTTTGATTAGCTTCTCCACGTGAGTGAGTTTTCTAGGGCAGTTTGGAGATTTCAGGGTGGATTCACTCACTGCCCCTGTATATTTTGAGCATTGCTTTATACAGTACTCAAATTGCTGACAGCTGCTGAGTTTCTAAAACAATTTCTGCTTTTAATTCTCAAATTTCTTGTCTGATATGAAGATTTCGATGAACCAAACTTGTTTGCATCTGACCGTTGGCTAGCTTAAGGAATTTACATGGAAATTACACAACTGAAACTGACCATTGAGTCCCAGTCTGACTTTGAAGACATGGTGCAATGATTAAAAATGCAGATGAATATCAGTCAATATGAGATATACATTTTGATTTGAAAAATAACTAAGGGACAGCTGCGTACAAACAGTAATCCTATTGCTGTGAGCCTCACCTCTTTCCTGATCTCTAACCTCCTTTGCTCCAGCCACCAAGCTAATCTATTCTTCAGAGTTTATACGATCTCACCTTCAAACACACTTCGATAATTCACTCCACAACAGTAGGTTCCTCTGTAAAGACAAGGTTCTTCTGTTTTTCTATAGCCTCTTTATTGCCACAAATGTTAAGAAACAAAAGGAGGAGCAGAGTAGTGTGGTTAATTCCACTTAAGAAGTCAATTGGGACAAACTTTATTTGTTCACTCACTGGGCATTCCTGGCTTGGCCAGCATTTTTTGCCCATCCCTACTTGCCCTTGAGAAGGTGGCGGTGAGCTGCCTTCTTGAACTGCTGCAGTCCATGTGCCATAGGTAGACCCACAACGCCATTAGGGAGGTAATTCCAGGATTTTTACCCAGTGACACTGAAAGAATGGTGATATATTTCTAAGTCAGGATGGTGTGTGGCTTGGAGGAGAACATGCAGTGGTGATGTTCCTGTGTATCTGCACTTTTCCTTCTAGATGGTAGTGGTCATGGTTTTGGAAGGTGCTACTGAAAGGAGCCTTTGTAGTGTGTCTTATAGATGATGCACACTGCTGCAACTGAGTGTTGGTGGTGGACTGAGTGGATGTTTACAGATGTGGTGCCAATCAAGCAGGTTGTTTTGGCGTGGAAGATGTCAAGCTTTTTGAGTGTTGCCGGAATTACAGTCAACCAGTCAACTGGGGAATGTTCTGTCACGCTCCTGACTTGTGCCTTATAGATGATAGACAAGCTTTGGGGGAGTCAGGAGGTGAGTCACTTGCTGCAGGCTTCCTAGCTCTGACATACATTTGTAGCCACAGTGTTTATATTGCTTATCCAGTTCAGCTTCTAGCCTATGGTGACCCCCTAGGATGTTGACAGGGGGGGACTCAGTGATGGCAACACCATTGGATGTCAGGGGATAATGGTGACAATTCTCTTCTGTTAATGATGATCATTGCCCAGAAGCAAATGTTACTTAGAGATAGCAAGAACTGCAGATGCTGGAGTCAGAGGCAATACAGTGCGGAGCTGGAGGAACACAGCAGGTCAGGCATCATCAGAGGAGCAGTAAAGTTGACATTTCAGGTTGGGACCCTTCTTCAGAAATACTTGCCACTTTTCACCCTCAGCCTAGATATTGTTCAGATCTTGTTGTATTTAGGATGTGAACTGCTTCAGTATCTGAGGAGTCGTGAATTGTGCTGAAAGTTATGTAATCTTCGGCAAACATCCCCACCCTGACTTTATGATGGAGGAAGGTCATTGATGTAGTAACTAAAGATGGTTGGACCTAGGACACTAGCCTAAACATAGAAACACAGAAGATAGGAGCAGGAGGAGGCCATTTGGCCCTTTGAGCCTGCTCCACCATTCATCACAATCATGGCTGATTGTCCAACTCAACAGCCTAATCTTGCTTTCTCCCCATGATCTTTGATCCCGTTCACCCCAAGTGCTATATCTCTTGAATACATTCAGTGTTTTGGCATCAACTACTTCCTGTGGTAGTGAATTCCACAGGCTCACTACTCTTTTGGGCGAAGAAATGTCTCCTCATCTCCGTCCTAAATTGTCTACCCCAAATCCTCAGTCTGTGACCCCTAGTTCTGGACACACCCACCATCAGGAACATCCTCCCTGCATCTACCCTGTCTAGTTCTGTTAGAATTTTACAAATCTGTTTGAGATCTCCTTTCATTTGTCTGAACTTCAGTGAAAACAATACTAGCCTAGTCAATTGCTCCTCATACATCGGTCCCACTGTGCCTGGAATCAGCCTGGTAAACCTTTGCTGAACTCCCTCAAGAGCAAGAGCTTCCTTCCTCAGAAACGGAGACCAAAACTGTACACAAAATTCCAGGTGTGGCCTTACCAAGACCCTGTATAACTGCAACACATCCCTGCTCCTGTACTCGAAACCTCTCGCAATGAAGGCCAACATACCATTTGTCTTCTTTACCACCTGTTGCACCTGCATGCTTACCTTCAGCGACTAGTGCACAAGTACACCCAGGTCCCACTGCACACTCCCCTCTCCCAATTTACAGCCATTCAGGTAGTAATCTGCCTTCTTGTTTTTACGCTTCAGAAGTGAATAATCTCACATTTATCCAAATTATACTGCATCTGCCATTGATTTGCCCACTTACCCAACCTGTCCAGATCATGCTGAAGGATCTCTGCATCCTTGTCACAGTTCACCTTCCCACCCAACTTGGTATCATCTGCAGACTTTGAGATGTTACATTTTGTTTCCTCCTCCAAAACATTGACATATACTGTGAGTAGCTGGAGTCCCACTGATCCTCCTTCTGGTAGTGGTCACTGCACCGGTATAAATCTTCACCCCGACTGCCAATCTGCATCTTCACAACTTTCTGCTAGACACTTGTCTTCACTTAAACTCAGAGGGTGTCTTCCTGAGTAACTCCTTCTGGCGCCAATGCAAATCTTCACCAAGATTTAGCCTGAGAAACTCCTTCAAAGGTGTTCAGGAGTTGAGATAACTAACATTCAACAACCACAACCATCTTCTCTTATGACGGGTATGACTCCAAACAGTAGAGAGATTTCCCCCCACCCCCCAAATCTCATTGACTCCAGTTTGCTCGGGCTCCTTGACGCCACGCTCGGTCAAATGTGGCCTTCATGTCAAGGGTAGTCATTCTCACCTCACCTCTGGAATTCAGGTCATTTGTCACGTTTGAATCTGTAGGCAGGTTATTGCTGAGCAGGTGCTGCTAGATTTTACTGTTGATGATACCTTTCATCACTTTATTGATGATTGAGTGTAGACTGATGGGTTGGTAATTGGCCAGTTTGGATTTGTTCAGCTTATTGTTTGTAGCACATACCTGGGCAATTTTCCACCTTGTTGGATAGATGCCAATTTTTTTTAGCTGTACTGAAACAGCTTGGCTAGGCGCGCAGCAAGTCCTGGACCACTGGTCTTCAGTATTATTGCTGAAATGCCGTCAGGGCCAGTAGATTTCACAGTATTCAGTGCCTTCAAACATTTCTTGATGTCGCATGGACTGAACTGAATTGGCTGAAGACTGATATTGTGACGCGAGGGACTTCTGGAACAGGCCAAGATGGATCGTCCACTCAGTATTTCTGGCTGAAGAATGCTTCAGCGTGTTTTGCACTGATGCTATTGATGTTGCAGCCTCAGTGTTGAGAGTGGGGATATTCATGGAGCTTCCTCTTCCAGGGAGTTGTTTATTTGTCCGCCACCATTCATAACTGGATCCGGCAGGACTAGAAAGTTTAGATCTAATCCGTTGTTTGTGGAATCACTTAGCTCTGTCTATCAGTTGCTGCTTGTGCTATTTGACATGCAAGTAGCTCTGTAGACCCACCACATCTTAGGAGGAAAAAATGGCCTTTTGAGGGAGTACACCATAAGTTTACAAGAATGATACCTGAACTTCAGAAAACAAGAGCAGGGATGTACTGCTGAGACTGTATAAGGCTCTGGTCAGATCGCATTTGGAGTATTGTGAGCAGTTTTGGGCCTCACAACTAAGGAAGGATGTGCTTGCCTTGGAAGGGGATCCAGAGAAGGTTTACAAGAGTGATCCCTGGAATGAGGGGCTTGTCGTATGAGAAGTAGTTGAGGACTCTGAATCTGTACATTATGTAGTTTTGAAAGATGAAGGGGGATCTCATGGAAACTTAGAATACTGAGGGGCCTGAATAGAGTGGACATGGAGATGTTTACACTAGTAGGAGAGATTAGGACCCAAGGGCACAGCCTCAGAGTGAAGGGATGACCTTTTAGAACTGAGATGAGGATGAATTTCTTCAGCTAGAGAGTGGTGAATCTATGTAACTCATTGCCACAGAATGCGGCCAATTCTTTGAGTGTATTTAAGACAGCGATAGATAGGGGCTTAATTAATCAGGAGATCAAAGATTAGTAGAATGGGGTTGAAGAGCATATCACCCGTGATCAAATGGTGGAGGAGACTCAGTGTGTTGAATGGCCTGATTGTGCTCCTATATCTTGTGATTTTATGGTCTTCAGCGGTTATGACAAGTGATTATGCAAATTAGGCCTACTTTTTCTAGAATTTAGAAGGTTAAGAGGAGGATCTGATAGAAGTCTTCAAGATATTTAACAGAAGAGATAGGGTGGATAAAGATAAACTGGTTACACAGGTTGGGGATTCTAGAACTAAGGAGCATTGTCTAAAAATTAGTGTCAGACTGTTCAGTGGATGTTACAAAATGCTTCTACACACAAAGGACAGTGAATGTTTGGAACTTTCTTTCACAAACAGAGTGGATGCTGGATTGGTTGTTAATTTTAAATCTGAGATAGATCACTGTTGTAAGGAAAGGGATATGGGCCAAATGTAGGGATATACATTTAGGCCAAAGATCAACCATGGTCTCACTGCATGGCTGAAGAGGCTCCCATTACTCCCATTCCTCTGTTCCTATGTCTTGTAGCTTCATCAGGCTAATGTCTCAGTTTTAGGTGTGCCTGGGACTGCTGTTGAACTCTGCATACTCCACAAAACCAGGACTGATCCCCTGGCTTGATGGTAATGATAGAATGGGGGATATGCCAGCCCATGAGTTTGTAGAATGTGTTGGAATACAATTCTGCTGCTGCTGACAATTTCACAGTGGAAGACACCAGCAGCATACCAAAACGTGATGATAGTCAGGGAGAAGAGGTGAGTGAAGTGGCTATCACTAACGAGAAGGTGGAGCTGATTTAAACTTACAGAATACCGAGGCACCTGGATTGAGTGGATATGGGGAAGATGTTTCCACTAGTAGGAGAAACTAGGACCCAAAGGTTTATCTCACCATGGCACACTGTTTTGCATAGCTTTCTGGCAGCACCAGAGAAAGATTCTGATGGATATAGGTGAGAGAGAAAAAGTGCAATCAACTGGTAGATCACAATAAGGAGAGGAAACTTCAGATATTTACGCAAGACATCTTTTACATTCATTCTAAGTAGACAGGATTGATAATTGTCAGATAAAAAAAACCCTAGATGTAGCTGTAAGTGAACAGACAGGCTACCGACTAGCCAACACTAAACTCTATAATGATTGTGGGAGATATTGGCAAACAGGGATGACCTTTGTATTTAATTTGACTGTCCCATTTTAGCATTGCACTTAGCCTTCAGAGAAATGTGCTTGATCATCTAACCTTCAGTGACCCTGAAGGTACTAGGCATATGATGCATGATTACTTAAACCCGAAGAAGCTTGGTTCCTGCATTGTGGCAGGTAAGCAATCCAACATGTGCAGAAACAGTTGGTGGAATTATGATAGGTTGTTTGTCATCTTTGCATGCCCTCTTTCTTTTGGTTTGGTGTCTTTCCAATGAAGCATCCAGCTGAAGAGTAAGTCATGTATTAACTTTTCTTAGAGATAACAAGGTGTGGAGCTGGATGAACACAGCAGGCCAAGCAGCATCATAGGAGCAGGAAAGCTTGACGTTTCGGGCCTAGACCCTTCATCAAATTTTCTTATTTGTTTGGAAAAAGGAGGCTCAGTCAGCACTACATCTACAAAGAAATGTTCATCTGTTTACCCGTGTGGTTGCCAGCAGGGAATTTAAAGAGCACCTTTGATAGGTGCTCCCAAGCATCCCTCTGTAAATCCATCTCTTCAACACATATCAGTCTGAATTCATAGAGAAAATTCCATTGGTGCCAATAATGAAATGGGACTAATTACTAATAATTAATTAAACAAAGGCTTTTGAATCTGTCAGCAGGAAAAGAGGTAAAATTAGCCCAGAAAAGGCTAAATGCTTATCTTTGTCACCTTTATGCAAATTCCCACTAATTTTGTCAATCCCAAGCAAGGTTGACCATCATCCTTTATCATGTAGTACGTTCAGAATCCAGCATACTGTGATATAACATGTTCAATGTTAATTTCCCCTTTTGAATACCAAATGTGAAGCTTCTGCCTATTTCAACATAGAACTTTGGTAACCTGCCCCAAAACCAATGGTGAAATCTAACAGAGCTACAAATAGACTGAGACAAGTTTTAATCAACACCCTGCTATGCTATGCGCACATGTGCTCAATGTTATAGCCTAATGGAGATGAAAATTACTCTTAAAAAATGTTTTATTTGACAAATGTGTTACCGCAGTATGTAATAACTAGCTAACTTTACGTACAACAAACATTTGATTACTTCCTTTACACATATGAATTAATGGGCAACTGAATTTCAGTTCATTTCAAAGAAACTTCTAGTTAGATTCTGACCTTTAGCAAATGAACAATTTTCTTCTGAAGTCAAAACAGAAATTGCTGGAGAAACTCATTAGATCTGACAGTATCTATGGAGGGAAAGCAGAGTTAATATTTCAAGTCCAGTGACCCTTTTTCAGAACTGATTGTAGCAAGGAAAAGGTTGGTATATGTGCTGAAGATGGGGTGGGGAGGTTGGGTGCGTGAGGAGTAAACAATACGTGGAGATGGAGCCCAGAGAGAGAGAACACTAATGGGGCAGACAAAGGTAACGGTCAGCCGCAGAGAATGAAAAGCTGCTAATGGGGATCATTAGTAGCTGACAGTGGGTTGGTATTAGTAGTAGTCCTTATGATCAAAAGACCAGGTGTGCTGGGGTTGTGGTAAGGACATGGGAGAAGATGCTCAGCCCATAAAGTTATTGAACTCAACATTGAGTCCTGAAGGCAATAGGGTTCACAAACAGAAAATGAGATGCTGTTTTCTAGGATAACAAGGTGTGGGGCTGGACGAACACAGCAGGCCAAGCAGCATCATAGGAGCAGGAAAGCTGATGTTTTGGGCCGAGACCCTTCTTCAGAAATGGGGGAGGGGAAGGGGGTTCTGAAATAAATAGGGAGAGAGGGGGAGGCGGATAGAAGATGGATAGCGGAGAAGATAGGTGGAGAGGAGACAGACAGGTCAAAGAGGCGGGGATGGAGCCAGTAAACATGAGTGTAGGTGGGAGTTAGGGAGGAGATAGGTCAGTCCAGGGAGGACGGACAGGTCAAGGGAGCGGAATGAGGTTAGTAGGTAGGAGATTGGAGTGGGGCTTGAGGTGGGAGGAGGGAATTGGTGGGAGGAAGGACAGGTTGGGGAGGCGGGTATGAGCTGGGCTGGTTTTGGGATGCGGTTGGGGGAGGGGAGATTTTGAAGCTTGTGAAGTCCACATTGATACCATTGGGCTGCAGGGTTCCCATGCAGAATATGAGGTGCTGTTCCTGCAACCTTCAGGTGGCATCGTTGTGGCACTGCAGGAGGCCCAGGATGGACATGTCGTCTGAGGAATGGGAGGGGGAGTTGAAATGATTCGCAACTGGGAGGTGCAGTTGTTTATTGCGAACCGAGCGTAGGTGTTCTACAAAGCGGTCCTCGAGCCTCCGCTTGGTTTCCCCGATGTAGAGGAGGCCACAACGGGTACAGCGGATTCAGTATACCACAATGGCAGATGTGCAGGTGAGCATCTGCTTGATGTGGAAAGTCTTCTTGGGGTCTGGGATGGGGGTGAGGGGGGAGGTGTAGGGGCAGGTGTAGCACTTCCTGCGGTTGCGGGGAAAAGTGCCGGGTGTGGTGGGGCTGGAGGGGAGTGTGGAGCGGACAAGGGAGTCACGGAGAGAGTGGTCCCTCCAGAAAGCAGATAAGGGTGGGGAGGGAAAAATGCCTTTGGTGGTGGGGTCGGATTGCAGATGGCGGAAGTGTCGGAGGATGATGCATTGGATCCGGAGGTTGGTGGGGTGGTATGTGAGGACGAGGGGGATTCTTTTTTGGTTATTGTTGTGGGGACGGGGCGTGAGGGATGTGTTCCGGGAAATGCGGGAGACACGGTCGAGGGCGTTCTCGACCACTGTGGGGGGGGAAGTTGCGGTCCTTGAAGAATGAGGACATTTGAGATGTGCGGGATTGGAATGTCTCATCCTGGGAGCAGATGCGGCGGAGGCGAAGGAATTGGGAATAGGGGATGGCATTTTTGCAGGAGGGTGGGTGGGAGGAGGTGTATTCCAGGTAGCTGTGGGAGTCAGTGGGCTTGAAATGGATATCGGTTTCTAGCTGGTTGCCAGAGATGGAAACAGAGAGGTCCAGGAAGGAGAGAGAGGTATCAGATTTGGTCCAGGTGAACTTAAGGTTGGGGTGGAAGGTGTTGGCGAAGTGGATGAACTGTTCGAGCTCGGCGAAGTGGATGAACTGTTCGAGCTCAAGCTGTTTTCTAGCTTGTGCCAAGCTTTGCTGGAATGCTGCAGCAGGCTTGAGACAGAAATGTTGGTCAGGGAACATGATGTTGTGTTGAGTGGCAGGCAACCAAAGCTCAGTGTCATTTTTGTGGACAGAACTTGGCTGTGTTTCATCTATTGAAATGTAGAGGAGACCACATTGTGAGCAGGGGGACCCTCTTGGTGTGAGAGTGAAGAGAAGGGGTGAGGGCCGAAGTGTGGGAGATGGTTTGGACACAGCCGAGGGTCCTATCAACTTCAGTGGTGGGGAATCTTGGTTGAGGAAACTTCGGTGGCCTCCTTGTATAAGTTGGTATCATTTGAATGGATGCAACAGAGGTGGAGAAACTGAGAGAATGGAATGGAGCCTTTATAGGAAGCAAGGTGTGAGGACATATACTCCAGGTAGCTGTGGGAGTCGGTGAGTTTGTAGTGGATGGGGAGGTAGGTGGCAGGTTTAATTCCCCAGCACTGTATAGATTTAGCTAATCAGAATTGTAGCAGAAGCACTGCAATTCATCTTTCTGCTTCTCCATGAGGGAGATGGGGCCAGATGCCTCACATAGTTAAAATTGACTTCCATAAATCATTTTCTGACCTCAAGAATGAATAATGCTCAAAGACTTGACCAAAGACTTGGCAAAGTTTGTGTAAACTGTATCCCAGTATTTTGAATATATCACAGGAGACAATTGGAGTTAATTATTAGAATTTTTTTTAATCATGAGCTGATGATCCATTGAATGTTGGACAGAAAAGAAGCGTCATTTGGAAAAGGCTAGCATATGTAGAAACTACATATTTTAAATCATTAACTATTATACATACAAGTCTAAATCCAAAACTTGCTTTGCCAAGAAGCTTGTGATTAATTACTAAACATTCAACATTTTGGTATTATTATTCTGTAGTATAGCTGAAGGCAACTGAATATTCCCTTTCCATTGTGACTGTAAATCTTTATGAAATGAGAGAGATAAAGCTCAACCAACATATTATTTGACCTTCAAACATTTCAAATCTCCTTGAAGCAAATCTGAGAGGAGATTATGTAGAAAAGCAAGTTCTACAGTCAAAGGTAGTCAAAATATGTCCAACTCTGTGACAGTAATTCCTGTTTCTGATAAAAAATGAATCCTTGTACATATTAATAAAGGATTCCTTTAAGCTATTCTCTGGAACAAATGGAAGATAATTCTGTATGTTTTTTTACAGAAGCTTAGAATTCTGTGAAAAATCTGAAAATATGCTACCAAAAAGTGTATGTCCCCATTGCAGCCATGTTGCTCCAAAATAATTAACCATAATTTCACAGAATGATTGCAGCTCAAAAGAAGCCATTTTACCTATTTTGCCTGTGGGGCTTTCTGAAAGAGCAACTTACCTTGTCTCATTCTCCCAACTTTTCCCTGCAAATTTTCTCTTCAGATAATTATCCAATTTTCTTTTGAAAGCCACAATGGAATCTGTTTCCACCACACTCTCTGGCAATGTATTCCAGATCCTAAACATATGTCAGGCAATAAAGAAATCATGTGCAACATCAATGTGCTTTCAACTTTTATATCAAACCAATAACATAGGTCAAGTTAGCCAACATTTTAATTTCCTTTCCTGTTGAATAACACCAAAAGCATGTTAAAAAGATCCTATGGCGTTATTTTAAATAAAAGCAAAGGAGTTATCATAAGTTGATATTTCTCAACATCACAGAAACAGCCTATCAGGTCATTTTCATACTGCTGTTTGTGGGAGCTTCCCGTGTACATACTAGTCATTAAACACACATCTACTTGTCTGTCTCCTCTCCACCTATCCTTTCCTCTATCCATCTTCTATCCGCCTCCCCCTCTCTCCCTATTTATTTCAGAACACTCTTCCTCTCCCCCATTTCTGATGAAGGGTCTAGGCCTGAAACGTCAAGCTTTCCTGCTCCTCTGATGCTGCTTGGCCTGCTGTGTTCATCCAGCTCCACACTTTGTTATCTCTACTCTAATCCCATTTTCCAACATTAGCCCCAGAGCCTTGTCTGCTGTGGTATTTCAAGTGCTTATCTACACACTTCTTAAATGTCTTGCAGATTCCTGTCTCAATCACTCTTTCAGACAGTGATTTCCAGATACCCATAACACTCTAGGTGAAAATTTTTTTTCCCTCAAATTCCCTCTAAACATTCTGCTCCTTACCTTAAAACTGTCTCCTGGTTCTTGACCCCTCTACTATGTAGAAGTTTCTCCCTATCTACCCTGTCTATGCCCCTCAGAACTTTTTACACCTCAATCAGGACCCTGTCAGCTTTCTCTGCTCTAAGGAAGTACAATCTCAGCCTATCTAGTCTCTCTTCAATACTGAAACACTCCAGCCCAGGCAACGTCCTGAATCTCCTCTGCATCCTCTCACATGCAGTCAGATCCTTCCTATAATGGGCAGCCAGCGCTGCACACTGTACTCCAGCTGTGGCCTTAGTAATTTTCTACATAGTGCCATCATAATTCCTTGCTCTTGTATACACTGTCTGGACCAATAAAGGCAACTATCTGATATGCCTTCTTATGTACCTGTCCTATTGTCTTCAAGAATCATAGAATCACTACAGTGCAGAAAGAGACGATTTGGCCAATTGAATCTGCACCAACCCTTTCAAGATCATCCCACGCAGACCCACACCCCTACCATATTCCCACATCAGTTGTCCAAAAATAGATCACTTCATACTTTTCAGAATTATATTCCATTAGCCTCTGTTCAGCCCGTGCGATCACCATTTTGTGTGTCATCTACAAAATTACTGATTGTATCTCCTACATTCATGTCAGGATCATTAATGTGCAGAACAAACAGCAAGCACCCAATCCTGAGCCCTGTGGTATGCTGCTGGACACAGGCTTCTAGTCACAAAAACACTCTTTGAACTTCACCCTCTGCTTCCTATCACAGAGCCAATTTTGGATCTAATTTGTCAAATTGCCTTGGTCCCATGAGCTCTTAACTTCTTAGCAAGTCTGCAATGCAAGACCTTGCCAAAAGCCTTACTGAAGTGCATGTAAACCACATCAACTGCATTACCCTCATCTCACATCTTGTCAACTCCATGGAAAATTCCACGGTGTACCAGAAGGATCTGTTCTGGGTCCTCTTCTATTTGTGATTTTTGTAAATGATTTGGATGAAGGAGTGGGAGGGTGGATTAATATGTTCGCAGACGATACGAAGGTGGGTCAAGTTGTGGATAGTGTGGAGGGCTGTTCTAGGTTATAAAGGGACATTGATAGGATGCAGAGCTGGGCTGAGAAGTGGCAGATGGCATTTAACCCTGAAAAGTGTGAGGTGATTCATTTTGGAAGGACAAACTTGAAAGCAGAATTCAGGGTTAATGGAAAGATTCTTGGCAGTGTGGAGGAGCAGAGGGATCTTGGGGTCATGTCCACAGTTCCCTGAAAGCTGTCACCCAGGTGGATAGAGTTGCTAAGAAGGCATATGGTGTGTTAGCTTTCATTAATAGAGGGATTGAGTTCAAGAGCTGCGAAGTTATACAAAAGCCTGGTTCAGCCACATCTGGAGTATTGTGTCCAGTTCTGGTTGATTCATTACAGGAAAGATGTGGAAGCGTTGGAAAAGATGCAGAGGAGATTTGCCAGGATGTTGCCTGGAATGGAGGGAAGGTCTTACAAGGAAAGTTTGAGAGAGCTAGGGCTTTTCTCTTTAGAACGACGAAGGATGAGAGGTGACTTGATAGAGGTATACAAAATGATCAGAGGTGTAGATAGAATGGATAGCCAGAGACATTTTACGAGGGTGGAGGTAGCTATTACAAGGGGGCATGGTTTTAAAGTGAGTGGGGGTAGATATACGGGAGATGTTAGAGGTAGGTCCTTTACTCAGAGAGTGATAGGGGCGTGGATGCATTGCTGGAGAGGGTAGTGGAGTCGGCCTCATTAGGGGCACTTAAGCAGCTATTAGATAGGCATATGGATGACAGTATAAGGTAGGGGTGGAGGTTAGGTAGACCTTAGGTTTAGGGTAAAAGTTCGGCACAACATCGTGGGCCGAAGGGCCTGTACTGTGCTGTACTGTTCTATGTTCTAAAATTTACTCAAAATTATTAGGCATGACCTGCCCTGAACAAAGCCATGCTAACGATCCTCAATTGAACCTGGTCTCTCCAAGTGGAGATTAATTCTGCCCCTTAGAGGTTTTTTGCAATAGTTATCCTACTAAAGATATTAGTCTCACAGGCCTATAGTTTCCTACTTTACCCCACCACTCTTGAATAATAGTGCACATTAACTGTCCTCCAATCATAGTCAATCAGCACAGAAACAAACCTTTTGGACCAACCAGTCTGCGCTGACCATAATCCCAATCTAAACTAGTCCCAGCTGCCTGCACTTGGCCCATATCTCTTCAAACATTTCTTATCCACGTATTCGTCTATATGCCTATTAAGTGTTGTAACAGTACCTGTATCCATCACTTTCTCTGGAAGTTCATTCCACACATGAACCACTCTTTTGTAGCCAGAGAGAATTTGAAAATGAATGTCAAAGCCCCTTCAAGTCTCCTCCCTTTCCTCCCACAGCAGCCTGGGATACATCTCATTTTAGGCCCATGAATTTATCAACTTTAAAGCCTGCTAAAATTGCTAATATCTCCTCCCTCTCAATGCTTATTGAATCATGCATTTCACTAAGGTTTTGGAGTAGATTTGTAGCTCGGGTTGTGGATGTTGTGGTTGGTTGACTCGCCAAGCTGGTTCATTGTTGTTCCGCAGACGTTTCATTACCCTGCTGGGTAACATCATCAGTGCAGCCTTCAATGAAGCGCCGTTGTGTTTTCTGGCCTGGTTTTTAAACTCTGGAGTCCGTCGAGCTGGATTACCTCACTGCCGGTTTTCTTTACGCAGTGGAGTGTATATGGGGTTAAGTTCTATGTGTTTGTTGAAGGCTTTCTATGTGAAGTACCAGGCTTCTGGGAATTCCCGTGCCTGTCACTGCTTTGCTTGTCCCAGGACCTTGATGTCATCTCAGTCGAATTGGTAGTTCTCCTTATCCCTGTGGATAGAGATGAGTGAGTATTGGTTGTGTCTTTTTGTAGCCAATTGGTGTTCGTGTACCCTTGTTGTTAATTTCCTTCCTGTTTGTCCGATGCAGTGTTTGTCACAGTCTCTGCAGGGAATCTTATATATGACATTGGTCCTGTCCATTGTGGGTCGTGGGTCTTTGGCTCAGGTGAGCAGTTGTTGTAGGGTTGATGTGGGTATGTGTGCCGCTCTGATGCCCAGTAGTCATAGGAGTCTTGTGATTAGTTCTGATGTGTTCCTGATGTAAGGTAGCGTGGTAAGTGTGTCGGGGCATCTAGTATCTTCCTGGTGTTGTTCGTGTAGGCATCATCTGACCCAGTTTTTTGGATATCCATTACCTTTGAAAACCTGGAAGAGGTATTCTTCTTCTTCTCAGTGTAGTTCTGTGCTGCTGCAGTGTGTTGTTGCCCGTTTAAATAGTGTTCGCACCACACCCACAATCAGAGCTACAAATCTACTCCAAAACCTTAGAGACCTACGAGCGTGACACCCTCAAATTGGCATGAAGATGGGAGAACTACGCCAAACGTCAGAGCGCAACCCGCGAACAACTCTACTTCCCACATGGAACCAGGTATTACCATGCAATGTGAGACACAAACCACCCATCAACAACCCAGAAGCCCGCAAAACAGCAGAACAAAACAGCTGCAGGATGGTAAGGGTAATGACAAACAATGCACACGATCGGCTGCACAGATACCACAGAGAAATAATGTGCCAAAAAACTTTATTTCTGGAAGCTACTAATCAGGACTGGATAACAAAATGGAACAAGCCATCAACATCAACCAACAGACCACAAGGGCCAAGAAAAGACAGACCCTTCAGGACAAGCTAGCCACACTTACCCACCAAAACGACAACATCAGAGCAGACACATGGATAAGAAACCCCTCTGACAGGAAACTGACAGACACAGAAAAAGCCATTCTCACCCAAGGACTTAACTATAACTACAGAGACGCCAACAAAACGGAATTCCTAGCCACACTGAGGACCAACAACGTGAATGAAGAAACACAACCATAAGACAGACAGTAATCCCAACACAGACCAAGAGGAGCGAACTCAACATCCTCAACACATTGGAAAGGCAAGCCCTAGAAGGACTGAAAATGGACAAGAACATCACAATACTACCCACAGACAAAGGGCGTATGACAGTAATACTAAATAGAAGGGACTACATCTCCAAGGCACAGACACCGCAAACCGACGAGAACACATACCAGCCACTACGCACTGACCCAACACCGCAACTCGGCAACAAAATCCTCTACACGCTAAAAAGACTCAAACAGACCGGACAGATCTACAAAACAGGCAGGGCGTTCCACGCCCTGACTACTCTCTGAGTAAAGAATCTACCTCTGACATCCGTCCTATATCTATCACTCCTCAATTTAAAGCTATGTCCCCTCGTGCTAGCCATCACCATCTGAGGAAAAAGGCTCTCACTGTCCACCCTATCTAATCCTCTGATCATCTTGTATGTCTCTATTAAGTCACCTCTTAACCTTCTTCTCTCTAACGAAAACAACCTCAAGCCCCTCAGCCTTTCCTCATAAGATCTTCCCTCCATACCAGGCAACATCCTGGTAAATCTCCTCTGCACCCTTTCCAATGCTTCCATACCCTTCCTATAATGCGGCGACCAGAACTGTACGCAATACTCCAAGTGCGGCCACACCAGCGTTTTGTACAGCTGCAACATGACCTCGTGGCTCCGAAACTCAATCCCTCTACCAATAAAACCTAACATACCGTACGCCTTCTTAACAACCCTATCAACCTGGGTGGCAACTTTCAGGGATCTATGCACTTGGACACCGAGATCTCTCTGCTCATCCACACTACCAAGAATCTTACCATTAGCCCAGTACTCTGTATTCTTGTTACTACTTCCAAAGTGAATCACCTCACACTTTTCCGCATTAAACTCCATTTGCCACCTCTCAGCCCAGCTCTGCAGCTTATCTATGTCCCTCTGTAACCTGCAACATTCTTCCGCACTGTCCACAACTCCACCGACTTCAGTGTCATCCACAAATTTACCAACCCATCCTTCTACGCCCTCATCCAGGTCATTTATAAAAATGACAAACAGCAGTGGCCCCAAAACAGATCCTTGCGGTACACCACTAGTAACTGAACTCCAGGATGAACATTTCCCATCAACCACCACCCTCTGTCTTCTTACAGCTAGCCAATTTCTGATCCAAACCGCTAAATCACCCTCAATCCCATGCCTCCGTATTTTCTGCAATAGCCTACAGTGGGGAACCTTATCAAACGCTTTACTGAAATCCATATACATCACATCAACCGCTTTACCCTTGTCCACCTGTTTAGTCACCTTCTCAAAGGACTCAATAAGGTTTGTGAGGCATGACCTACCCTTCACAAAACCGTGTTGACTATCCCTAATCAAATTATTCCTTTCTAGATGATAATAAATCCTATCTCTTATAATCCTTTCCAACACTTTACCCACAACCGAAGTAAGGCTCGCTGGTCTATAATTACCAGGGTTGTCTCTACTCCCCTTCTTGAACAAAGGGACAACATTTGCTATCCTCCAGTCTTCTGGCACTATTCCTGTAGACAATGACGACATAAAGATCAAAGCCAAAGGCTCTGCAATCTCCTCCCTAGCTTCCCAGAGAATCCTAGGATAGATCCCATCTGGCCCAGGGGACTTATCTATTCTCACACTTTCCAGAATTGCTAACACCTCCTCCTTATGAACCTCAATCCCATCTAGTCCAATAGCCTGTATCTCAGTATTCCCCCCAACAACATTGTCTTTTTCCTTTGTGAATACTGACGAAAAATATTCATTTAGCACCTCTCCTATCTCTTCGTACTCCACGCACAACTTCCCACTACTGTCCTTGACTGGCCCTAATCTTACTCTAGTCATTCTTTTGTTCCTGACATACCTATAGAAAGCTTTAGGGTTTTCCTTGATCCTACCTGCCAAAGACTTCTCATGTCCCCTCCTGGCTTTTTTTAGCTCTCTCTTTAGGTCCTTCCTGGCTAACTTGTAACTCTCAAGCGCCCTAACTGAGCCTTCACGCCTCATCTTTACATAGGCCTCCTTCTTCCTCTTGACAAGAGATTCAACTTCTTTAGTAAACCACGGTCCCCTCACGCGACCACTTCCTCCCTGCCTGACAGGTACATACTTATCAAGGAGACACAGTAGCTGTTCCTTGAACAAGCTCCACATTTCAATTGTGCCCAGCCCCTGCAGTTTCCTTCCCCATCCTCTACATCCTAAGTCTTGCCTAATCGCTTCATAATTGCCTTTCCCCCAGCTATAACTCTTGCCCTGTGGTATATACCTATCCCTTTCCATCGCTAAAGTAAACGTAACCGAATTGTGGTCACTACCACCAAAGTGCTCACCTACCTCCAAATCTAACACCTAGCCTGGTTCATTACCCAGTACCAAATCCAATGTGGCCTCGCCCCTTGTTGGCCTATCTACATACTGTGTCAGGAAACCCTTCGACACACACTGGACAAAAACTGACCCATCTAAAGTACTCGAACTATAGTGTTTCCAGTTAATATTTGGAAAGTTAACGTCCCCCATAACAACTACCCTGTTACTTTCACTCCTATCCAGAATCATCTTTGCTATCCTTTCCTCTGCATCTCTGGAACTTCTTGGAGGCCTATAGAAAACTGCCAACAGGGTGACCTGTCCTATCCTGTTTCTAACCTCAGCCCATACTACCTCAGTAGATGAGTCCTCATCACACATCCTTTCTCCCACCGTAATACTGTCCTTGACTAACAATGCCACACCTCCCCCTCTTTTACCACCTTCTCTGATCTTACTGAAACATCTAAACCCCGCAACCTGCAACAACCATTCCTGTCCCTGCTCTATCCATGTCTCCAAAATGGCCACAACATCAAAGTCCCAGGTACCAACCCATGCTGCAAGTTCACCCACCTTATTCCGGATGCTCCTGGCGTTGAAGTAGACACACTTCAAACCACCTTCCTGCCTGCCGGTACACTCCTGCGACCTTGAAACCTTATTCATGACCTCACTACTCTCAACCTCCTGTACACTGGAGCTACAAGTCAGGTTCCCATTCCCCTGCTGAATTAATTTAAACCCTCCCGAACAGCATTAGCAAATTTCCCCCCCAGGATATTGGTACCCCTCTGGTTCAGGTGCAGACCATCCTGTTTGTAGAGGTCCCACCTACCCCAGAATGAGCCCCAATTATCCAGGTATCTGAATCCATCCCTCCTGCACCATTCCTGTAGCCACGTGTTCAACTGTTCTCTCTCCCTATTCCTTGCCTCGCTAGCACATGGCCCGGGTAACAAACCAGAGATAACAACTCTGTTTGTTCTAGCTCTAAGCTTCCACCCTAGTTCCTTGAAATTCTATCTTACATCCCCGTCCCTTTTCCTACCTATGTTCTTGTGCCTATGTGGACCATGACTTGGGGCTGCTCCCCCTCCCCCTTAAGGATCTGGAAAACACGATCCGAGACATCACGGACCCTGGAACCTGCGAGGCAACACACCAACCACAAGTCTCTCTCGTTCCCACAGAATCTCCTGTCTGTCCCCCTAACTATGGAGTCCCCAATGACTAATGCTCTCCTCCTCTCCCCCCTTCCCTTCTGAGCAACAGGGACAGACTCTGCGCCAGAGACCTGTACCCTATGGCCTACCCCTCGTAAGTCGTCCTCCTTAACAGTATCCAAAACGGTATAATTGTTATTGAGGGGAATGGCCACAGGGGATCCCTGCACTGTCTGCCTGTTCCCTTTCCGTCCCCTGACCGTAACCCATCTACCTTTTTCCTGTACCTGAGGTGTGACTACCTCCCTGTAACTCCTCTCAATCACCCCCTCAGCCTCCCGAATGATCCGAAGTTTATCCAGCTCCAGCTCCACTTCCCTAACGCAGTTTCCGAGGAGCTGGAGTTGGGTGCACTTCCCGCAGATGAAGTCAGCAGGGACACTAGTGGTGACCCTTACCTCCCACATTCTACAGGAGGAGCATGTAACTGCCCTAACATCCATTCCCATTGTTCTGAATTCCCAAAAACAGACTATTGGAAAAAAAAGCTGGTAACTTACCAAATCGGCGCTCAGAACCTTTTTGGTTCGAGGAGGATGGGTGGGTGGGAGACACTACCTAAGTAGTGTTTCGGGTAAGGCAACCGCCCAAATATATTACCTCACTTACTCAGCCGTCCCGTATCTGCTCCTGCTCGGCGCGCACTCCACCTATTCACGAGGTAAGTTTTTAAAGGAAAAGCTTACCTTTCCTGGCTGCCCTCGCACCTCCTTCCAGACTCCCGCCACTGAAACAACTGAAAAGGCCGCAGTCATGCAAGGTAAGACTTTTATACTGTTAAAGCTTACCTTCCCAGGCTCCCTCACACCTCCTTCCGGACTCCTACCGCTGAAACAACTGAAAAGGCTGCAGTCACTCAAGGTAAGACTTTTATACTCTTAAAGCATACCTTCCCAGGCTGCCCTCGCGCCTCCTTCCGGACTCCCGCCGCTGAAACAACTGAAAAAACAGACTTCTTAAGAATGAAACCCAAAGGAACCAACACATCCCGATTCTACGGCCTCCCGAAAGTACACAAACCGGAAGTACCCCTTAGACACATAGCATCCCTACCAGGCATGCCATCACACAGATTAGCCAAGGAACTACAAAGGACACTTAGACACCTAGTCAACAAGTCACCCCACTCAATCCACTCAGCCCGCGAATTCCTCAATTCTGGCAAAGACATAAGGATAAATGACGATGAGACCAAGGTATCATTTGCTGTCACTGCCCTATTCACATCAATAGACATACCACTAGTGAGGGAAACAATGACAGCACTACTAGAACAAGAACATGACCCCAGTGAAACCATCTCCACAGACAACATGCTGAAGCTACTGGACCTATGCCTCACCACCCACTTCACTTTCAATGGCCAAACATACAAACAGATCAATGGGACATCCATGGGATCACCTATCTCGGGATTTATAGCCGAGGCAGTGATGCAAAGCCTAGGAAGAACGGCCTTCCGCTAATCCAACCAAAACTATGGATACGCTATGTGGACGACACCTTTGTCACCATTGAACGGACCAAACCAGAGGAGACACACAAACTAATAAACAACACCCTCACCGGAATAAAATTCACCAGAGAGGAGAAGAATAAACAGGTCCCATTGCTGGGCGTCATGGTCGAGCACAGGACAAATGGGGAACTCCAAACGAAAGTACACAGAAAAGCCACACATACTGACAGGCACTAAACTTCAACAGTAACCATCCTAACACACACAAACAAAGCTGTGTGTGAACACTGTTTAAACGGGCAACAACACACTGCAGCAGCACAGAACTACGCTGAGAAGAAGAAGAATACCTTTTCCAGGTTTCAAAGATAATGGATATCCAAAAAACTGGGTCAAAAGATACCTATTACATAAACAACACCAGGAAGATACTACACGCTCCGACACACTCATCATGCTACCTTACATCAGGAACACATCAGAACTAACCACAAGACTCCTACGACCACTGGGCATCAGAGTGGCACACAAACCCACATCAACCCTACAACAACTGCTCACCCCAACCAAAGACCCACTACCCACTATGGAGAGGACCAATGTCATATATAAGATTCCCTGCAGAGACTGTGACAAACACTGCATCAGACAAACAGGAGGGAAATTAACAACAAGTGTACATGAACACCAATTGGCTACAAAAAGAAACGACCAATGCTTACTCATCTCTATCCACATGGATAAGGAGAACTAACAATTCGACTGGGACAACACCAAGATCCTGGGACAAGCAAAGCAGAGACAGGCACGGGAGTTCCTAGAAGCCTGGTACTCCACGAAGAAAGCCATCAACAAGCACATAGAACTCGACCCCATATACACTCCACTACGAAGGAAAACCGGAAGCGAGGTAATCTAGCTCAATGGACTCGAGAGTTTAAAAACCAGGCGGGAAAACACAGTGGCGCTTCATCGGAGGCTGCACTGATGATGTTACCCAGCAGGGCAACGAAATGTCTGCGGAACAACAACGAACCAACTCGGCAAGCCAACCAACCACAACGTGTATATCACAGTCCCCTCCCTGATTTCTATACCTATACCATCCAGTATCACAACAGTGACTACACTTCAGAAATATTTTGTTGGCTGTAAAGCGCTTTGGAGCATCCTGAAGTCAAGAAAGGTGCAAAAAAATGTAAGTTTGTCTTTTATAGACCCACCTCTTCAGAACAGATCATTTCACCAATCAAAGTCATGGTTAAACCAGAAGCATCTGCAGTTGTAGTAAATTACAATCAGATTAAAAATTTTTGCAAATCCAACCCACACTCTGAATGTGTCAGGGGTAAGGGTTTAAAATAACTCCCATTTTTGCAGTATATTTATGATTGCCCTCCTTGTTTTATCTTCACCTGTTAGGTACATCAAGCACTTCATCACCATCAGCCATGTTTGGTTCTTTGTGTTCTTCCAGTCCACAGATAATGCTGTGAAAAATCAACATCATTAGTTTTTTATTATTCCAGGCCTCTCTGTTGTGTATTTCTGTTCTGTCAGTTGTCTCGATTCTGATAAAGGGTCATCACTAACACAAAAGATTAACTGTTACTTTTACAGTGCTGCTGAATCTGTGGAGTATTTCAAGCATTTACGTGCTGATGCTCATTCAGGTGGCCAGCACGGGTTTGATGGGCTAACTGACTACTTACAGTACTGTAAAAATCTATCTGCAGGTTTAGTTTGCTGTTAAAACATAGCATTTATTTTCTGACAACTCAATAAATAAATGCAGTGCTGGCATAATATGGAGCCTTCAAATCATCATATTCATGGTTCAGTTGTTGCAGATCTGCCCATTGAATTGATTTTGTATATACAATAGATTAAGGGCTTGCAGCCTGAGATAATTCTGGAACATTGTGCTCATCACTTTAAAGAAAACCATACCATAAAAATAGTCTTGGGCCTGTCATTTAAGGAAATGTAACAAAAGCCTGATTGGGAGGTCACAAGTTCTAGCCTGAGGCTTCCTGTTACTCCCACCACAGATGAAAGAAAAAGTACTGAAAATACTCAGCAGTTCCATTAGCATCTGTAAAGAAAAAATGTTTGGGTGTGACCCTTTAAGAACTGAGAACTGAAGCATATCTAAAAAATTAAACACACTGTATATTTATTTTGGGGAGAAAGCAAAGTGTCAAAAAATTTGACGAGCACTTCAAAAACAGTAAAGAAGTTAACTCCCATTTTCGTTCGGATGAGTCTGATGTATTCTCAGCCTTGACTGGTGGCTGGTACACCATGTACCAGTGAGAAATTCCCACATGGAGAATGCCATAAATCCTCTACAGTACTGTTCTTGGATTATATCTCCTATTTATAGTGTAATAATAATCCTTACAATACATGTCATATTGTCACATCAAGATAAGCCATAGTATTTGATTTAAATGATTATCTTATGTAATGTAGTAACTATAATATATGCAAACCCAGCAGCCAACATTGAGATTAATGACCAATTAATCTTCTGTTTAATGGTGTTGATTGAGAGAACAATGTAGGCCAGATCATGTAGAAATTTGCCAGCTCGTCAACTAGAATCCTTTATATTCACCCTCAGAATTGTTCTGGCAAATGGGCCCTTGAAAAAATGTTTACCATACTAATCTATAGGCCCAGTAGGAAGAAAGAGAATTCAGAATGTCTTTTGTTTCCACTTTACTCAAAAGTACCTCATTGGCTAGGAAGCAGCAGATAGAAATCCTGACAGCTTGGGTAGAACCCCAAGTTTATGTAACCTGTAATAGGAAGTAGTTTTTAAACTTAGCAACCTTTGAGTGTAGGTCATGTCTTCTGGCCCTACTGCTCTGGACAAAATGAAATTGCTGGCTTTACTCTCTAGTCCATTTAGAATCTTAACATTGGAATCATATGACTTTCTCTCTTTTCTTTTGCATTGTGAATGTGACCAATGTACATGGTCTCTCCTCCGTTTCAAGTTCCTTCATCATTTTCATTATTTGCTTCTTCTAGTGCCACCAAATATTTTTGAGTTAACTTCAATTTATTTTCAATTAAGACCTCCAAATCACTTTCATTGTCCATGTATATTAATTTACCATGCATATAAGTAAAAATCTCTTCCTTCTTATCCTCACATGAAGCACTATGTGTATAACAAACCATGTAATAAAATACATATGGCAGGACATTGAAGAATGTAAGAAAAATATGTCATAATACGATAAAAGGAAATTTGGAAAAGGATGTGTAGCTACTGAAGCATGTGTTTTCCAAGATATTATTCTCATCGCACAGCTTTCAAAAGTAATTGAGCCTGTTTAAAATCGATCAATGCATCTCCAAAAATATTCTGTCACGAATTATCTTGCCTCTTTAACTTCTATTCTTTATAAAAGAACTGTTTGTTTGAGGCAAGTGAATTTGGAGACTGTTATGGCCTGCAGTTACTAATTTACAAAACAAGGGCAGGAATAGGCCCTACATCCCTCTGAGCTTGCTACACCATTCAATAATATCATAACTGATCTGATTGTAATCTCAAATCCATATTCCCAATACCCCCTATAATCTTTCAACTTCTTGCTTATCAAGATTGTTACTACCTCTGCCTTAAAAATATTGAAGGGTTGTTTTCACCACCTTTTTAGGACAAGAGTTCCAAAGACACTGCACCCTCTGAGAAAAAGAAATTTATCCACTCACGGTTTTAAATTGGTGCCCCTGATTTTTAAAAGTGACTCGTAGTTCTAGCTTCTCCCATAAGAGGAAACAGCCTTTCTACATCTACACCGTCAAGATTCCTTGGGATTTTAGTTGTTTCAGTCAATTTGCTCCTTGGATATAAGCCTTATCTGTCCAACTTTAGGGAAGGAAGTCTGTCATCCTTACCTGGTCTGGCCTCCTTGTGACTCCAGACCCACAGCAATGTAATTGACTCCTAATTGCCCAGAGGGCAGTTAGGAATAGGCAACAAATGCTGGCCTAGCCAGTGACATCCTCATCCTGTGAATGATTTTTTTTAAAAAAATTGTATTAGCTTTCCTGATTACTTACTGTTCCTTATTACTCATGTTTTGCGATTCATGCTCAAGGTCACCCAGGTCCCCCTGCATCTCAGAGTTCTGCATTCTCTCACTATTTAGATAATGTTTCTTTATTATTTTTACTATTATGATGGACAATTTCATATTTTCCAACATTGAACATTACTTGTTATGTGCCGTTTCCCACTCATTTAATGTATCATTACCTTTTTTTGTAACCTACTTGTTTCCTCATTGCAATTTATCTTACTACCTATCTTTGTGTCATCAGTAAATTTGGCAACCATATCTCCTGTCCCTTCATCTAAGTCATGGATATAAATTTTAAACAGTGGACGTCACAGCACTTATCTCTGTGGCATACTACTCATTATATTTTGCCAGTCTGAAAAGACCTATCACATGTATGTATTGCTTCATATTGGCAGGTAATCTTGTATCTATGCTGACATGCTACACCTTACACCATGTGTTTTTATTTTCTTTGATATAGCACCTTATCAAATACCTTCTAGAAATTTAAGTACAAGACATCAACAAGCTTCCTTTATCCATTTGTTATTTCCTCATTGAACTTCACTGGATTGGTCAAACATTCACAAAACCATGCTGGCACTACCTGATTACTTTGAACTTATCCAAATGCTCTGTTACAACTTCTTTAGTAACAGCTTCCAACATCATCCCAATGACAGATAGTAAGCTAACTGATCTGTAGCTTCCTGCTTTATATCTCCCTCCTGTTTTGAATAAGGGAGTTATATTCATTATTTTCCCTGCTTTTCCCTGGACTATAATTTCCATTATAGTCCCTGCTATAATTTTCAATGATTTGATTCTCTCGTCTCACTTTCTATAGGATCATTTTCTTAGTTCTTTTCATTGAGTATTTATAAAAACTCATATTATCTATTTTTATATTTCTGGCTGACTTTCCATGACTCTACTTTTTCCCTTCTTATTAATTTATTGGTCATCTTTTGCTGTTTCTTTTATATTCTGTCTAATTTCCTGACATGTCCTTGTGTAATTCTATGCTTTCACTTTAAATTTGATTCTATATTTAACGTTTCTAGCTAATCATGAATGGTGGGCCTCTTCCTTGGATTTTTTTCTTACTTATTAGAATACATCTATCCTATATGTTCTGAAATATCCCCTTAAATGTCCGCCACTGCATTGCTATTGACATATCCTTTAAACTAATTTACCAATTCACTTTAGCCAGTTCTGCATTCATGCCTTCATAATTGCCCTTATTCCAGTTTATATGTAGATTAAAATTTCTCATGATTATTCCTGTACTTTCAGACACTCTCTCATTATTTCTTCCTTCATGCCCCACCCTACTGGGTTGTTACTGTTAGGGGCCCATATACCAGCCTTTCTCACTTCTCATTTGTATCCAAAATGTTTCCACATCTTGTTTTCCTGAAATTACATCATCCCTCTCTATTTCACAAATACCATCATTAACTAAAAGAGCTATCCCTGCACTTTTTCCTATGTTTCTGTTGTCCCTAAGTGTCCTGTACCATTCAAGATTCGTGGCCCAGTCCATGTCATGTCTCTGTAATAGCTATCAGATTGATCTTATTGATTTCCATTTACATTTCCAATTAATCCATTTTGCTTTGAAGACTGTACACTCCGATAAAGAGCCTTTAATTTTATCATTTCACTCTCTTTGTAAATTCTAGTGTTATCTATTGGTTGATTCTTAGAATCATAATCTTTATCCCTTCCTGTCACAATTATCATTTCACATTTTCACTTTGCCGTATCACCCAAATTTGATCCCTTGCCACCATTATTCACTTTCAAATCCTCAAAACTTCCCAAGATATGCAGTTTGCAAGAATGCTGGCCCCTGTGTGGTTCAGGTGGAGAATGTCCCATCAGTATAGATCCCACTTTCCCAAGGACTGGTGCCAGTGCTTCATGAACTGGTACTCACTTCTCCCATCTCAACCTTTGAGCCACACATTTATCTCTCTAATCTAATTTGCCCTGTGCCAATTTTCATGTGGCTAAGGTAATAATCAGAGATTATGACTATTGGCTCCTACTTCTTAATCTAGTGTCTAGCTCCTCATATTGACTATGCAGAGCTTCCTCTTTTGCCCTGCCCATGTCATTGGGACTACATGGACAACAACAACTGGGATTATCCCCGCCTCCCACTCCAAGTTCCACTCCAGGCATGAGCAGAAGCCCCAAACTGTCTGGACGCATGTTTTGTACTGTGGATAACAGTGTCAATCTCTCTCACTATACTGTCCCCTAGTACCACTACATTTCTTCCTACTCCCCACTCTTGGGGAGTGCCGTGTGCCATGGTGCCATTGCCAGTTAGCCCATCTCTCTTAAAACTCTCATACTCATTCAGAACTGCTGAAAGAACCTCAAACCTGTATTACAAAGGCTAAGGCTCCTGCCCTTGTGGCTCCCTTATCTGCCGCACTTGCAGGCATCTGTTTCTGAATACTGATCAAATCAAATAATCAAACCCTATCATCTGTTACAAAGAATTCAAGAATCGTTTCCCCTCACTGATACGTCGCAGTATCTGTAACTCAACCTCCAGCTCAAAAACTCTGAGTTGAATCTGTTTATCTAATACTTCCTGCAGACATGTTTGCTCTGTACCAAAATAGTACCAGGAACAGCTGCCAACTGTGCTGCAGACCTGTCCTTCTATCATGAGTGTGCTCTAAGGAAATATTTAATTATATTTAACTTAATGTTTAGTTATGTTTTTACCTCCAGCTGCTGAACTAGTTTGAACCTTAGGAATAGATTAAACCTTGATCATTTACCAAGTGCTCAACAATTAACCAACTTCTTCCCCTGTAACAGAGTTCTTAGTTCCTGGAATTACTGGAAAAAGCTGAAGGAAAAGCAATGAAACACCTCTTTCCCTTCTTTTTCTTAACTTCCTGATTAACTTAACTCCGGCGCACTATTGTAAGTCACATTAAGCTGGCTAGTTTTATATCATCCTTAAAAAAAAGAAGGGCCATCTGGCTCACTTAATGAGGATCCAGTTTCAGCTGGTTCTTGATAAAGTTGCTCTTTCATTGGAACCCTTGAAAGCACCCTGCTTCGGGCTGGTAAACTACACAGTTTAATTCTATCTACTAATTGCCAGCCAAACCAAAAAAAAAGGCCTTTCTTGCCCAACAATTGTGAACACTCATACATTATATATACTATGTATATATATAATATATATGTTTGTGTGTGTGTGTGTGTGTGTGTGTGTATATATGTGTGTATTTCACAGGTTGACCTAAGAATGTTATACTGTTCTCAATGACGACTTCATGAGTTTGATGATTCTAAATGGTGGAACAAATTCAAGCGTTAGTAGTAACAATGCAAGTCTTCTGGTAGAACTATCCAACAAAATTCCTTCCAAGCCTGTTTCAGAAGCAGCCCCCAAACAGAATACATTCTGAAAATATTCTACATTAGATGCACCCCTACAAAATAAAAGAGACAACTTAATTCTTCTGAGATAAAAGGTACTGCAGATGCTGGAGAATCTGAGATAACAAGCATGGGGCTGGATGAACACAGCAGGTCGAGCAGCATCATAGGAGCAGGAAAACTTGACGTTTCGGGTCTAAACCCTTCATCAGAAATGGGGGAGGGGAAGAGGGTTCTGAAATAAATAGGGAGAGAGGGGGAGGCGGATAGAGGATGGATAGAGGAGAGGATAGGTGGAGAGGAGGCAGACAAGTCGAAGAGGCGGGGATGGAGCCAGTAAAGGTGAGTGTAGGTACGGGGGAAGGGAGGAGATAGGTCAGTCCAGGGAGGACGGACAGGTCAAGGGGGCGGGATGATGTTAGTAGATAGGAGATGGGGGTGTGGCTTGAGGTGAGAGGAAAAACAGGTTAGGGAGGTGGAGATGAGCTGGGCTGGTTTTGGGATGCGGTTGGGGGAGGGGAGATTTTGAAGCTTGTGAAATCCACATTGATGCCATTGGGCTGCAGGGTTCCCAGGCTGAATATGATTTGCTGTTCCTGCAGCCTACGGGTGGCATCACTGTGGCATTGCAGGAGGCCCAGGATGGACATGTCATCTGAGGAATGGGAGGGGGAATTGAAATGGTTTGCGACTGGGAGGTGCAGTTGTTTGTTGCGAACTGAGCGCAGGTGTTCTGCAAAGCGGTCCCCAAGCCTGCGCTTGGTTTCCCCGATGTAGGGGTAGCCACAACGGGTACAGCGGATTCAGTATACCACATTGGCAGATGTGCAGGTGAACATCTGCCTGATGTGGAAAGTCTTCTTGGGGCCTGGGATTGGGGTGAGGGAGGAGGTGTGGGGGCAGGTGTAGCACTTCCTGCGGTTACAAGGAAAAGTGCCGGGTGTGGTGGGGCTGGAGGGGAGTGTGGAGCGGACAAGGGAGTCGCGGAGGGAGTGGTCCCTCCGGAAGGCAGATAAGGATGGGGAGGGAAAAATGTCTTTGGTGGTGGGGTCTGATTGCAGATGGCGGAAGTGTCGGAGGATGATGCGTTGGATCCGGAGGTTGGTGGGGTGGTATGTGAGGACGAGGGGGATTCTTTTTTGGTTATTATTGCGGGGACGGGGCATGAGGGATGTGTTCCGGGAAATGCAGGAGACACGGTCGAGGGCGTTCTCGACCACTGTGGGGGGGAAGTTGCGGTCCTTGAAGAATGAGGATATTTGAGATGTACGGGAGTGGAATGTCTCATCCTGGGAGCAGATGCGGCGGAGGCGAAGGAATTGGGAATAGGGGATGGCATTTTTGCAGGAGGGTGGGTGGGAGGAGATGTATTCCAGGTAGCTGTGGGAGTCAGTGGGCTTGAAATGGACATCTGTTTCTAGGTGGTTGCCCGAGATGGAGACAGAGAGGTCCAGGAAGGAGAGAGAAGTGTTGGAGATGGTCCAGGTGAACTTCAGGTTGGGGTGGAAGGTGTTGGTGAAGTGGATGAACTGTTCGAGCTCATTGTGGGAGCATGAGGCGGCGCCGATGCAGTCATCAATGTAACGGAGGAAGAGGTGGGGTTTAGGGCCAGTGTAGGTCTGGAAGAGGGATTGTTCCATGTAACCTACAAAGAGGCAGGCATAGCTTGGGCCCATGCGGGTACCCATGGCCACCCCCTTTGTCTGTAGGAAGTGGGAGGAATTGAAAGAGAAGTTGTTGAGGGTGAGGACGAGTTCGGCTAAGCGGATGAGGGTGTTGGTGGAGGGGGATTGGTCAGTTCTGCGGGACAGGAAGAAGCGGAGGGCCTTTAGACCATCAGCATGGGGAATACAGGTGTATAGGGACTGGACGTCCATTCTTCTTTTGTTTTCTCAATTTGTTGCCAGGGCATAAGTTAGCATCCATTTTGAGGGGAGGTAATGCATGTTTGTTTCATCCCATTTGACCTTTTGTATTAAGACTGTTGAGCTATAAGTAGCAGCCATCCTTCAAAGCAAACAGCTCTGTACTTTGTTCTAAAGCTCATGGTAAACAGTGAATGGGAGGAAAAATGTAATGGAGGGAGAACTGGTAAAAATGTACATTAACATTTATTACATTGAGAACAAGTATCTTGATACAAAATGTTTTCAATAACACAGAAATGTAGGGCCAAATCTTCCAATATGGAGAGGCCTCTAATGCACCTTATGACACTGATCCATGTCAGGACCCTAAGAAAGCCCTGACATGCGCACATCTGTAATAATTAATTAATAATTTTAAACTTCAATTGCCAGTTTACTCTGCCACGATTGCTCTGCATTTCTATCAATAGTGGGATCAAATGACCAGAAGCGCAAGATTGAAACTGATTACCCTGTTCATACCCTGATTTTTGCACAGATTTATAAGTCTGTAAAAAATGGGAACAGGAGTAGGCCGTTAGGTCCCTCAAGCTTGCTCTGCCATTCAATTGGAAATTGGCTGATCCAATACTCCTCACGTCCACTGTCCCGCCCTTTGCCCATTACTCTTCGTTCCCCTACTGATCAAGGATCTATCTATCTCACCCTCAAATATACACAAGGACTTTGCACCGACAGTGCTCTGTGGCAAGGAGTTCCAGAGACACTCATCTTTTTGAGAGAATAAATTCCTCCTTATCTCAGTCCTAAATTGGCACCATTTATTTCTGAGCCTATGCCCTCTGGTCCTAGACTCTCCCATGAGGGGAAACATCCTCTCATCATTTACCCTGTCAAGCCCCTTAAGAATCCTATATGTTTCACTGAGACCAACTCGTATTCTTCGAAATTCCAAATGAGTAGAGGCCCAAGCTGTTTAATCTTTGTTCATAAGACAGTCTCTCCATATGGGAATCTTCCTAGTGAGCCTTCTATGGATTGCCTTCAATGAAACAATGTCTTTTCTTAAATGAGGGGCCCAAAATTGCTCATAGTACTCCAGATGTGGTCTCACCAGCACCTTGTATAGTTGTAGTAGGACTTTACTGCTGTGATACATCAACCTCTTAAAATAAGGGCCAACATTCAATTTGCCTTCCCATTACCTGCCGCACTTGTGTGCTAGCTTTCCGTCTTTCAGAATTCCCTTAGAGCTTTTCAAAGCAGATATAAAGCCAGCATAACTCTAAGTAAATCAGCTGAAATGTCAATTCATCCCATCAATGTTCACCTATACCACTTTCCAGTAAAGCTCAAACTCCAAAAACTTGGCATGGTGAACTCCCAGCCCCAAGCAATGTTCATCACCCCGCTCTCAGCAATGTTCATCTTCCCCTCTTGGCGATGTTCATCTTCTCCTCTTGGCAATGTTCATCACCCCCTCTCAGCAAAGTTCATCATGCCCTCACACAGCATTGATAGTCCTTCATCCCTAATGCCCCTCCAAGGAGTGTTCGCCCTCCTGTCCCCATACTGGTCACTATCAACCCCTCCGCTATTCTTTTCCGTGCCCACCCTGGGCCATGGTCCTTACTACTCTTCCCAGACAGTGCTCACCTGGAGCCTTCCTGTTCTGATTCACCTCTGAAAATTGTTGATGGGAAAATTTGGGGTTTGATTATTTTCATGGAGGTAGCTTAATCACTGTTCAGGGTGGAGGAGGGGTATAAATACTTTTAGGGGTGAGGGGGTGAAAACCTTTGGGAAAGTGAAGTGGGTGCTAACACTGTCATTAGGATGAGGCTGTGCAGCATTGGGGTTGACAGCTCAATTTAAAACAATTTAAACTGAACTGAAGACTTTAGCAGAATGACAAAGACAATTATTATGATCTCAATTGAGATTCTTGACAATTTAAACAGAAATTTCAGTTTCCAGCTATTAACTGAAAAGACCACACGATAATGTTCCATGTTTTAAACAAAAACCGTTACTGTGACAAACTTCAAAATAAATGAAGTATTATTAACTTAATACCATATTGCTTAAGTATTCATACCTAAATCAAGACTCTCCCTGTTTTAATTTCAACAAAACATTCTTTTCTGCTTTACTTTTGTCAATGGTCATTCACTTCTCCTTGGACTGAACGAAGGTATCTCACAGCTCCCGGGAATTCACTCAGTTCTTTTTAGTTTCAGGACTATCTTCAGAGATGAAGGGTTTCCTAGTGATTGTCCCTCCAGCATCCAGCTAGGCAAATCCTCTAGCCTTACTTTAACAGCTGATAAATTTGGATATCCCCTGTCTGAACACAGGTCTCACACATGCTTGTATAATGATTCCAAATCAGAAACCTCCCTTGTGTTCTTTGCTGCCCTCTGCTTTTTTCCCAGGCTGCAGGTAGATTCTGTTTCAAATAGCTGCAGATACAAACTGCCTTCCAGACTGTCAAATAGCTTCTCTAATCTCAGGAAAATTGCATAAATAATTAAAGTCTCTCCTAAGTATTCACAGAAAAACCTTCTCCTCAAGGGATGGTTAATAAAGATCCCATTAAGGCCTCACATCAGGTTGTCATTGACATAACCAGGGCCCCCTTTTGATCCGTAGTTAGTCCAGGCCTGTCGACCAGCCAATTAGACCAGGTTCTGCAGACAGGTCGGCATCTCTTTATGGATTCTACCAGACCTATAAGATGTCCAGCAATTTTTGTTCGTAATTCTGCAGATTAGATGTCTTTCATTTACACAACATTCATGAATTCCAATTTTTAATCTAAAAATGTTATTATATACACATTTGTAACACAATCTAGAATATTTGAAATAATATATAATAAAAATAGACAATGCTGGAAATATTCCCCAGGTCCAACAGCATCTTTAGGGAAAGAAACAGAGTTAAAGTTTTACATAGTGACCTTTCACCGGAACAGGAATAGTTTATGTTAGGGCCATTTTCTTGAATTGAGAAACAAAAGCTGGAACCCCAACATTCTTATCTGCTGTGGATTTCCAGCATTTACTGTCTTCACAGTAGAATTTGTTCATACAGTACTTTAAACATTGCTTTTACACAATTACACTGGAAATTTTATGGTTGACAATGATGATGTTTAATTACAGGAGCAGATTTAATTCACTCATTAATACAAAATTCCTCCTTTCTATTCAGGCTGAATCACTATTCTTATATAGAAATTGTTGCTGTATTAATTACTAATATTGCAAAGCAAGTTTCAACCCAGAATCAGCGATAAAAAATTTAACATCTCCAGATTTCCATAAGTCCTCATTGTTGAATGCCCACTTATAGAACAAAGAACAAAGAAAATTACAGCATAGGAACACGCCCTTCTGCCCTCCAAGCCTGCACCGATCCAGATCCTCTATCTAAACCTGTTGCTATTTTCCAAGGATCTGTATCCCTCTGCTCCCTGCCCATTCATGTATCTGTCTAGATACATCTTAAATGATGCTATTGTGCCCGCATCTACCACCTCTGCTGGCAACGCGTTCCAGGCACCCACCACCCGCTGCGTAAAGAACTTTCCACGCATATCTCCCTTAAACTTCTCCCCTCTCACCTTGAACTTGTGACCCCTAGTAATTGAGTCCCTCACTCTGGGAAAAAGCTTCTTGCTATCCACATTGTCTATACCTCTCAAGATTTTGTAGACCTCAATCAGGTCCCCCCTCAACCTCCGTCTTTCTAATGTAAATAATCCTAATCTACTCAACCTCTCTTCATAGCTAGCGCCCTCCATACCAGGCAACATCCTGGTGAACCTCCTCTGCACCCTCTCCGAAGCATCCACTTCCTTTTGGTAATGTGGCGACCAGAACTGTACACAGTATTCCAAATGTGGTCGAACCAAAGTCCTATACAACTGTAACATGAATACTGCATTAAAGGTAGCGAAAACACTTTTCTCAGCACAACTCTGATAGCACAGTCTGATCATACTTGCTGTTACCTATAGCATTTGTGTTTGTCTATAACTATGGTTGTGTACCGAGCTATGTCTTACAATGTTTTGCTTAGCTTAGCTTCTTGCCTGTGCAGCCATACGGTTAGTTGTATCAATATGTTTTCCCCTGGAAAATTACATAGAATTATAGAATCCCTTCAGTGTAGAAACAAGCCATTCGGCCCAACAAGTCCACGCCACCCCTCCAAAGAACATCCCATTCAGACCCATTCCCCTACCCCTGCAGTTCCCATGTTGAACGTACCTAACCTAAACATCCCTGGACACTATGGGCAATTTAGCATGGCCAGTCCACCTACCCTGCACATCTTTGGACAGTCATGTGTCAGTTAACTCCAAAAAGGATCTAAATAAACATTCAGTTGCAAATGGCATTGGAAGTCTAGATTTACTTGTAGGCTGAAATAATGAAATATTTCTTGGGACATAATGATTCCTGTGCTGCTGGAGAAGGGAAAGCTGACACCTGCAGCAAACAATAATCCTGTTTTGTATAGTGCAAGTTTATAAAAGATTTGTATTTCACAACATTAGCACATGCCAAAGCATTTTATTAGTAATCAAGTACCTTGAAATGTAGTTACTGTAGTAATGTAGGAGCCAGTGTCACCCATGTCCAACAAGTGAATATAAAACATATGCAGCAGCCAGTTTACGTAGAGCAAAGTCCCACAAGCAGCAGTGTGATAATGATCAGATCATCTGACTTCTTCTCCATAGTGGTGTTGGTGAAGGGATAATTATTGGCCAGAACATTGACAATCCTCCTGCTGTTCTTTGAAATAATGCCAACAGATTCTTTACATCCATGAGTAAGGCAGTGTCTTGGCTTATTGACTCAAGAATTAATATTCTAGAAATTAACGTTAAGAAATATTTACATACAACCTTCTTCTTGACAATTGTGTATGTGGAACAATGATCTTGGTAGTTTAATTAATTGTACATATTATGTAGGAGTTGAAATTTGATGAACTGAATAGTCTTTTCTAATTCCATTATTATGAACTTAAACAAAAGCTACTTAGAAGCTGGTATCTGGAGTGAATAAATAAGAAACTGGCTGTTGTCCACAAAGGTATCTCTGTCTATTATGAATATAGTTGGTTACATATAGCTAGGCAGCCGCCGCTGAAATATGTTATATAACGATACTTCATTCCTGCAGTGCTACTTGAATTCCAGATTCTACAACATGCAAGTAAAAATGTAATTTCCAGGGGCTTGAAAAGTCTGGTGACACGTGTCTTTGGCATACAAATGCTTCCCTAAATAGTGAGATATCAGTTTGACCATGTGGTTTCTACATGGCAAGCTCCTGCCTTGCTTATAGCACTAGTTGACAGGCAGAAAGTGAAGATCAGGCACTTTCAACAAACAAACAGAAAATTAAAATCTTACTTCACCTGTTGTATCTGCCAAAATATTTACTAGTTACATCAGATATGGGGATTGAACAGACATGTTCACTATGAATCAATCACAAGTGCAAAGAGATCAGTTACGCGGATGGTCACTACTGAGTTACTTAAATGTTGATGTTTACACGTTTCCATCGTGGAGTTGAGTGCACAATGGTAGCAAGGAAGCATCATTTCCTTATTGTTTGATGTTTATTGGGATTGTTCAAATGCTATACTGTTAATTACTGATAGGCATGCTTAACTCTTCAGATCAACAATCTTTTCAAACAGGGCAAGTATGGTTCCAAATATTTGATGGGAAGTAAATCTGCAGCTGTGTTCCAGCATCCAAGAAATTGACCCATCAGGTTGTACCTACCACCAGTGTCCACTTATCACCATCATTTTGCCTCCACCCCTCCCCTCCCTTTATCTGCAACTCCCCCTACCCCCGCATCCAGTCCTGAAGAAGGGTAATACCCGAAATGTTGACTGCTCCTTTCCTCCAGATACTGCCTGGCCATCTGTGTTCTTCCAGCCTCCTGTTTGTCTACCTTGGATTCTAGCATCTGCAGTCTTTTTGTCTCTAAATAATGTGTCATTCCCCATTTGTTCTAAGGGAAGTGACTTTTACTTGTTTACTACACAGGCATTGGTTAACATTCTGAACCCTTACACAAACACACATGTGCAAACCTCAAGAATGAGAACCAAGGTGATCCATTTTTGCAATGATTTCTAAGCCAATGGGAATTGTCTCAGGAACAGCCTCACCAGTTCCTCAGTATGTCATTGGAGACAACAGGAAATGTTGACAAAACTCCAGCCTTCCTTCCAAATGGGGAATATATGTTAGAAAGTAATTCTGAGCCCAGGGCCAATGACATTTGTGCCATCAATAACACCTTAACACTGCCACGCTTATCTGGCCTACAGTCTTTCTGAAGGATAGTAGCCTTACCAGATGAAGAAGCCACCTTGGCTGGTTTAATCAGCTGAAACTAATGACTACTCTTCCTTTGGAGTGCATAAATAGCCTGCCATGAAAATTTTAAACCTGCTCAAACCCAGGAATTCATTGAGGTCAGCACAGAGACTACCTCACTGCACTTACAGCCAAAACCAAGTAGCTCTCTCAACAGGGTGTCAATGGGTGTTAATGAATAGAGGGAATGTTGATTGAATTTTTTTACCCCTCTCAAATCTCAGAGCATGAATGCCAATTTAGCACCCCTGCTACCAACCCAACTAAAACCAACTAAAAATACAGGCCAGGAATTAAAGCTAGGAATTTTAGTTATGCATGGACTAGTGCCTTCACCACTATCCCACGGAGGGCTCAGACACTTCTTCATTCAGTAAATAAAGCACTGAAGCAGTATCGTGATATCAAAACCTTCTGGCTCGGAATATGTATTGTTCTATTGCTGAAAATTCCCATCATTAAAGAATGTCACCATATGTGGAAATGTAAATTGTGGGTTATACTAAAACCATAAGATTTCTTCTCCGCTTTTTCAAAAGATTCTGTATTTATTGTGGTTTGGCAAAATATATTTCTGATCTAGAATTTGTAAAAGATGTGATTGTTCAAAGAAACTATCAATCCGAACTAAACAAATTACAATGTCATTTTATTCCACTGACTCCATGAGAGGAGTCTATGGTTTAGTATAATGTAGTTGTTAGCATTTTTTTTACACAAGGACAGTAATGGAGGCCAACCCTAACAGAGAAATCCATTGAGAAAATTGATCCCAAGCAAACTGGACCTGATTGTAAACTGCTGCTGAAGTAGGTGTGTGCGAATTTTTCCAGTTGATTAGTTGTTTCGATTTTGACTATCTCGTTAAGAAACTAACCAAATTCTGTGTGGCTCAGTTGAATATTTAAAACCACATTCTCCAAGCTCAGATTAAGACAGAGCAGTAATGTTTTATGCTGTCCTAATGATTTTGTGCAGTCCTAATGACTTTGCGCAAGTAGTATGTAAGCAAGTCATATGAACCGAACACACCCAGATTGATTGCTACCTTCTGCTGAGTTAGTGAGAGGAGCAATTGAGCTGCTTTAATTTGCTTCAGTGGCCCTGGGCAGCAAGAGGGTAAATTCACTCATTGCAATCAAGTGAAACTCTGATGGAAAATATCCTTTATGGACTCCGAGAGCCATACAGCATGGAAACAGACCCTTCGGCCCAACTTATTCCTGGCAACCAGGTTTCCTAAACTGAACTAATTCTGTTTGTCTGCATTTGGCCCATATCCCTCCTTATGTAGACATGGACTTGGTGATGATATCCCCACAGTTCAACAATATGGTGACACTCGCTAGAGGAAGATTAACTCATTCACATTCCATGCACTTGCACAAAGCTAAACTGGGCCATGTGACTTCTTTCCATGGCGTTCCAGACTTGGTGGTTCTATTCAAGCAGCTTGTGTTCTTCACAAATGCAACATCTTTGCTTTTTTAGCCAGTGACCTTCACTTTGGAAAGTGTTCCTTCCAAAAAGTTCCAAGATATTTATATGTCCAGCTGATGGTATTATACATTAATATTTCAGATAACATATTTTCAGACATAGGTTTTTGGCAATTTATAATTTATTAAAATCTCTTAAGTTTGAAAAGATAAAATCTTTACTTCTATATTCCTGACATGAGAATCTCCTGCAATTTTCTGTATATTTATTTTAAGAATCAGAACATCTGTGGCTTGTTGTGGGAACATGATGATAGTAACTAGCTGATGTGAAATTGGTGAGGCCACAGAAGATATATGGTGGAAAGTGGAGGAGGCTGCAGGATGTTTGCAGGAGAAGACAGCAAGGAGGTGCCATTTGGAAGCTCTAGGCTCGAAGATTATTGGTTCAGTTCTATTTCAGAGACTTCAGTTCATAATTCCTGCTGAGAGTACAGTAAGTGCAGAAGGAATGCTGCACTGTTGGAAATTTGTCATTGGATAAGATGATAAACAAAAGCCTTGTCTACCCATTCAATGGGATGCAAAATAGTCATAGCACTATTCAAAGAAGAGCAGGGATGTTCTCCTGTTTGTGTTGGTTAGCATTTATCCTTCTTTCAACATCATTAAAACAAATGTTCGGATCATTTCTTTTATTGTTTGTTTGTGCAGTTTTGCCATGTGGAAAATGCTGTTATGTTTCCTACTTTGCAACCATTACCACCTTTCAAAAGTACTGCATTGGCACTATTTCTTTGAATTGCCTTATAAGTCTAAGTTTAATGATGTGGGATATGTTTGTACTTGTTGGTGTCTTAGCATTTCCTTGCTGCATAGTCCTTGTTTAAAAAGTGCTGGTTAAGGGTTGACTAATTGAATACATTTTACGTAGAAGTCTCTGTTTGTAAAATCATGAATGGGGCTAAGATACTCTTACAATATGCGGAATCACTTCATACACCAGTTCTTGAGATCTCTCCACAGAAACAGTCTGCTCACACACAATCCTTGAACTGTAAGAAGATTAGAGAAACGTAGGAAAAGAATCTCACAGCAAATCCAGTGAATTTATTTTCTGCTAAAACATTTTCTTTGACATTACCATATGTTTTATTTTAAATATCTGAAGTGTCAGCTGTGTAACACAAATTAATTTCTTTCTCTTTGCTACATTTTGATTAGGCTCTGGAAAATGAAGCAGAAAGCTATCGCAACCAGATACAAGTGTTAGAAAATGCGATACAAAACAAAGAGCTGGAGACTCAGGAACAGGTAAGAGACAAGAAGTAACAGTTAATTAAAAATTAATGGATGAAGGCTGATGCATGATCAAAAAATAGGATAGTAGATACAGATTCCGTGATAGCTTTCAAAAGGCAATTGAATAAATACTTGAAAAGGAAAATTTTGTTGGGTTATTAGGGAAAAGCAAGGGCATGGAGGAGATGGATACAAAGTGACTTCTTTGCTGTTGGATTCTGATTGATGCTTCAATTGAAGCTTGAAGGTCGTTGAATTCAATGGAGAGTTGAGTTAGAAGGAGAAGCTGGATCGGCTGAGACTTTTTGAGGTGGTTGAGGTGTGACTTTATAGACCTTTATAAAATCATGAGGGGTGTAGATAAAGTTAATGGAAGGTGGCTTCCCTAGGGTGGGGGCTTTCAAGACTTGAAGGCATATTTTTAAGGTGAAATGGGAAAAATTTTAAAAAAGACAAGAGGAAACTTTTCTACACAGAGAATGGTTCTTGTATGGAATTTACTTCCAGAGGAAGTGATGGATGCAATATAATAACAACATTTAAAAGACATTTGGATAAGTACATGAATAAAAAATAATTGGAGAGATATGGGCCAAGCGCAGGTAGGTGGCACTTGTTTAGTTTGGGATTATGGTCAGCATGGACTAGTTGGACCAAAAGGTCTGTTTCCATGCTGTATGACTCTATGACAAAGGTAGGTATGATTCTTGACTAATAGGCAAGTCAAAAGCTATCATGATCAGAAGGTGGAGTTGTGGCCACAGACAGATCAGCCATGGTGTTATGCAATGCAGACATGGCTAGAAGGACTAAGTGGCTCACTCGTATGTTTGCATGTACTTGGATCCCTTTGATGCATTGCAAGGGCTCAGCCTATTGCCCGTCCTCATCTTTGTGCTAGATGCCATGACATTTTCCACCTAAAAAGGTAAAGTTACCATAGTCTTACCAGAACACTGGGCTGCTCTGTCACTTTAGAGAGACTCGACTGGTGATATTTTAACCTGAGGGTCACCTTGCCTCAGGCGAGGGAGAACGTTGAGAAGGAGAGCCACGTCAGCTTGGCAGAAATTGACTCTATGCTATTGGTATCACTGCATCATAAACCAGCCATTCAGCCAACTGAGTTATCCAGCCTCCATTTTCCATCTGATGTATGCTGTGAACATACTATCTCAGGTCAAATGCAAGTAATTTTCAACACTGTGCTGAATGACAGTTTTAGAGAAATACCCTCTGCTTGCAGTATTACATTTCCATTTCCTACACCAATTATTTTTTGTGGCCTTTCTGAAGGAGATAGCTAATTTTAATACCAATAATTACACATAGTTTTATGCTTCTCGATTCTCACGGGCTAGGAATTTGAGATTGCCTAAATTAATTTAAATTAGGGCCATTAGCAAATTGAAAAATAGGGAAGTGAAGCTTAAACCCATATTGAACCTTTGTTAGTCTGCACTTCAAACACTGTCTTGCAGTCTGGTTTCCATATTATAAAAATATTTGTAAGCACTGGAGACAATGCAAAGAAGATATGTGGAATGATACTAGACACGGTATATATATCAAGAAAGGACTAACAGACTGGGTTTCCTTATTCGTATGGAAAAGAAAGCTGAAGAATTACAAAATAGAGGTCAGGTTTCAAATTATGAACATAAGAAAAGAAGAATTAGGAGCAGCTGGAACCCATTCAGCCCTTCAAGTCTGCTTTGCCATTCAATTAGATCATAAATGATCATCTACCTCAAAACCACTTTCCCCCACTATTTCTGTATCTGTCAATGTCTTAATCTCCCAAAATGTATTGATTTCTGTCTTGAACACTCTCAATAATTGAGTTTTCACAGTCCTGTGGGGTAGAGAATTCCAAAGATTAACCATCTTCTGAGAAAAGAAATCCTTCCACATCTCAGTCCTCACTCACCTACCCTTTATCCTGAGATTATGCCCCCTGGTTTAGACCAGTCAGGGGGAACATTTTATTTACATCCCCACCCCATCACATCCTGTCAAAGGTTTTGTAAGTTTCACTGAGGTCTTACAGACCCAGTCTACTCAATCTATCATCAGAAGACAGTTTATCTGAGAAAAGATTAAAGGAGGCACGTGTGGAACAGCATGGTTTGATTAGGCCAAATGGCCTGGTTATGTGCCATATATCCTATATAACCATATCCATTGAAAGAAGTAATAGTTCATAGAACAGTACAGCATGGGAACAGGTGCTTCAGCCCTCAATGTTGTGCCTGAACATCACAGCAAATTAAACTAATCCCTTCAGCCTGTATGCTTCCATTCCTCGCATATTCATGTGCTTATCTTAAAGTCCCTGAAAAGCCCAATAGAATTTCCCTCCACCACTATCCCTGGTAGCACGTTCCAGACTCCTAACACTCTCTGTAAAAAACTTGGCTCTCACATCTCCGTTGAACTTTCCCCCTCTCACCTTAATTGCATGCCTCCTAGTAGTAGACATTTCAACTCTGAGAAAAAGATTCTGACCGTCAACCTTACGTATGTAACTCATAATTTTTTAGAATCTATCAAGTTTCCCCTCAGCCTTCACTGCTCCAGAGAAAACAACCCCTGTTTTTCTAGCCTCTCCTTATAGTTCATACCCTCCAATCCAGGCAACATCCTGGTAAAAATCTTCTGCACTCTCTCCAAAGCCTCCACATCCTTCCTGTAATGTGGCGACCAGAATTGAAAGCAATACTCTAAGTGTGGCCTAACCAAAGTCTTCATTGATCAATCTTTCAGATTGTAAACGTTCATCCCTTTACAATCTGACTTCAAAAGTTAATTCTGCACGTGAAGATATCATTCTGACTAACTTCACCTTTCTCCAGTGTGCTACTGTTTTCTAGGCTTTGGAGAAAAGCACCGATAATTCATGTTGATGTGAATAGGTCTACTTTCTGTCTACAATAGGAGGTCATTTATTGATAGGTACTCAAAAAAAAATTACTTGTTAAAGTTTTACTGGTCAAAGACCTTTGGAACTGGAATAGGCCACGAGCTACTTGAGTCTGTTTTGACATTTGATTGGAAAGCATTATAGCATTTTTGTTTCATCTTTATCAACCTCAGGACACACTTGAGCACTTTACTGCCAGTGAAGTACTTTTAAACGTAGTCACTTGTTGTAACATAGGCAGCCAATTTATACACTGAAATTACAAACAAAAATGAGGTTAAATGACCACGCAATTTGTTTTTGTCGTCTTTGTTGAGGCATAAAGATGGGCCAGGACAATGGGGAGAATTCCCCTCCTGTTCTTCACCTAGTGCCATGGGACCTTTAATGGCCACAAGAGAGGATAGATGGGACCTCCGGCTAACATCTCATCCTAAAGGTAGCGTCTCTGTCATTATAGCCTATCATCATTACAGCACAGTGTCATCCTAGATTAGACCTGAATTTTGGCCTAGCTCCCTGTCTTTAGGTTTCCTTTTTTGCATGTAAATCTATATTGACTGGCTTATCTGCTTTGCACGGTGTTCATGAATCTGAAGAAAGTGTGGCTTACGCATTAAACACCATGCCAAGCTGCACAGCAGCAGACTTGGGTAACAAATAAAGGGTTACGGGATTCAAAGTTAACTCTGCTTTCTCTCCACAGATGCTGCCAAACCTGCTGAGCTTCTCCAGAAATTTCTGTTTTGCTTCAGATTCTCAGCACCCATAGTTCTTTGCTTTATTTTCATTCCAGAAATTCCGTGTTTTTGTAAGCCCAAGAAAACTGGGGAACAAGAGATTTAAAATTGATCACGAATGATCATTTGAAGAAAAAATGTGTTTAATGATTTACGATTCACAAATGGCAGCCAAAATAATCAGCACTTCTTTCAATTTACATTCAAACTCCTGTTATGAATGATTTTTATACATATTATGCAACACAGTCGTGTAGAGATAAATATATTGAATACAAATACAAATATAATTTTTTGTTACTTTTACAAAACCAAACAGGTTTCTTAATTTGTTTCCAGAAAAGAAGTTATTATTGAAATGTGAGAATCACTGGGAAGGCTGGCTGTTATTATCCAAACCTGCCTTCATCTTCGGTACATAGGCAGTGAGCCACCTTATTAAACTTCTGCAAAATTTGTGGTGCAGTTATTTCTGTAGTACTATCAGCTAGGGAGTTCTGGGGATTTGACACATTGATGACGAAGGAATAATGCTGCATATCCATGTTGCAATGGTATCGAACTTGATTGGGAACTTTGAGATAATGGTGTTTCCATGCACTGCTGCTCTTGTTGTAGGTTTGGGAGGTGCAATTAAAGAAACCTTCATGAGTTGCTGCATTGTATCTTGTCGATTATTATGCAACACAGCCATGTAGACAACTAAATGAACTTCTTTAATTCCCAGTATGGATTAGAAAGTCACCTGGAGGAACTGTAAGGAATTTAGAAGACAAATGGTATGTTAGCTTTTAAGGAATTGAATATAAGAGTAAAGACATCTTACTACAATTTTAATGGACATTGTTGAGGCCACATCTAGAGTGCCTTATTCAGTTTTAGTGCATTAAAGGTGCACTAGATTGGTTCATGAGATGAAGGAATTGTCCTATGAAGAGAAATTGAGAATAGCCAGTACTCCTGGAAGTTAGAAGAATGAGAAGTGAGTTGGAATAGAAGTTGACAGGGTAGACTCCGATTAAATGTTTCCCCTGACTGGGAATTCTGTAATGTGGGATCACAGTCTTAGGATAATCTTGCTAGAGAATAACATTTAAAAGGGTTATAAGTCTACGAGGTAGTGTGCCCCAGCTAACATGAATATTCAGTCATTGAGTATATTCAACATAATAAATCAATCAATTTTTGGATACTAAAGGAATTAAGGCATTTGAAGTTATTTTGGGAAGGAGGAATTGAGGTAGGAAATCTCCATCTATCCATTCACTGTGAAAAAAGGCCCTTTGGCCCAACAAGTCCACACCAACCCTCAAAGCATCCCACCCAGACCCATTCCCCAAACCCACACATCCCTGAACACTGGGCAATTTAGCATGGCCATCCACCTAATCTGCACATCTTTGGACGGTGGGAGGAAACCAGAGCACCCGGAGACAACCCACACAAACACAGGGAGAATGTGCAAACTCCACACATACAGTTGCCCAAGGTGGGATTCAAACCCAGGCCCCTGGTGCTGTGAAGCAGCTGTGCTAACCACTGAGCCACCATGCTGTCCCAATCTTCTGTTGAATCTGTTGAATGGCAGAGCAGACTTAAGGGTCCAAATGGCCTACTCCTGCTCCTATATTTTGTTACCTCCAGAGGTCCCTAGAACTTCAGATGCCAACCTTCAGATAATTCAGATCACTCCATATGATATCAAGAAACTGCTGCAAGCACTGAGTACAGAAAAGGCTATGGCATCACCCCAGCTGTAGTAGTGAAATCCTGTGCTCCTGAACTAGTCACACTCCTAGTCAAGCTGTTCAAGTATAGCTACAACACCTGGAATGTGTTGTGAAATGTGAAAATGTGGAAAACTGCCCTGGTACATATCCTGTCTACTGCTGAGTCAATGAGAATAAGGCATAGTTGAGTAGAATTAACTATATGATGATTCTGCACAATGGTGTTTGGAATTTTGAATGGATTGAAGAATGGAATGTTGGAAAACAAAAAGTAGATCGAGTGCGGGTTGTTGTTTAGGATAATATCAAGCAGGTTCCTGGGGCCAGTGGCCAGATGCATTTTCAGTAACCTAATTATTCAAACTCTCTTTAGAAATTAGAAAGTTCTTGGAACTGTCTCAATTAATCCTGTAGTGGTCATTGTAATATAATTTGTGAAGAAACAGCTGAACAAACAACAAAAAATACTCGACTAGCATGGATTTATTTTTCCAGCTTAGTCTGGAGTCTGATGTTCTCAATGTCTTCTGACACCAAATAAAAACTGAAAGAACTGTGGATGCTGTAAATCAGAAACAAAAACAGAAGTTGCTGGAAAAGTCAGCATGTCTGGCAGTATCAGTGAAGAAACAATCAGAGTTAACGTTTCAGGTCCAGTGACCCCTCCTCAGAACACAGGGAAGGGTCACCGGACCCGAAACGTTAACTCTGATTTTTTTCTTCACAGATGCTGCCAGACCTGCTGAACTTTTCAGCAACTTTTGTTTTTGTTCTTCTGACACCAGACAAACAGACCATGTGAAAGAGGGTAAAGATGAGAGACTTTTGCTATCGGCTTGGGTTGGAGAAGCTGGGGTTGTTCTCCTTGGAGCAAAAGAGATTAAGGGTACTTTAAATGGATTTGTACAAAATTATGACAGGTTTGGATAAGATATGTCAACTAAAGCTGTTCTTCACTTTAAGTATACTTAATGACCCAGCCTGTACAGCCCTCTGCAGTAAAGAATTCCACAGATTTACCATCTCATCTTTGTCTTAAATGGACAGTCCCTTACTCTGAGATTATGCCCTTTGATCCTAAACTTTCCCACAAAGGTAAGAGATGCAGAAGGATATGAGGGAAGACCTTTTCAGGCATCAAGTAATAAAGACCTAAAATTGACTGTCTCCAAGAGTGATTGAAGTAGAGACAATGAATTATTTCAAAAGGAAGTTGGATGTAAATTTGAGGGACATAAACTTTCACAGTCTCAGGGATAGAACAAAGTAATTACACTAATTGGGTTTCTGTGCAGAGAAACGCACAGACTCAATGGGCTAAAGTGTTTCCTCTGGTACTGTAATGATGGTGACTGTCTATCTGGCTTCAGTTATCTTTCCTGCTCTTATAACTATGTTATCAGTGTATTGCTTAAACTGGCTGTATTATATTGGCACCTAGATACAAACCAATTGCATAATTTAGTAGATGCCATAAACCGTAATTAAAATTGTGAGATTCATTTACAATGGCAGAATGTACTGAGAGATTCCGTTATGGCTTCAGCTTTATGCCATATGTTTTTGATTCTTTGAATTAATGGGACAAATAATATTCAGTGTGTGATTTTCTTAACTTGTCCATTGATTGTATTGGATATTTTTAATGTTGAGGGATTAAATACAGTATTTGTGAAGAACAGAATATTTTACAGTATATATAATTGAATGAATATGTACATATCAGATTTATCATAGATCACATGCAACATTCCAGTTCAATACTCCTTCACTCATTGTTCAGTCTGACCACACTACAGAAGCTAGTGTGGCGTTTCTTATTGCCAAATGCCTCTCATTTCAGGCACCTTACTGGCTTCATCATCTGCACCAGTGCCTGTTACATAGCTTCCTGTATTGTGGCAGTAGCCATCCTGTATGAGGAAAAATAGTATGGGGTAGTGGTAAATACCTAGACCTGCCTTTTAGACCTAAAACTAGATACAGTTATCTGTGTAGAATGTATCTGCAGAGGGAGAAACAAAGTTAACATTTTAAGTTGAATCTGATTCTTCCTCATAACTTCTGAATGCTAAGCCTGGATTACAAATTCTGGATATCAGCATAAACAGAGTTTTCCTTATCTCTGTTACATTTAGACTGGTTCTGTACATAATTTTGACTCTGTTTTGGGCAAACTGAACCAAAGCATCTGTCTCAGTTACCCTTGGCTTGCAATTATCCAAAGTATGACATGTTGCAACAGTGAATACGCCGATCTAGTGTGAATGCTGAATTTACACAATTAAAATATCCACTGTATCATGTGGAATTGATACACTTTCAAGAATTTAAAATAACTAGACAAAACAAAAAAGGACTTTCCTAGATTTGTTAGACTATAAACCAAAGGCCACATTCCTGTTAAATTATGCCTGATTGTAAACAATTTTGTTTAGGTAAAACAAGAACATCAAAATCTTGATGTTCCTACACAAGACTCTTGGTGCAAACAACTCTGTTCAATTAAATACCACTCTGGCAAGATAAGAAAGAGGTGCATTCAGATAGCACCGTTCACAACATCAGGGCATGTCAAAATGCTATACAGATTTCCCTGTTGAACAGTAAACTTATTTGCAGTGCAAGAAATGCATCAACCAAGAATGGAATCAAAGAACTGTTAATTTCAGATAAGAAGGTCTAATGGGCTGGAAGAGGCTCATATGGAGCACATGGTATGGACCTGTTGGGCCAAAAGGTCTGTTTCGGTGCAATAAATTCTATATAATAAGATCAAACAGGTAAAGAAGAAGTGAAAGCATGATTCCCTCTGAAATACATCTGCAACAAAGGAATAAGATCAAACAGGTAGAGGAGAAGTGGAAGCATACACCACCCCCCACCCCCCACCCCCGCTGCCCAAATACTTCAGCATCACTGGATTAAAACACTGACTTTTCACTCCCAGATCTGTTTAAATCCAATCAGCAAGGATTGAAGTCTCCCGGTTTAATATTAGACCTCAAGATTAAGTGAGTTTAAGAATTGTTTACCAAGTTCTTAATGGGTTCACTTCCACAAACACAATTGGCACTGAGGACAATGACTCTGAGAATGTGAGCATCATAGTACTAAAGGAGGGGCTCCTCTTAATGTTAATATCCTGGGAGTTACTTTCAGCCAGAAATTTAACTGGACCAGCGATCTAAAGGTTGTGGTTACAAGAGCAGGTCAGAGGGTAGAAAATCTGCAGCAAGTAACTCATCTCCTGATTCCCCAAAGCTTGTCCACCACTTACGAGGCACAAGTCAGAAGTATGATTGAATATTCCTCACTTGCCCAAATGGACGCAGCTCCAACAACACTCAAGAAGCTCAACATTATCTGTGACAAAACAGCCTTCTTGATCTATATCTCATCCATCATCCTAAACATTCACTTCCTCCTCCTATCACACAGTACCAACAGTGTGTAGCATGTACAAAATGCATTGCAGGAACTCCACAACGCTTCTTCAACAGCACCTTCCAAACCTGTGAGCTCCATGGCCTGGAAGGACAAGAACAGAAAATGCATGGGGGCACCACCATCTGCAAGTATGCCTTCAAGCCGCACAACATCCCAACTAGGAACTATGTTGCCGTTGCTTCAGTATTGCTGAATCAGAATCCCCCTCTATCAGCACTTAGATGTATTTGCACCACTTGGCTTGCAGCAGTTCAAGATGGCAGCTGACCACCACCTTCTCAAGAGCAATTCTGGATGTATAACAAATGCTGGACTAGCCAGTGATGTCCACATCCCAGAAGTGAATAAATAAAAGAAATAGAAAGCGGAGAGAAAGAGTCTTTGCTCTACATTTAACCTTTGTTATACCTTGATCAAGTGATTTTATTCAAGTTTTAACCCATGTTCTGCCTGACCCAAGAATGCTGGTAGCGACACTGAAAAAAATGTTGTGTTCCAAGCACTAATAATTTCACCTTGATTAGTACAAATTCCCTTTGAGCATTCTCCCCACATTGGTCTTTTGTCTCTTGCAATGTGTTCATAGTCAGCAGCATCACGTGATCTGAGGGATCCTTTAGTCATAGGCAGTACATCTAAGACAGAAACCTAATGTGCTCAGCAGGGTTGTCTGAGTCTCTTTTTGTTGCTGTCTCAGCACCATTCTGAATTTGGCGTAATCTCTCAGTGAGTAACAACAAAAAGAAAGAGTTTTGCAGGTGGGGGATCAAGACAACAAAAACCAGATTCTGAAGGATGAGCCAAAAAACTCAGGAGCTGTCAGATGTGGTTTCTATCGAACCAAATCACAGGAAAGTTTAGGTGTGGGATTGACAGAAGACTGTAACCAGAGGATTCAAGGAGATTAATAACACAGCAATGTAGAGAGGTGTCTGAGAACTAGACTTTATAAGACAGTCATAATTACAAACATTTTTGAAACGTAACATTAAGCCAAGTTTTGGAAAATAATAATAAAATGAGCTGAACTGAATGTGGATCACTGATACATTTTGAAGTTTCCCAACAGCCCAGCTACAGGAATTCACGCTATTTTTGATGTTTTAAGAACAAACAGAGAAAGGCTTATAATTATTATGTGTGCAGTCTTGATTATGCTAAATCATGGTGTTATGACTCCAGTCTTCCAAAGGCATCAGCGCTGGGAAACATTTCAGCTGAACTAATCACAAGCAATTCAGAAAGGAAACACTGTTCTTAGTAAGTGTGCAGTAATCATTCTCTGCTTGGATTTTTTCAGTGTAACTAAATTCCAGTTGATAAAGTGTGCTGTAGATCTTTGTTTCCACTTTCTCCCCTGCTTTTAGGAAGCACCAATCCCTCCTTCCTACAGCATAATTTGGCTTTGGCACTGGAATAATTCCACTTTGAAGGTACTTCCCTGGTTGTGGAGTGTTTTGGGGTATTTTTCAGGAATCACTGGATTCAGGGAGGATCACAAAGGGCTGGAAAATGACGAATGTAACACCCCTCTTTAAGAAGGGAGGGGGCAGAAAGCAGAAAATTATAAGCCAGTTAGCCTGGTCTCAGTTGGTAAGATTTTAGAATCCATTATTAAGGATAAGATTGCATAGTACTTGGAAGTGCATGGTAAAATCAACTGAGTCAGCATGGCTTCATCAAGGGGAGGTCATGCCTGACAAATCTGTTAGAATTCGTTGAGGAAGTAACAAGCAAGTTAGACAAAGGAGAGGCAGTGGACATGATCTATTTGGATTTCCAGAAGGCCTTTGACAAGGTGCGGCACAGGAGGCTGCCAATAAGGCAAGAGCCCAAGGTGGCAGGAGCAAGGTACTCAAATGAATACAGTATTGGCTGACTGACAGAAGGTAAAGAGTAGGAATAAAAGGGCGTTTTCAGGATGGCAACTGATGTCTAGTGGAGTTCCGCAGAAGCCCATGTTGGGACCACATGTTCACATTATACATTAATGATCTGTATGAAGGAATGGAGATCATGGTTGCTAAGTTTGCAGATGACACAAAGTTGGGTGGAGAGACAGGTAGTGTCGAGGAAGCGGGGAGACTGCAGAAGGACTTGGACAGTCTAGGAGAGCAGGCCAAGAAGTGACAGATGGAATAAAATGTGGGAAAGCGTGCAGTTAAATGCACTTTGGTACGAAGAATAGAGGCACAGACTATTTTCTAACCGGGGAAAGGCTTCAGAAATCTGAAGCAGCAAGGGACTTGGGAGTCCTAGTTCAGAACTCTCTGAAGATTAACATGCAGGCTCAGTTTGCAGTTAGGAAGGCAAATGCAGTGTTAGCATTCGTTTCAAGAGGACTGGAATACAAAAGTAGGGATGTATTGCTGTGGCTGTGTAAGGATCTGGTCAGATGCATTTGGAATATTGTGAGATAACAAGGTGTAGAGGTGGTTGAACACAGCAGGCCAAGCAGCATCAGAGGAGCAGGAAAGCTGACGTTTCGGGCCTAGACCGTTCTTCAGAAATTTCCGAAACATCAGCTTTCCTGCTCCTCTGATGCTGCTTGGCCTGCTGTGTTCATTCAGCTCTACACCTTGTTAGCTCAGATTCTCCAGCATCTGCAGTTCCTACTATCTTTGGAATATTCTGAGCAAGTTTGGGCCTAATATATAAGGAAGGATGTGCAGAGGAGGTTTAGAAGAATTATCCCAAGATGAAGGACTTGTTATATGGGGGAGTGGTTGAGAGCTCTAGGTCTATACTTGATGAAGTTTAGAAGAATAAGGGGGACTCTCGTTGAAACTTACAGAATATTGAGATGCCTGAATAGAGTGGATGTGGAGAAGGTGTTTCTATTAGCACGACATGAGGACATGACCACAGAGTGAAGGGACGACTTTTTAGAACTGAGATAAGGAGGAACTTCTTCCTGTGGCAAGGGTAGTGAATCTGTGGAATTGATTGCCACAGAGGTCTGTGGAGGCCAAGTCATTGAGTGTATTTACGAGATAGATAGGTTCTTGATTAGTAAGGGGATGAAGGATCATGGGGAGGAGGCAGGAGAATGGAATTGAGAAACAAATCTGCCATGATCGAATAGTGGAGCAGACTTGATTTAATTCTGCTCCTAAATCTTCTGGTCTTAGGGATCCTGAGGGCAAAGTTCCATAATTTTCAGTAGGCTTCTCCATTCCTTGCCCAAGTTGTCATTCTTCATTTATAATTCTAGACAAGTAGAATCAACAGGCTATCTGACTATGAAGATAATTTTTTGTAACTGCTGGGTATCCTGACCACCTACTGGATTCTACAACTCGTTCCCAGCCATGGTGAATAATTACACGAGGTTCTTCCCTTCTGTTTCATAAATAATAAGAAGAACCCAGCAGTTTTCTTAAGTTAATACCATATTCGTAAACCACAAAATGGCCGCATCAATGACACAAATATTAATACTTACAATATTATGTGAGGATATGTGCTTTTAAGAAGGATTTATTCTGTGCTGTTTCTCTTGCAGAGAGGTTTGCCAGTGGCATTGGAATGTCTGTCTCAGAAGCAGTGGGTAAATGGCTTTGAGCTCCCTAAATGTCTTTTTATCCCAAAAGAAGCATGAGTAGTTGGAGCCAAGTTCACAGAGACCCAGGGTTTAAGTTTTGCTTTTAGTTGATAAAACCAATAAATACAGCTCTCTCTCTGCTGGAACAAAGAGCTTGAATTCTCTCTCCGCTGCTAGATTGTTTTCTTGGTGTTCCTATCTCCTGGACTGGAAATAGCATGCCAGACAATCTGTTTTGCTGAATTTGCCTTTGCCAAGGGTGTGTTTATG
>JAHRHZ010000083.1:2485886-2503222 GCA_024137785.1 Ginglymostoma cirratum
CAGAGGAGATTCGCCAGAATGTTGCCTAGGATTTAAATGGGCTGGTCAGATGGGCAAATGAAATTCACTCCAGATAAGTGTGAGGGGATGCACTGGGACAGGACAAACAAGACAAGGGAATACATGAAAAATGATAGAACCTGGGAACCATCAAGGATCAGAGGAACCTTGGTCTGCATGTCCACCGGTCCCTTATGGACACAGGATAGGGAGATATAGTGATAAAGAAGGCATATGGGATACTTGCCTTCATTAGTCGAGGCGTGATTCGAGGAGTGATTCAGTAGTGAGGAGAAACTAGATAGGCTGGGGTTGTTTTCCTGACAGCAGAAAAGGCTGAGGGGAGTTCTGATTTGAGGTGGACAAAGTTCTGAGGGGCAGTGTAGACAGGGAAACATTTTCTTCTGTTTTGTACAGGGCCTAAAAGCAGGAGTCATAATTTTAAGAAAAGGAGCAGAAGGTTTAGAGGGGATTTTAGGAAATACTTTTCACCCAGAGGCTATTGGTTATCTGGAACTCACCACCTGAAAGGGTCATATAGAAAGGGGCCATAAAAACATTTTAGAAGTAGTTAGATAAGCAGTTGAAATACTAATCATACAGGGCTATGGGCCAAGTACTCGAAAATGGAATTAGACATGATGGATCGAAGGGCATTTTCCTCTGTAAAAATTCTATGACTCTACAACTTTTTCAAAAGGTTGAGATGACCATTGATCCTTTCCAAAGGCTCTTCCTCCATAACTTGTCAGGCACATTACCTGAAAGTAGTCATATCCATTAAAGTGGATCTGTAGTCTGAATTATGGCCTCCTTTCCTTCAACTATTTCCCTCAGGAAGCAGAACGGTGGGTACGCCCCTGTCTGTATCAATGGTGCCGAGGCGGAGATTGTCCAGAGCATCATGTTGCTGGGAGTGATGATCACCAATCTGTCCTGGTCCACCCACATCGATGCAACAGTCAAGAAAGCACAACAATGCCTCTACATCCTTAGGAGGTTAAGGAAATTCGTCATGTCTGCAAGGACTCTTACCAATTTTTATTGATGCACCATAGAAAGCATCCTACCTGGGTGCTTACAGCGTGGTGTGGCAACTGCTCTTCCCAAATCCAAAAGAAACTACAGAAAGTTGTGAGCGCATCCCAGTCCATCACGCAAACCAGCCTTCCATCTGTTGACTTCATCCATACTTCCCGCTCCCTCAGGAAAGCCACCAGCAAGATCAAAGACCTCTTCCACCTCAGTTCTACTCTCTTCCACCGTCTTCCATCGGGCAGAAGATATAAAAGTTTGAATCAACATACGAATAGATTCAAGAACAGCTTCTTCTCCACTTTTATCAAACTTTTGAACAGACCTCTCAAATGTTAATGTTGATCTCTCTCTCTGCACGATCTCTGTGTCTGTAACATTGTATTCTGCATTCTGTTCTGCTACCCTGACTCACTTTGCATGTATAGCATGCAAAACAACACTTTCACTCTATCTCGGTACATGTGACAACAATAAATCAAATCAAATCAAATCGCACACTCACTCTCTCACATTCTCTCACACATACACACACTCACTCTCACACATGCATCAATTCCCTCACACACTTACTCTCTCATATACACCATTCTGTCAAACACTGTCTCACATATGCACTCACACTCTCACATTCATTCACTCTCTCACTTACACTCACTTACTCTCACTGTCACCACATGCACTCACTGTCTCATACACACACTCACATGCATTCAATTTCTCACATGTATTCTCTCACATATGCACTCAGTCACATGTACTTTCTCACATGCGCACGCACACACGTGAACTCAGACACATGCACTCATTCTCTCATGCACCCTCTTTTACATACACACTCATATGCACTGTCTCTCACACACTCACTCTATCAGACACGCACTGTCTTACATGCAGTCACTCACATGCAATCACTCACACACACTGTCTCTCACATGCACTCACTCTGACACACACTTTCTCACACGTATACTCACTGTCTCTCACATACTCTCACAAACTCACTTTCAGACACATACTCTCTCACATGTTCACATGCACTAACTCTGTCACATACACTCACCCTCTCACACACATTCTTTCACACATTCACTTTCAGACACACACTCTCACATGTACTCTCTTACATGCAATCACTGTTTCTGACATACTGTTTCTTACATGCACTCAGACTTACTGTCTCACACACACTCACTCCCTCACTCGTACATTCTCTCACATAGTCATTTTCTCACATGCAATTACTCGCATGCACTCTCACACACACACACACTCACTGTCTCACATGCACTCACTCTCTTACACGCACTGTCTCACGGATGCACTGTCTGTCACTATCATTTTCTCTAAGACCAGAAAACCAAAAGAAATGGGAACAGGAGTAGGCCATTCTCTTCCTTGAGCCTGCTTCACCATTCATTCGATCATGGCTGTGTTCCCGTCTGGCCCTCTCTTCTTAGACTTCAACCTCTCCTCCATACAGGCTGATGCTAGACCTCATCAACAGCTAGTCCTGAAGCCTGGACCATGCTTGGCCATCTCTCCAAGGCCCAGAGCAACCTCCAAGGCTCGTAACTGTGCTTTGGTTCTAATAAGGCCAGAGCCCCGCTAATAGCAAACTAAGTAACTCATCCTCTGCAACCACTTGACTTCCAAGCCACTCTGCCAATATCAGACTGATTTTTACCCATGCTTGATTCTGATGGAAGCCTATCAGCAGCAAGTGCAAGAGACAAATAACCAATCCAGAAGCAGCTGCCCATTGATTCTGTGTCTATCACAGGAAGGAACAACCTTGCTAAAGACGTGTGGTGCTGCCCAAGCCCGGGCCCTCCTGAAGGCATCATCTGTATCCCCTTTCCCGTGCCCTGCCTGGAGCCACATCTGTGTACTGGTTTAATGATGCAGTTTAGCTGGACACAGTGTGTACCCCATTGAACCATAAGAGGAACTGCATACTGGAGGTGCTGCATACCCCACAATGGAATGTTTGTGAGTTTTATGCCTCTGATTACCCAACTATGTGTCAAATTGCAATCTCTGGATTTAGTGGTGCCAAATAATTCGCCACAGAGAGATAAGAACAATCAGACTTGAAGCACAATGCTGCTGTTCAAACCAGTAGCTCACACAGCATCCACTGATGTGATTAGCAGTGATTGAGGCCCAGCCCTTGTTATGGAATTTAATATGTATCACAGAGAAGGAGAACAAGTTTAAAATTAAAACTAGTGTGCAGAGGATCAAAGAAATCTTTGCTTCTGGATTCTGCAGTGCTGAACAAGGAATGGTTTTGCAGCAGCTGTTTCCTCATTGTGGCTTCTTCACAAAGTATCTGCTACTTTTAAGTTAGTTGTATACTTGGAAGTGCCACATCGAAAGGAAATATGAGTTGATTAGTTATCCTGATTGGTTTAAGCTACTTTTTAAGACTGAGCAAGGATTTCTGCCTGCATCTAACAGTTCACACTCACCTTCATTATCTAATTGCAAGCATTTTGCTGTGGCTCAGGACAGGACTCTCAGTTTTGGATCTGAGACTGGTGGATTCAAGTCCTGTCCCTGAGTTTGCTCGCATAATAATGCAGGTTGATATTCTTGTTCAGCGCTGTTGGAAGCCTGCAATGGCAGAGGTGATGTCTTTTGGGTAAGACCTTAAGACACTGTCTGCCCTCTTGAATACAGATAAAAGATCCCTGGTGCTATTTTAAAGAAGAGTAGGAGAGTTCTTCCTAATGTCCGAACTAATATTTACATCTCAACCTACATCATTAAATCCGATTGTCTAGTGATTTATTTCACTGCTATTTGTTGAAACTTACTCCTATAGCAATTACTACACTTCAAAAACACTTCTTTGGCTTTCAAGTGTTTTGGGATGCCCTGAGGTAATGACAGGTGTAAGTTAGTTTTTTAAGAAGACATCTCCTATTTTGGAAAGGGACAATTATAAGTATTAAATTATTGTTCCATAAATTGAGGGAAATGGAAAGACCTAATCCATCAGACAGGTATTTTCCACAGTGGATTGTATTGTGGCAACCACTTGATGTCTAAAGGGCTCAAAGTATATTTTAGTATACATGTGGGAAGCCCTATAGCTTAGAAAGGATTACTGCCAAAATTGGCACACAAATGTTACATTCATTCTTATAGCATTCCTCTGCCCTGTATTTTAATGAACAAACAAGAAAGACCACGTGAACGTCTTAAGAACATTAAAAAAAAGGACAGAAGATGGATTTTCAAATCCTTGATCACACTGTGCCATTCAGTAAGATCATGGCTGAACTGCATTATCAACCCCACTTTCGACTATCCCCATTTCTCTTTATGTCTGAATGTCTGTCATTTACAATCTTGAATATTTTCTACGGTTGATCTTCCAAAGCCCTCTGAGGGAGAGAATTCCAAAGATTCACAACCTTCTGATTGAAGATATATGTCCTAATCTCAGTTGTCATCGGCGGCAATCACTCACTAACAAATATTATTATCCATCTAGGAAATTCTGTGTCACTGGTCATGGGTTCTGTGGGTGCTCGCAAGGCTGATGGGCTGATCCTAGAGCAGCATCTCCAGTCACACATTTGGCAGGTGTGGTCAGAATTGGTCCTTGACTTGAGATCATTGGCATTCCTTTCTCAGACTCCTTTTCCATATCTCCCCTTTGTTGACGGTTGTTCCTGAAGAATTGTGTCCCTTCAGACAGGAAGTTCCCCCGAGTCGGTTTCTTCTGAGTGAGGGTCTCCCGGGCATTTACATCTACATTGCATTTCTTAAGGCAAACCTTCAGGGAGACTTTGAAGCACTTCTTTTGTCCTCCTTTCATTTGAATGCCTTCCTTGAGCTGGACAAAGAAGATTTACTTTGGCCGTTGGAACTCAGCCGTCGTAAGCACATAGCCAGCCAAGCAGAGTTGGTTTTGAATGTTCATGGCTTTATGCTGATGCTGTTGGCATCTTCAAGGATGCTGGTGTTAGCACATTTGTCCTCCCAATTGATTGCTGAGAATCTGTCTCAAATAGCATTGATGATACTTCTCCGGTGTCTTCAGGTGGTGTCTATAAGTAGTCCAACTTTCCAAGTCATATAGAAGAGTCAGAAGGATGACTACCTCGATTCTTATTATCAATGCAGATGGCATGATCATCAAAGGCGTCCAAAGGTAGTGCTCATGGATTGAATGCAGTGTTGGATCTCCGCATTAAGTTCAGCCTTAGATGAGCATTTCTCCATTGATCTTAATGGAGGGAGAGACTGGAACTTGGCCTGAGATGGGTTGATAAAGGACTTCTGTATTCTTGAAGTTCAGGCTGAAACTGTTTCTTCAGTATGCTTCTGTGAAGGTGTTAAGCGAGGCTTGAAGCTTCTTTTCCAAGAGAGCAGAGATTACATTGAAGCAAGGTAAGTGTCGTTTTCTTCTTGGATTTCAACCAGTTGAGGTTGAAAAGTTTTCCATCCATCCTGTAGACAATGTCCACACCACTGGAAAGTTTGTTCTTGATGAAATGAAGAATGATGGCGATAAAGACGGTGAAGAAGATGGGGACGTGACCCATCCCTGTTTGACTCCTGTCTTTATCTCAAAGAATTCTGTCGTATTACCATCGGTGAGGACTGTTGTCAACAATTGTCATGGAAGAGATGGAGATTGTTGATAAATTTCTCTAGACAACCAGCCTTTGACAGGGTCTTACATAGCACTGAGTCAGGAAGAAATAGTCAGACACTTACTCATAGATTATCACCCTATAGTTCTAGAATCTCCAGCTCAGGGAAACAGTCAGTCAGCATCTATCCTGTAAGGTTTATTTTATGTGAGAATGACACCACCTTTTACCCTCTAAACTCTAGTAAGTATGATATCCTCAGCCCAAATTCACATACCCAGGAATCAATCTGCTGAATTCATGTTGCAGCTCCTTTAAGGCAGTGCTTTTCCTTTATTCATTCTCAGGATATGGGCTGTGCTGGCTAGACCAGCATTTATTACTCATTCCTAACTGCCCTGGAAAAAGTAGTTGTAAGCTGCCTTCTTGAACCATTGCAATCCATGGGGCTGGGGCACAACCACAGTGCTATTGGGAAGGAAGTTCCAGAATTTTGACCCAGCGACGGTGAAGTAATAACCATACAGTTCCAAGTGAGGATCATGTGAGACTTGGAGGGAAACTTTCAGGTGGCGGCATTTCTATGTATCTACTGACCATGTTGTTCAAGGTGGTAGAGGTCATGGGCTTTGAAGGTGAAGTTGTAGAAACCTTGGTCATTTGCTGCAGTGCTGTTTATAGATGGTACACTCTGCTGCCAGTAATCGTGGGTGGTGAAAGGAGTGAATATTGAAGGTGGAAAATATAACACTAATGAAACGGCTGCATGGTTTTGAGCTTCTTGAATGTTTTTGGAGCTGCATTTGTCCAGGCAAGTGGAGAGTATCCGATCACACTCCTTGTGCTTTGTAGATGGTGGGCAGGCTTTGCATTGTCAGGAGGTGAATTGCTTGCACAGATTTCCATCCTCTGTTCTGCTCTGCTGTTGTAGCCACAATGTTTATATGGCTGGTTAAATTCAGTTTCTGGTACATTGTATCCCACAGGATACTGATTGGGGATTCAGCAATGATAATGCAATTAAATGTATGAGGAGTTGTTCGATTCTCTCGTTTTGGAGATAGTCATTGGTTGGCAATTATGTGGCATTAATGTTAGCTGCCATTTATAAGACTGAGACTGGATATTGTCCAAGTCTCGATGCTTATGGTACAAAAGTATGTGATCTCACAGAAACACGACATAATTACAGCAAGATTTCATTACTCTTTACGTCCCAACGCTCTAGCATTAAAGGATGGCATATCATTTGCCTTCCTAGTTACTTGTTGTAGCTGCATATTAACTTTTGCAATTCGTACAAATGTCAGCTTTTTTAAAATTTGTTTATGGGATGTGGACTTTTAATGTCAGGTTTTTATTTAATTCAAATTTCACAATGTTCCCACAACATAAACCTCTTTTTATTTTGATTACTAGTCCAATGACATTGACACTAGTCCACTGCCTCCTCCTATGTCATAATGATATGGGAGGAACTCAGAATTAGTTCAACAGTTGTCCACTAGGCAATGAGGGACTGAGCTGCTTGGTCACCACCATTTCCTCCTGATGGTTAGTTTCACACCACTATTGATGGAATTCCAGTTAGCCTCCTGCTCTTAAAGGCAGTCTATCCCTCTTAAAACTGCTTGATTGATTCAGAGGAAACTGTTGTTGCACTCTCAAAGAGAGATCGAAGACAGGGCAGAGGAGTCTCTTTTATTTATGGATAAAGCACTGGAGGCCTCAATCAAGGAGATGGTGGGGGTGTTAAATTTCTATGAAAGGCCAGGTGCCCTCAGAGAATGTTCTCCAAAGGAGATGGGAGCAGGTAGCCGTGGAAGGCAATTCCTTTTGACACTGATAACCTTGTATCAGTGCTGGAAGAAAGCAATGATATCATGTGGGTAATCAAGGTCAACGAATGTACCTTCACATGATTCGTCCACTGCGCTACCAACCTTGCTTCGCAGTGCACCACAATACTATCACACAACCAGCAGCAGTCCTTGATACCCACGGGTTACAATTAACGTTCAGATACTCCAGTTCACCATTAAAATCTTGCACTGATCCAAGCCTCACAACTCCCTCTTACTGCACCTCATGTGTCCAGCTACTCAACTGTAGAAGGCACATTACCCAAGTACAACACTACACAATCACTGCAATCACTTCCCTCACTTCAGGCCAAGGTGCCACACAGGAGTCAGGCACACATTAATCTACTGGTCCTGACAAAGGAGATGGCACAAGCTGCAACAGACCCCGTAGCATCTGGTGTCAGAGACTATCCAGATTATGGTACATTGCTGCTTTATTGAACTCTCAACTCCCAGCTCACCCTCACCTTGCTATCCAGCATGATAAGCAATATGTAGCTGTTGTGACCTTGGAGCACTTGCTTTACACCCCTGAACGCAGCTCCCTCATAACAAGCCCCAATATATCCAGTGTGCCAGAAAGAGCAACCACACATCTATAGAACTCCAAAGAGTTGCCTCACTAAAGGAAAAAGTATAAATCAGAAAAAAATGAAGGTGTATAAGGTGGGCAGTTTACTTGTCACAGGTAATTTAGATCTACACACTAATTGATAAGCAAGAGTAACATGGAAGGCAAATCTGTAGAGTAAATCAGGGATTGTTGCTTAAAGCAGTACACTGCAAAGCCCACTTGGGAATAAACTGTTTTAAATCTAGTAATGATAATGAGGTAGGATTAATAAGAGATCTCATAGTTAAGGATCCTCTGGGGGTAGCAATCACAACATAGTAAATTTGAAATTCATTCTGAGGGAGAGCAACTTGGGTCTCAGAGCAGTGTCCTCAACTTAAACAAGAGCAATTACAGATGTATGAAGAAAGATTTATCTACAACAGGCTAGAAAATATGCAAATCAGAAAGTCAGTGGATGAGCAGTTGCAGACATTTAAGCAGATATTTCATAACACTCAGCTAAAATTTATTCCACTCGAAAAGAAGGACTCAACGAAAAGGATGAACATAGTTAACAAAGGCAGTCAAGTACAGTATCCAATCAAAATCTAAGGCATATAAAGCAGTAGGTCAGAGGATTGGGACTGTTTTTAGGAACCAGAAGTGCATGATGAAAAAGCTGTTGAGGGAGAAAATTGATTAGGAAAGTAACTTGTTAGAAATATAAAAACAAACAAGATCTTCTCTAGGTAAATAAAAAGAAGGAGTAGCTAAGGTAAGTCTGGGATCCGTGAAGGATGCAACTACGGCATTCATAACAGTGAACAGAGAAATGGTCAATAATTTAAACCAATATTTTGCATCAGTCTTCCCAGTAGTGTACACTATAAACATCCCATAAGAGATAAGCAAGGTGCTAATGGGAAGAACAGTCTCTACCATTTGACAAACTACTGGGACTAAAGGCAGATATGTTGCTAGGATCTGGCAGTTTTAAAGGAAGTGACTGCCGAAATAGTGGAGACATTGGTCAAAATATTCCAGAACTCACTGAATTCTGGGAGTGTTCCAGCACAATGGAAAACCACTAATGTGATGTACCTGTTCAAGAAGGGAGAGAGATGGAAAGCAGGAAATTATAGGGCAGTTAATCTAACATCTGTCATTGGGAAAATGCTAGAGTCCATTATTAAGGAGGAAATAGCAAAACATTTAGAAAAACTTAATGCAATTAAACAAAGTCAACATGGTTTTGTGAAAGAGAAATCATGTTCAACAAATTTGCTGAAGTTCTTTCAGGATATAACGAGCAGAGTTGATGAAGGAGAGCTGGAGATACTGCACTTTTAAATTTTCAGAAACATTCGTAAAGTGCCATATACAGGTTATTGGACAAAAAGGAGCTCACCGTATTGGGGTAATATATTAATATGGACTGATGATTAGTTAAGACACAGAAGACAGACAGTTGGATTAATGGTTCTTTTTCAGGCTGAAACAATATAGTTAGTAGGATCAATCCTATGGCTCAATTGTTTGCTATCTCTATTAATGACTTGGTGAAGTGGAGCAGAGTGTAATGTGTCCAAAGTTGCTAACCATACAAAAATGGATGGAATAGCATATTATGATGATGACATAAAGAAACTGCAAGGGTCTACAGATAGGTTAAGTGAGTTTGCAAAAACATGGCAGATGGTGTTTAATGTAGGAAAGTGTGAGGTCATGCATTTTGGTATGAAGAATCAAAAGGCAGACTATTATTTAAATAGAGAGAGACTCCATTAAAAATGCAGCACAAAGGCATCTGTTTGTTCTTGCACATGAAACACTAAACATCAGCATGCAAGTGTAGCAAGTAATTACAAAGGCAAATTGAATTTTGGTCTTCAATGATAGTTTAAGAATAGAGAAGTCTTGTTATAACTGTACAGGGTATTAGTGCAGCCACACCTGGAGTGCAGTATACAGTTTTGATCCCAGGATTGGAAAGGATATCCTGGTCTTGGAGACATTTCAAAAGAAATTCACTAGGCTGATTCCTGGAATGAACATGTTGACTTATCAAGAACGGCTAAACAGGTTTTGTCTTTATCCATTAGCGTTTAGAAGAATGAAGTATGATCTTATTGAAACATAAGATTCTGAGGGAGCTTCACATGGTGAGAAGATATTTCCACTAATATGGGAATTTCAAACTAGGGACATAGTTACATAATAAGGGGGCATACATTTAAGATGGAAATGCAAAGGAATTTCTTCTCCCAGAGACTAGTGAATGTCTGGAATTCTCTACTGCAGAGAATTCTGGAGGCTAGATCACTGAAAGTATTAAAGAAAAGGCAGATAGATTTTTGAAATGTCAGGGAGTTGAGGGCTCGAGGAGCTGGCGCGAAAGATAAGTTGAACTCTGGGACAGATCAGCCACGATCATGTTGAATGGCCTGCTCTTCCTATATTTTGTGTTCTTATCAGAAATAGGAGTGGACCATTCAGCCCCTCAAACTTGCTCCACTATTCAGTAAGATCATGGCTGATCTGATTGTGGCATTACTGCCAATTTCTTGTCTGTCTCCCATAATCCTTAACTCACTTGTCAATTAAGATTCTATCTAATTCAGCCATGAATATATTCAAGGACCCATTGCTGCTCTCAAGGGAAGAGAATTCAAAAGATTAATGACCCTATGAGCGAAAAAATACCTCTAAAATTCAAGAGAAATTCATCTGTCTTAACACTGTGCCCTTTCATTCTTGATTCCTCGCAAGGGGCAACATTCTCTCTGTATCTACCCTGTCAAGCACCCTTAGAATGGTATATCTTCCACTAAGGTCAGCACTTATTCTTCTAAGCTAATACATGTGTTAAGTCCAATCTGCTCACCACTTCCTTGTAAGACAATCCCTTCATGCCAGGAGCAAATCTCGTGAACCTTCTCTGAACTGAGTCAAGCACCAGTTCAGATCTTCTAGATTTGGGCAGGGGTTCCTTCCTCACAGTATATGACAAACGCTGTCTTTTATCATTTAATAAGGGACAGTGCTTCTGTTACTGCAGTTTTTGTTTGAGAGATTGAGTGGAATTTAAAGCTTCAATCACCAAACGTTTAGACATAAAACATGTCAGAGTACCTCACTTAATTTCGCTGTCAAGTTTTTTGTCTTGTATAATTTAAATGAGATGAACTTCAGATGAAAGCAGTAATGGAAACAGAGCATGTCTAAAATCAAATTAGCACTGGCCTTCTGCTCCTTTAATAATAGTACTTCCAATTTCTGAGAGTCTCCAAATTCCATTCCATTATTTACTGACTTTATTTCTTCCCAGAACAGTAAGACAAAGCTTTGCTTAAAAGTGAAATGTGATCCCCATTATCTTTGATTTTGTTTCCAGATCACTCACATCCAGCAAGAGTATGAAATGAAAATCAAAGGCCTGATGCCTGCCACAGTGCGACATGAACTTGAAGATACCATTAGTTCCCTGAAGTCTCAGGTAAATCTCAATGGTAGAATGATCACTGTGATTTCTTTTATTTTAGCCCTACTTTCCTGTTATTGAAAATTGAGTTGTTGTCTGAGTCCATGGGTATCAGGTAACTTTATATGCATTCATGAGATGCGAGCATTGCTGGCTAAGCCAGTATTTGTTTCCAGTTATTAATTGCCCTTGAAAAGGTGATATACCTGCTGTGCTGGAGAAATATAGCAGGTCTGGCAGCATCCTTAGAGAGTTAACCTCAGTTCTAAAGAAAATTCATATTGGACTCCATACATCTCCAGGAATGTCTCTGGCGCTACTAATTGTTTGCTGAGTCTGCTGCCAGCTCAACAAGGGGATCTGGTGTAAAGATGTCATCTCATCAGCAACACAGGCAGTGTACAGGGTCAGGACCCATACTTCAGATTCCCAACACCTTGGAAAATCAAGCATCAATTTTTGCTTTCCTCTGCTAACCCATCTGCAAGTGCTCATCTCACATAGTCTGCCACTATTTCATAAAATGCAAATTCATTGAAACATATTTCATGTGTTGGGCAGCATAGTGGCGCAGTGATTAGCATTGTTGTCTCACAGTGCTAGGTGCCCGGGTTCGATTCCAGTCTCGAGTGACTGTCTGTGTGGAGCTTGAACACTCTCCCGTTGTCTGTATGGGTTTCCTCCATGTGCTCTGGTTTCCTCCCACAGTGCAAAGATATGCAGATTAGGTGGATTGAACATATTAAATTGCCCATAGTGTCCAGGAATGTGCAGACCAGGTGGATTAGCCATGTGGAAATGATGGTATAGGGTGGATCTGGGTGGGATGCCCTTTGAAGGGTCAGTGTGGACTCAAAGGACCGAATGGCCTGCTTCCACACTAAGGATTCTACGTGCTATAACTCCTCTTATTTCCCCTAGCTCCTCAGTTACCCCACACACCAACCGTCTTCTGAATGAGTGAGGTGTGGGGAGAGCTCAAGAAGTGCTAGCAACCCTTAACTACCTCCCCAAAATGAACAGTCTTCCTGTGTGAGCTTAAATGATGACTATTGATAGACAATTTCACTTTTAAGGGCATCAGAACCAAGCCTCAGTTTAATCAGCTTTCATTCTATTTGCATTTCTGCAAATTCGGGGTCACTAGTCAGTAATCAGGAGTGGGAGCCTTAATGTATTTTACTCATCCTGTAGCCCGTCAAAGGCACTGGAGAACTGGCCCAATTTGGTGCTGCCACCTGACCTGAAATCTCATGGTTTGCACAGTCTAGTACACTTGAGCCTTTAATTGCTAGTCCAGGTAAATCAGCAACAAAATAAATGCCTTATGGGAGGAAATACACTAAATTGTAGTAATATTTATAACCTCACTATCTGTCAATTCCATTTGATACATTGTTTTTAAATCCCTTCATGGTCTCCCTGCTCCCAAATTCTAAAATTCTTCTTTGGTCCTACAACTATCTAAGGTCTCTGCTATTATCTGAACATCCCCAATTTTCATCTCTTCAATGTTTGTGACCACTGCCTTCAGCTGCCTGTTTTCTAACTTCTGAAATTCCCTCCCTGAACCTGCCCACCTTCTGATGATCCATCTCAGCATCCTCCAGAGGTCCCCTGCATCATAGATGCCAGTCTTTAGCCAATTCAATCCACTCTATGTGATACCAAGAAATGAATGGAAGCATTGGATACTGCAAAAGCTATGGGCCCGAGCAACATTCCAGTACTGAAATAGTACTGAAGATTGTGTTCTAGAACTTGTTGTTCCCCTAGGCAAGTTATTTCAATTTAGATAGAATCCCTACAGTGTGGAAACAGGCCCTTCGGCCCAACAAGTCCACACTGAACTTCAGAGAATCCCACCCAGACTCATCCCCCCATAACCCACCTAATCTACACATCCCATGGGCAATTTAGCATGGCCCATTCACCTAACCTGCACATCTTTGGACTGTGGGAGGAAACCAGAGGACCCAGAGGAAACCCACGCAGACACGGGGAGAATGTGCAAACTCCACACAGACAGTCGCCGGGTCCCTGGCACTGTGAGGCAGCAGTGCTAACCACTGAGCCACCGTGCCACCCTAAGCAAGGGAGCTCATCGCCTCTGGGTGGGCTCAAACCACTAACCTTTCAATTAACAGCCAAATGTGCCAACCGATTGCACCACAGAGACAGGCTACAATTTAGTTACAACACTCATCCACCCAACAATATGGAAAATTGCCCACATATGTCCTGTATACAAAAAGCAGGACAAATCTGAACTGGCCAATTACTGCCATTGGTCTACTCTCAGTCATCAGTAAAGTAACGGAAGACGGCAGCAAAAGAGCTCTGAAACAGCAGCTGCTCAATTAGTTGCTCAGTGACACCCAGTTTGGGTTCCACCAGGGCCATGCAGCTCCTGACCTCATTACAGCCTTGTTCCAAACATGGACAAAAGAGCTGAATTTCAGAGGTGAGGTGAGAGTGAAAGCTCGTAACATCAAAGTTTGACTGAGTGTGGCATCAAGGAGCCGTAAGGAAAACTGGAATCGTTGTGAATCAGGGGAAAACTCTCCCCTTTTTGGAGTCATACCTGGCATACATGAAGATGGATGTTGGTTTTGGAGGTCAGTCATCTCAGCTCCAGGACATCTCTGCAGGAGTAGTGTCCTAGGCCAAAACACCTTCAGCTGCTTCATCAAATACCTTCTCTCCTTCATAAGTGCAGAAGTGGAGATGATCACTGATGATGGCACAATGTTTAGCACCATTCACAATTCCTCAGATGCTGAAGTAGCTCATGTTCAAATGCAACAAGATCTGGAAAATATCCAGGCATGGGCTGATAAGTGGCAAATAACATTCACGCCAGGCAATGACGATTTCCAAAAGAGACAATCTAACCAATGCCCCTTGACATTCAGTAGCGTTACTATTACTGAATCACCCACTACCAACATGTCTGGGGTTACCATTTACTAGAAAGTCAAAAGGACTTGACATATAAATACAATGGCTACAAGTTCAGGTCAAAGGCTAGGAATACTGAGGCAAATACCTAACATCCTGACTCCCTATAACCTTTTCACCATCAGGGCACAAGTCAGGGGTGTGATGAAAACTCCAAACTTGCCTGAATGAGTGCAGATACAACACTGCTCAAGAAGATTGACACCATCCAGGACAAAGCAGCCTGTTTGTTTGACATTTCATTCACAAGCATCAACGCCCTCCACCACTGATGTTCAGTAGCTGCAGTATGTAGCATCTACAAGATGCACTGCAGAAATTCACCAAAGATCCTCAGACAGTACCTTCCAAACCCACTTCCATCTAGAAAAAAAAGGCCTGCAAATACATGTGAACACCACCACTTGCAAGTTCTCCTCCAACCCACTAACCATCCTGACTTAGAAATATATTGCACTTTCTTCATTGCCGTTGAATCAAAACCTTGAATTCCCTCCCTAATGATATTGTGGATTTACCTACAGCACATGGACTGCAGTGGTTCAAGAAGGAAGCTCACCACCTTCTTCTCAAGGGTAACTAAGGACAAATAATAAATGCTGCCCAGCCCGCAAGGCCCACGTTCCATAAGTAAATAAAAACTTTTTAAAACCCTCTCTTTCCACCTTAAGACACTGCATACAACCTACCTCTTCTGCTGACTAACCTGCATTAATATCCCTTACGTGACTCAGCATTATTTTATTTGTTAACACTCCTGTTAGACACCTTGAGATATTTTGCTGTTAAAGTTACTGTATAAATATTAGTTATAAAAAGCATTTGACATAGCTCTTACAGAAGCTGCAATGTGAAGGGACAGTATTTGTGGAATACCTGTTGATTCCTCTTGCTCAAAACCCTCTGGTGAAAGGTGCATTTTCCACCTCAGTGCCATTAGCTGTTTTACTGTCAATTGTTCTGTGTAGTTGCAGTTACCCACCAATGAAATGCACAACCTGGCAATAGTAACTTGGCTAACAATAAATAGGACAGGTCAGTTTTGTTTCTTGGACTTGATCACATGTAGAAAGGGTGGTAGTGGAGTGAATACATATGCTTTCACTCCACTCCAAACCTAGTGGGAAATTCTGGTGCAAATTTTCCTTGTCTTTGGACCCATTTAGTTACAAGCAACTTATTGAAATAAATCCAAGCTACTTCGAATGCTAAGGTAATTTTCTTTAGTTAAGCAATAAGTTTTTAACTGTAGAATTCAGAGATATGATCCTGTTGTTTGATTAGGCACAAATTCCACTACATTAGTAAGACTGACACTCAACCGCACTATGCTGATTATATCATTGTCCCTAGTGCCAAACAAAACCAATATGTATGTTAGATGGATAGTTGCAGGCCAATGGAAATCATTTTTCCCCTTTAAGAAACCCAGATCTTGCCCCATTCATTTCAGCTGTAAGGTATTTTACTGTTCAAATTATTAAGCAATTAAACGGGCATAGCAGGCAGCCATTATTGTGGCTTATCAAAAGATAGGCCAATGTAACAATTCTAACACACCAATGTCACACCATGGATTTTGTCTATACTTTCACCTTTGTGTCTGAATTTGAAACCGAGACAACAGCTTGTTTGTTACAAAATTTTCAGGGACTTTTCACCTGACAAAGCTATGAGCCATATTGCAATGTTTACTCTGGATAGATTTCAGAGTATAAAACATTTTACAACTTGACTATGACGTGGGTAACTGTAAGATCCCACTTGAACTGCCACTTTTTATTAAAAGAGCCAAACAATGTATTAATCGATTGATGTTGCATTACTTGCGATTGTCAACTGTTAAATCCTAAAACTGAGAATCTAACAGCAGGTGTACTTAGTGATTAAAAATATAATTTCATTCAACTAAACTGTTTCTTATTACTTGGCATATCTTAGATGTTATACCAGTCAGATTTTGTTTGATGAATTTCTGCACTCTTCTATCAAAGGAGCTGTTTCACATATCCTAGTCCAATCACGAGCCTTAACATCAAGAATGCAGACTGTTTGAACTCTGAGGATAGTGGGAGACAGTTGTCTTATTCACAAATCAATACAGTGGATAATGCTTGTGTTTAACACAGGGAAGTCAGCAATAAACTGATACTCAGGAAATTAGATAGTTACTGTTAAGGTAAAATGAGATGGGAAGAAATAATGCCTGCTGTCTTTCCCAGACACTGACACTCACTCATTCTCCTTGCAATGGATCTTGGCTCCTTCCTCACCTTGCTTGGTAGTTTTGTTTTTGTATCTGTACATGTGAGGACATCCTGCTTCTATGTGTCCAGACTTTTCATAACGTGAGAAAATTTTTAGCCAGTTACAGAACCCATATAAGTAGAGAAATAAAAACTTTGCATGGGTTTGAACTTAGTCAAGAAGATTGGATTTGGAAAAAGACAGCAAAGATTCAGAAATGGAGTGGCCACTTAGATAATAGTCAGAAGCCACACAACACAGGTTATAGTCCAACAGGTTTATTTGAACTCACAAGCTTTTGGAGTGCTGCTCTTTTGTCAGGTGAAGTGAAGAGAAGCACATAGGCACAGAATTTATAGGCAGAGAGATCAAAAGATCAATCACACAGTGTGAGTAGAGTGTGTATTGGCTGAATAATAAGTCTCTGCAGGTGATCAAAAGTGTCAGATGGTGTGAGTAATGTGAGTAATGTCTCAACAGCTGAATATCAAGTGAAGGGATGACCTATAATCCAATTAATTGAGACAGAGTGATAATTACAAAAAATTAAAAATAAGGTGGTGCTGGAGACAAACCAA
>JAHRHZ010000083.1:2503622-2518750 GCA_024137785.1 Ginglymostoma cirratum
GGCCTAGACCTTTTCTGATGAAGGGTCTAGGCCCGAAACGTCAAGCTTTCCTGCACCTATGATGCTGCTTGGCCTGCTGTGTTCATCCAGCTCCACACCTTGTTATCTCGGCTAGAATAGCAAGATGGGTATAAGAGTCGCATGGCAAGGGTCTAACTGAAGTAACACCATCCAAGAATAAACTACTCCAACACCCCTAGATGTCCCATCAAATCAGGTAAGGGGACATGATGTGTGATGGCACGTCATGGCATCTTCAAACCCATCGTACAAGGAACCCCTAGCTTCTGTCGTAACACTACAGACTTCTTACAGAAACTCAGCACCCACGGATCAGTCAAACAGGAACATTACTCGTCACAATGGACATTTCAGCACTCTACACCAGCGTTCCCCAAGATGATGGCATCACTCCAATGGCCTCAGCACTCAACACCAATCCTACAACTCATCCACTTCATCCTCTTCATAGAGTCCACACAGTGCGGAAACAGGCCATTTGGCCCAACAAATCCACATCAACCTGCCAAAGAGAATCCCACCCAGACCCATCTCCCCACCTTATCCCTGTAACCCTTCATTTCCCGTGGCTAATGCACCTCACCTATACATCCTTGATTAAAATGGGCGATTTAGCATGGCCAATCCACCTACCCTGCTCATCTTTGGACTGTGGGAGGAAACCTGAGCACCCGAAGGAAACCCACACAAACACGTGGAGAACATGAAAACTCCACACAGACAGTTGCCCAAGGCTGGAATCGAACCAAGGTCACTGGTGCTATGAGGCAGCAGTGCAAACCACTGAGCTACCATGCCGCCCATCCTCAACCACAGTGTCTCTATCTTCGACAAGCAACTCTACATCCAGACACACGGAACAGCCATGGGGACCAAATTTGCACCCCAATACACCAACATTTTCACGCACAAGTTGGAACAAGACTTCTTTGCTGCACATGACCTCCAACCAGCTCTATACACCACATACATCGATGATATTTTCTCCCTTTAGACTCATGGCAAGAAATCACTGAAACAACTACACAACGATTTCAATAGGTTTCATCCCACCATCAGACTTGTGTGGGCTACCCTTCAAAATCAGTCTCATTCTGAAATGAACGCATCTCCATCAAGGACAGACACCTCAGTGCCTCACTCTCCTGCAAGTGCACAGATAACCTCACGATGTTGCACTTCTCTAGCTTCCATCCTAAACATGTTAAAGAAACCATCCCCTACGGACAAACCCTGCGTATACACAGGATCTGCTCGGATGAGGAAGAACATGACGGACACCGAAAGTTGTTGAAAGGTGCCCCTATAAGAACAGGATACGATGCTTAACTCATTGATTGCCAGTTCTGAGGTGCCACAGCGAAAAACCGTAACAACCTCCTCAGAAGACAGACACAGGACAGAACCAATCGAGTGCCCTTCATCATCCAGTACATCCTTGGTGCAGAGAAACCACATCATGTTCTTTGCAGCCTTTAACATGTCATCAATGATGAACATCTCGCCAAGATTATACCTATACCTCTACTTCTCACCCTCAAACAACTACCAAACCATAAACAGCCCATTGTTCACAGCAAACTACCCAGCCTTCAGGACAACATTGACCACAACACCACACAACCCTGCCATGACAACCTTTATCAAGACATGCCAGATCATCGACATGGACACTACCATCACGTGGGAACACCACCCACCACATACATGGCAGATACTCATTTGACACAGCCAGTGTTGTCTACCTCATACATTGCAGGCAAGAATGCCCTGAGACATGGTATATTGGTGAGACCATGCAGATGCACTGACAATAGATGAATGGACACTGCGCAACAGTCACCAGACAGGAATGTTCCCTTCCTCATTAGGAGTCGGCCTCATTAGGGGCATTTAAGCGGCTATTAGACAGGCATATGGATGATAGTATAAGGTAGCAGTGGAGGTTAGATAGACCTTAAGTTTAGGGTAAAAGTTTGGCACAACATCATGGGCTGAAGGGCCTGTACTGTGCTGTACTGTTCTATGTTCTATGTTCTTCCAGTCAGGGAACACTTCAGAGGTCAAGGACATTCAGCCTCCGATCTTTGGGTAAATGTCCTCCAAGTGGCCTTCAAGATACACAACACAGAATCACTGAGCAGAAACTGATAGCTAAGTTCCGTACCCATGAAGACGGCCTCAACCATGATCTTGGGTTCATGCCACACTACATGTAACCCCACCATACTGTTCAGTATCTGTAACATCTTCCTTACTGTTCTGTTTTGACACCATCACCTTGATAACTTATTATGATCTCTACCTTAATTAGTTTGTACAGTTTTGGATTACTTGTTACTTTGGTCAGACCCTTGCCATGCGCCTCTTAAGACCATAAGACTATAAGACATGGGTGTGGAATAAGGCCATTCGGCCCATCGAGTCCACTCCGCCATTTAATCATGGCTGATGGGCTTTTCAACTCCACTTACCCGCACTCTCCCCGTAGCCCTTGATTCCTTGCAAGATCAAGAATTTATCAATCTCTGCCTTGAAGACATTCAACGTCCCGGCCTCCACTGCGCTCCGTGGCAATGAATTCCACAGACCCACCACTCTCTGGCTGAAGAAATGTCTCCTCATTTCCGTTCTAAATTGAGCTCCTCTAATTCTAAGGCTGTGCCCACGGGTCCTAGTCTCCCCACCTAATGGAAACAACTTCCCAGCGTCCACCCTTTCTAAGCCATGCATTATCTTGTAAGTTTTTATTAGATCTCCCCTCAACCTTCTAAACTCTAATGAATACAATCCCAGGATCCTCAGCCGTTCATCGTATGTTAGGCCTACCATTCCAGGGATCATCCGTGTGAATCTCCACTGGACACGCTCCAGTGCCAGTATGTCCTTCCTGAGGTGTGGGGCCCAAAATTGGACACAGTATTCTAAATGGGGGTCGAACTAGAGCTTTATAAAGTCTCAGAAGCACATCGCTGTTTTTATATTCCAACCCTCTTGAGATAAATGATAACATTCCATTCGCTTTCTTGATCACGGACTCAACCTGCAAGTTAACCTTTAGAGAATCCTGGACTAGCACTCCCAGATCCCTTTGTACTTTGGCTTTATGAACTTTCTCACCGTTCAGAAAGTAGTCCATGCCGGTATTCTTTTCTCCAAAGTGCAAGACCTCGCATTTGCTCACGTTGAATTTCATCAGCCATTTCCTGGACCACTCTCCTAAACTGTCTAAGTCATTCTGCAGCCTCCGCACCTCCTCCATACTACCTGCCTGTCCACCTAACTTCGGATCATCGGCAAACTTCACCAGAATGCCCCCAGTCCCTTCATCCAGATCATTAATATATAAAGTGAACAGCTGCGGCCCCAACACTGAACCCTGCAGGACACCACTTGTCACCGGTTGCCATTCCTAAAAAGAGCCTTTTATCCCAACTCTCTGCCTTCTGTCAGACAGCCAATCCTCAATCCATGCCAGTAACTCACCTCGAACACCATGGGCCCTCACCTTACTCAGCAGCCTCCCGTGAGGCACCTTATCAAAGGCCTTTTGGAAGTCTAGATAGATAACATCCACTGGGTTTCCCTGGTCTAACCTACTTGTTACCTCTTCAAAGAATTCTAACAGGTTTGTCAGGCACGACCTCCCCTTACTAAATCCATGCTGACTTGTTCTAATCCAACCCTGCACTTCCAAGAATTTAGAAATCTCATCCTTAACAATGGATTCTAGAATTTTACCAACAACTGAGATTAGGCTAATTGGCCTATAATTTTCCATTTTTTGTCTTGATCCTTTCTTAAACAAGGGGGTTACAACAGCGATTTTCCAATCATCTGGGACTTTCCCTAACTCCAGTGACTTTTGAAAGATCACAACCAACGCCTCCGCTATTTCCTCAGCCACCTCCCTCAGAACTCTAGGATGTAGCCCATCGGGGCCAGGAGATTTATCAATTTTTAGACCTTTTAGCTTTTCTAGCGCTTTCTCTTTTGTAATGCCTACCATACTCAACTCTGCCCCCTGACTCTCCTTAATTGTTGGGATATTACTTATGTCTTCCACTGCGAAGACTGACGCAAAATACTTATTAAGTTCTTCAGCTATTTCCTTATCCCCCATCACTAGCCTTCCAGCATCAATTTGGAGCGGCCCAATGTCTCCTTTTGCCTCTCGTTTGTTTCTTATGTATTGAAAGAAACTTTTACTATCATTTCTAATATTACTGGCTAGCCTACCTTCATATTTGATCTTCTCCTTCCTTATTTCTCTCTTTGTTATCCTCTGTTTGTTCTTGTACCCTTCCCAATCTTCTGATTTCCCAGTGCTCTTGGCCACTATATAAGCTGTCTCTTTTTCTTTGATACATTTCTTGACTTCCTTTGTCAGCCATGGCTGTCTAATCCTCCCCCGGATAATCTTTCTTTTCTTTGGGATGAACCTCTGTATTGTGTCCTCAATTACACCCAGAAACTCCTGCCATTGTTGCTCTACTGTCTTCCCCGCTAGGCTCTGTTTCCAGTCGATTTTCGTCAGTTCCTCTCTCATGCCCCTGTAATTACCTTTATTTAACTGTAACACCATTACATCCGATTTTGCCTTCTCTCTTTCAAACCGCAGACTGAACTCTACCATATTATGATCGCTGCCTCCGAAGTGTTCCCTTACTTTAAGGTCTTTTATAAAGTCTGGCTCATTACATAGCACTAAGTCCAGAATAGCCTGCTCCCTTGTGGGCTCCATCACAAGCTGTTCCAAAAAGCCATCCTGTAAGCATTCCATGAATTGCCTTTCTTTGGATCCACCGGCAATATTATTCACCCAGTCCACCTGCATATTGAAGTCCCCCATGATCATCGTGACCTTGCCTTTCTGACATGCCCTATCTATTTCCTGGTGCATCTTGCGCCCCTGGTCCTGACCACTGTTAGGAGGTCTGTACATAACTCCCATTATGGTTTTTTTGCCTTCGTGGTTCCGCAACTCCACCCACACAGACTCCACATCATCTGACCCTATGTCATTCAGTGCTATAGATTTAATTTCATTCTTAACTAACAAGGCAACCCCACCCCCTCTGCCCACCTCCCTGTCTTTTCGATAAGTTGTAAATCCTTGGATGTTTAACTGCAGGTTTTGAGCCCCCTGAAACCAAGTCTCTGTGATGCCTACCACATCATAATCATTCAAGATGATTTGTGCCGTTAATTCATCTACTTTGTTACGAATACTATGAGCATTTAGGTAAAGTGCCTTAATGCTAACTTTCTTATCATTATTAGAGATATTGGAAATCATAAGATGTCCTAAGTTATCGTTCCTTTTTGCTGCATTCCTGGTCTGCCTCGAGCTTAAACCTACCTGCTCACATGCTATCCTGCTGCTTATCTTTCCATTTAACTCCATACAACCTGTCGCTTTCCCTTCCCTCCGACTCAGAAGTTTAAAGTCCTACTGACCACCCTATTTATTCTTTTCGCTAGAACACTGGTTCCAGATCGGTTCAGGTGGAGACCGTCCCAACGGTACAGATCCCCCCGGTTCCAAAACTGATGCCAATGCCCCATGAAATGGAATCCCTCTTTCCCACACCAATCCCTTAGCCACGTGTTTACTTCCCTACCTTTCTTATCCCTATGCCAATTAGCACGTGGCTCGGGCAGTAATCCGGAGATTATGACCCTTGAGGACCTGTACTTAAATTTCCTTCCTAGTGCTTGACAATTCCTGAACAGGTCCTCTACCCTCGCTTTGCCTATGTCGTTAGTCCCAACGTGGACCACAACAACTGGATCCTCCCCCTCCCGCTCCAATATCTTTTCAAGCCGGTCGGAAATGTCCTGCACCCTGGCACCGGGCAGGCAACACACCATGCGGGACTCCTGATCTGGCCTGCATAGGATACTATCTGTCTATCTACAGATCTGTATCATACCTATCATGTGACTCCAGCCATTTGGTTTGTCTCCAGCACCACCTTATTTTTAATTTTTTGTAATTATCTCTCTGCCTCAGTTAGTCAGATCATGGGTCATCCCTTCACTTGCTATTCAGCTGTTGACACATTACTGACACCGTCTGACACTTTTGATCACCGGCAGAGACTTAGTATTCAGCCCGTTGACACTCCGCTCACACCCTTTGAATGATCCTTTGATCTCTCTGCCTATAAAGTCTGTGCCTGTATGCGTCTCTTCACTTCACATTACGAAGGAGCAGTGCTCCAAAAGTTTCTAATTTCAAATAAACCTGTTTGACCAAAACCTGATATTGTGTCACTTCTGACCTTGTCCACCCCAGTCTGACACCAGCACCTCGACATCATTTCAAAAACAGGTTACCAGCTTAATCTAGCCAACAAATGGAGGTTGTGGGAATTCTCTAGTCAATTGGGAATTTCCTTCCCAATCCTCTCGGTCTCTCTTTCCTCCTCTACATCACTCCGTAAAAATAACTTCTTGATCCAGCTTTTTGGACATCTGTCCCAATATCACTTTATGTAGCTCAGTCCCAGTTTTTTTTTTGTTCATTCATGGGATGTGGGCATCACTGACCAGGCCAGCGTTTATTGCCCATCCCTAACTGCCCAGAGGGCAGTTAAGAATCAGCCACGTTGCTGTGGGTCTGGAGTCACATGTAGGCCAGACTAGGTAAGGATAGCAAATTTCTTTCTTTAAAGAACATTAGTAAACCAGTTTTCCTGGCAATTGGCAATGGTTTCATTGTCATCATTAGACTCTTATTTCCAGATTAATATTGAATTTAAATTCTACTATCTGTCGTGGCGGGATTTGAAGCCAGGATCCCAGAATATTTCCTGGGTCTCTGGATTGATTACAACGCAAAAGAACTGAGGGCGCTAGAAATAAGAAACAAGAACAAAAATTGCTGGAAAAAGTTAGTAGGTCTGGCAGCAGTGAGCGAAGGAGGAGTGGACAAGGGTGTCCTGGAGGGAGCGGTCCTTGCAGAAGGGTGACAAGGGAGGGAAGGGGAGGGGAATATGTAATAATGGTGACATCCCAGTGGATCATTACCCACCATTTCTAATACCTCCAGCTATGCCTGCACTTCATTCAATCTAGTCTACTACATTCGCTGCTCACAATGTGGTCACCTCTACATTGGGGAAACGATGCATAGACTGGATGACCACTTCGCAGAACGTCTTCATTCCATCTGCAAAAAAGACCCTGAACTTCCCATTGCCTGCCACTTCAACACACCACCTTGTTTCCTTCTGGACTCAATATTGAGTTCAACAATTTTAGAGCTTGAGGCACCTTCTCCCATGTTCTTACCCCAACTTCATCACATCAGGCCTTGTTATCACATGTTCTGCTATTTCACACATCCCATTGTTAGCCACTAAGAGGCCCCATTAGCAGCCAGCCATTCTCCTAGGCTGACCATTATTCACTCCTTTGTCCAACTGTCCTTCTCTCTCTTTGGGCTGTATCTCCACCTGTAGTTTACTCATTATCTCCTTCCACCACCATATCTTCTGCATAAAAAATAACTTCTTCCGAGTTGTCATTATTTCTGAAGAAGGGTCACTGGGACCAAAACGTTAACTCTGATTTCTCTCCTCAGATGCTGCCAAACCTGCTGACATTTTCCAGCAATTTCTGTTTATGTGTCTGAATTGATCGTCAACTGCTAATTACCACTTGGCCATCACCTACCTCAGTATTTTATTTGACATTGTTCCAGTGGTCAGTGTTCCCTCTGAAGTGTACAGCAATATGAACATCTCCACACAGGCAGCTCACAAGACAGTCCCTTTAAGTGACATGCAAAATAATTTAGATGGTTCACACACTGCACAAAAAAATTAGAGGATAAGTTGTATGGGATATTTTAATTATATATAATCATAGAATCCCTCCAATGTGGAAACAGGCCCTTTGGCCCAACAAGTCCACACTGACCCTCAGAGCATCCCACCCAGACCCATCCCCCTAATCTATACATCCCTGAACACTTATCATGGCCAATCCACCTAACCTGCACATCTTTTGACCGTGGGAGGAAACCGGAGCACTCGGAGGAAACCCACGCCTACACAGGGAAAAACTCCACACAGACAGTCGCCTGAGGGTGGAATTTAACCCAGGTCCCTGGCACTGTGAAGCAGCAGCACTAACTACTGAACCACCGTGCCACCCTTGTACTACATAAAAACAGAGTTGTCCTTGAAAGGATAAGGTCCCATCAGCTGGGAGCCCGGTGTTTGTTTGCTACTCTCAGCACAATCGATTATAATATCACTTAAAGGTTTGGGTACCATAAACCACTGAAACCTTCCTGTTTCATTCAAAATATCTTGTTTATTAATTAATAGTTTACATTTAATTTTACATTTTAAATTTTTTATACTTAGGTAACTTTCCTTCAGAAGAGGGCATCTGTTCTTCAGGAAGAGCTAAACACCTACCGCAATAGAAGGTGGGCATATTATTTCATATCCAATTTAATCGAGTCATCTTCACCATTTCTGGCTTTTTCCTGTCATGCAGCATGCATAGCCATCTGCTGCCTGTAACCGGTTAAATTAGCTGGAGTTGTTACCATGGCAACATAATTCATGTATGCCTGTGATCCATAAAACTATTTTGATGAAGATTTTCTCACCCTCCCTCCTGCTGACTGCAGATTTTTATGGTTGTTGGGGGAGGGATGTCCCTTCAGAAACCTTGTTCAAGTGGTCATTATTTATGTGAGAGCCTTGACCGTGAACATGGAGAAGCTATTTTATCATGGGGCATTACTGCCAAATCAATTCTTTCTGGCGATGCGTAGACTTCCTAGAGGATGATCCTGGATGGCTATCAAGACACTGAGATCCAGTGTCATGCACAGGCTGCCTTACCTGAGATTAACCAACTCAAGTGCAGACGGTGGGTGAAACCTGAGTTTCATTAGCTTGTGAGGCTCAGCTAAATACTTGATCAACTCACTTAGCTTCCAGGACAGTGTAATGAAACTGAAATATTCTTTTGAAGGTCTTTTGAAGAGGGTTTTTATCTTCACAAAAATGCTTTTCTCTGTAAGTTACATTTTCTAGATAGGTCCTGAAGTTCTTGCAGATTCTAATTCCTACTGTTCCTTTGATATGCCCAACAAGTGACTTTGTATAAAAAGCTTCAAAGTTTTCAGGCCAGATATTGTTGATGACCCAGAATCTTTAAATATTTTAGATTCCTTGACTAACAAAAAGATTTTGACGGCATCTTGGGAGTTGTTAAAGTTACAAACTTTTCCAGATGAAGTAAGAGGTTTTGTTGATCTGATGGCTATAGTTTCAACTTCCTCTCTCTCCTGAGGTCACTTCATAATAGAATCACTGATCTCAAGCTGCCCTCCAAGTGGCCAGTGGATTGTGTCACTAATGAGTATCATAGCCAAACAGTTACAAGCCCTTTGCAAATTTTTATATATTAGTTCTTTTGCATATTTGTCTTAATAATATCTAATAGAATCATACTGAAGGAGGCCATATAGCCAATCTTGTGTCTTTGGTTGACCTCCCCAATTAGTCCACCTCTATCGTTTTCCAATAACCCTGTAAATAGTTTTCTTTCATGTATTTACATATATTCTTTGAATATTATCATTGAGACTGTGATCACTGCTCTTTCAGGCAGTGCATACCAAATCACAATTAGTTGCATAAAATACGTTTCCTCATGTCACAACTGTATTTTTGCAATTCACTCACCTTAAAAAAAACACCTTATACAACTTGATATCACACTTTATTTGATAACAACACTGTTAAATACCTTGGAAGTATTTTACTTCATTAAAGATTCTATGTAGTTGCAAGGACGTATTATGCCACAGAGGGTAGTGTCCCTGGCTCTCAGCCTGTCATTCCAGATTCAAGTCAAACTCCAGGAATCAATGGCCATGAGAATGCATTTATGACATGGCCAAGAGATATTGAGTATCAAATTGTAAATCCTTGCAACACACACCAGTGGCAGGTTGGGAAGAACAGAAGATATTCCTGGTCATCCATGTGATGAAAGTAAATTGGATCCTTTACCATCATAACGCATAGCTCCAGACCACAACATGAATGTACAAGTGCAGATAACTCAAAAAGAAGAATACAAATGCAGTTGTTCTTGAAATTTAGGGAACTCTGGAAAGGCTATGTTTATTGCCCATCTCAGGTTGGAATGTCACCTTGAACCTCTGCAGTCCTTGTGGTGGTGGTGCCCCCACTATGATGTTAAAGGGGAGAGTATTAGGATTTTGGCCCAATGCTGATGAAGTAAGGACAGTATATGTGCATGTCAGGATAAGTTGAAACTTGGAGGAGAATTTAGACATGGTGGTGTTCCCATAGTGTGGCTGTTATTATCCTCCTTGATAGTGGAAGTCACAGGGGAGAGAGGTACTTTATGCATTTGATGTCACCAACCAATAATGTCACAAATTGTTTCCTATTCAGAACACAGAAGAAGCCAAATAATTTTTGTGTTTTAAGATCCAAGTGCAAAGCTGCAATAATACAAATATACTGTATTTTGGAATATGTCAGGTTAATTATCACAGTAAACATTTATGTGTTATTCAATGGTTGTGACACTTAGACAAACTGATAGAATGGTACAACAGGGAAGGCACCTCAGCCCACTTTGAAAGCACTATCCAATTAGTTAGTTGCATTTCCTTGCTTTTACTGCGTAGTCTTATTCTGTAGTATGAATACCATTTTATAATTGTATAAAATAGAATAGATACTGACACATAAGAGAAAATCAGTGACTTTTTTTGGAACCAGAGCACTCAACCAACAGGCCTTATCCATGATTATGTAAAAAAGCAGCTTAACAAAGGAAATTAGGATAGAATCTGTCTGCAACCCATGGAATAAGGTACACTAGGTATGCAGCGGCCACATTCAATCCTGCATCACTCTGCACTCTGGCCACTTTGCTTCAAAGTCTCTTATATATAACTATCTCAAGGTGCAATTGTACACAGATTGGAATAACAGTTGGAACATTTATAATGTATAATTTACGTTAAAATTATGTAAATGCTGAGTTTGTCTAACTGACTGCTACCATGTAAATGTGGGACAATGTGAACAACTAAATGTGGGGTCTGTCATTATAATGTTCATTCACCATCATTAAAGCAATTGTAAAACAAAAAAAAACTATAACTACAGTGTCCTGCCAGTGGTACACCTCTAATGGAAGGAAGGGGAGATTACAGCCTGACATGTTCACATAGGCACTTTCCATTATAAATATGGGTGGTGAAGTTTAGTGTGTGCATAGGCAAAATGTTTTTAATATATCAATAGATTTATTAATTTTATTATAACTGTATTTGAACAGCTTTGGTTTGCACCCAAACAAAACCTGTCATTTTACTATTTCAGATGAAGAACCATTGGGATGATTTCCTCACCTCACTCACACCTTCAGTATAACTAACATGGCACAGAATTGGATTCCAACAGAATCAGCAGCTACTATGTAAGGATGAGCAGAGCAATGAGATTAAAAACTGAGTATTAGTAATCTTATATTGTATCGAAGCTCAAAAAGACACTATTCCCTCTATAAGTATTGTGTCTTCCCTTCCACTTTGTTTTGTTCCAATCAGACATCCTTTGAACATTTTAATTTTGCTTTTCAAATGTTTATATATTTTTTATAAACTATATCAATAATCTGTAAGTCTGTACATATCAGTCAATATTTTCTTATTATTTAAATCTGCAGTTCTTGTGTTAAATCTAGCAATCAAGTTCTCATTTAAAATTATGCTTTGTATTGTACATCATTTATTTTTAACATTGCTATGATTTTTAAATGCTAACATCTCATTAAATTATCTATTCCATGCATGTTTGTTTTGTGATTGTTTTAAGGTGGTGTGACATCTTTGAAGGAGCTTCCTGTCATAGCTGGAGTAATTTCTTCCCCAGGTCATGTCTGAAAAATAATGTTTTTTTTAAAAAGCATGACTTGGTTGTTGGATCATAAAGTTAGTTTTAGTAACCTGAACCACCATTTTATCGCACAGGATCTGATGCCTATTTATCAGTAGTTCCATAGCAACCATATATTTTTAAACGGTTGAAGAAGCTGTCCTAATTGGGCAAGGTGTAAGTTATGTCCATGTAATAAGAAATCATATGGCCATAACATCCTCAAGATAAACTCCTGGTCATGCTGAATGAGCTGATCTGAGCAAAGGGACAATTTAGACCAATTCCGTTGGCCACTCAGGCTGGTAGAATCGGGCTTCAACATGGGTTAACATTTTCAGAAGTTTATTTATTTAAAAAGTTAAGATTTCTAAAGATTCTGAATAAAAATTGATCCTGCTGCTGAAAGCACCCCTCAAGGAATCTACTTCCAGCCATTCCTCAGACATGTTTCAGACATAAAGCTCCTTCTGGTAATATTTAAATTGTAATTCATTCTAAAACAACAACTACAACTTGTGTGTATGTAATGTCTTTAAGGTAACAACATCCCAGGGTACCTTATACTGGCAGAAATGGAACCAAGTAGTAGTAGAGGGATTAGGAGAATTAACTAAAGGCAAGGTGAAAGAAAAGTGAGGAGAGAGTAACAAGAAATTTGCTAGTGCTACTTGGGAGGCTTTAAACTAGGAATGCCAGGGTAGGCGGGGGGGCGGGGGTGGTTTTGGTGGCAGTGGCAACCATGAAAAAAGAGAAAAGGCTGAGGCTGGTACAATAGATAAGGAGAGCAAGTCTAATAGTCAAGTCAGGCAATACCTTAGCAGAGAACGAGATAATACTGATCAATTAAACTGCATTTACTTCAATGCAAGAGGCCTGACAGGTAAAGCAGATAAACTTAGGGTATGGTTGAGAACACAGGACTGGAATATCATGGCTATTACAGAAACATGGCTCAGCAAGAGGCAGGACTGGCAGTTTCATGTTTTAGGGCATAGATTCCATCGTAAGGATAGAATGGGAGGCAAGAGAGGAGGGGGAATTAGGGAGGATATTCCTGGGAGACCATCCAGTGAAGTTATACAAATGAAAAATTAAAAACAAGAAAGGGATGATCACCTTGTTAGGATTGTATTATAGCCCCCACCCCGCCAATAGTCAGTGGGAAATTGAGAAGTAAATATTTGAGGAGATCTCAAATAACAGTAAGAAAAATAGGGTTGTCTTGGTAGGAGATTTTAACTTTCCAAACACTGACTGGGACTATCATACTGTCAAAGGCTTAGATGGGGAGGAATTTGTTAAGCGTGTATGAGAAAATTTTCTTATCAATATATGCGTGTACCTACTAGAAAAGGAGCAATACTTGATCTTCTATTGGGAAATCAGGCAGAGTAAGTGACCTGAGGTGTCAGTGGGGGAGCGTAATTAGAGTGAGAGTCACAGAACTGTACAGCATGAAACATACCCTTTAGTCCAACTCATTCGTGCCAACCAGATATCCTAAATAAATCTTGTTTCATTTGCCAGCACTTGACCCATATCCCTCTAAACCCTTCGATTCACATATCCATCCAGATGCCTTTTAAATGTTGAAATTATACCTGCCTGTACCACTTCCTCTGGCATACATTCCATACACGCACCACACTCTGTGTAAAAAAGTTGCCCCTTAGGTCCCTACTAAATCTTTCCCCTCTCGCCTTAAACCTATGCCCTCTAGTTTTGGATTCCCCCACCCTGGGGAAAAGACCTTATCTATTCACCTTATCCACGCCCCTCGTGATTTTATAAACCTCTAAAAGATCACCCCTCAGTGCCCAATGCTCCAGAGAAAGTAGCCCCAGCCTATTCAGCCTCTCCTTATAGCTCAAACCCTCCAACCCTGGCAACATCCTCGTAAATCTTTTCTGAACCCTTTCAAGTTTCACCATGTCCCTCCTAGAGCAGGGAGACTGAAATTGCACACACTATTCTAAAAGTGGCCTAACCAATATCCTGTACAGCTGCAATATGACGCCCCAACTCCTATATTCAATGCACTGACCAATAAAGGCATGCGTACCAAATGCCTTTTTCACTATCCCGTCTATCTGCGACTCCACTTTCAAGGAACATTGAACCTGCACTCCAAGGTTTCTTTGTTCAGCAACACCCTCCAGGACCTAACCATTAAGTGTATAAGTCGTGCCCTGATTTGCCTTTCCAAAATGCAGCACCTCCCATTTATCTAAATGAAACTCCATCTGCCACTCCTTGGCCCATTGGCCCAATTGTTCAAGATCCTGTTGTACTGTGAGGTAACCTTCTTCACTGTGCACTACACCACCTATTTTGGTGTCATCTGCAAACTTACTAACCATACCTTCTATGTTCATATCCAAATCCTTTATATAAATTATGAAAAGAGGTAGACCCAACACCAATCTTTGAGGCACACAGCTGGTCACAGGCCTCCAGTCTGAAAAGTAACGTTCCACCACCGCACTCTGTCTTCTATCTTCGAGCTAGTTCTGCATCCAAATGGCAAATTCTCCCTGTATTCCATGTGATCTAACCTAGCTAACCAATCTACCTCGAGGAACTTTGTTGAACGCCTTACTGAAGTCCATATACATCACGTCCATTGCTCTGCCATCATCAATCCTCTTCATTACTTCTTCAAAAAACTCAATCAAGTTCATGAGACACAATTTCACAAGCACAAAGCCATGCTGACTATCCCTAATCAGTCTGTGCCTTTCCAAATACATGTAAATCCTGTCCCTCAGGATTCCCTCCAACAAATTACCCATCACTGATGTCAGGCTCACCAGTCTATAGTTCCCTGGCTTTTCCTTACCACTCTTCTTAAATAGTGGCACCACGTTAGCCAAACTCCAGTCTTCCAGCACCTCACCTCTGGCTATCAATGATACAAATATCTCAGCAAGGGGCCCAGCAATCAATTCTCTAGATTCCTACAGAGTTCTAGGATACACCTGATCAGGTCCCAGGGATTTATCCATCGTTATAACAAGCATGGGGCTGGATGAACACAGCAGGTCAAGCAGCATCATAGGAGCAGGAAAACTTGACGTTTTGGGCCTAAACCCTTCATCAGAAAAATGATTTTTTCTGATGAAGGGTTTAGGCCCGAAACGTCAAGTT
>JAHRHZ010000083.1:2528087-2610937 GCA_024137785.1 Ginglymostoma cirratum
GAAACGTCAGCCTTCCTGCTCCTCTGACGCTGCTTGGCCTGCTGTGTTCATCCAGCTCTATACCTTGTTATCTTTGATTCTGAATCATATGTGGACACAGCAGGACAGATGACCAACACTTGGTCAAAGAGGTTGGTTCTAATTGAGTGTCTTAAAGGACAAAAAAAAATCCTAGATTTTAAGGTCCAGCCAGCTGCCAATGAAAGAACAATGGAAACCTGGGATCTACAAGAGGCCAAAGCTGTGGGAGGATAAAGGTCGCAGAGGATTAAAATACTGGAGAAAAGAAATAAAAACATAAAGTGTGAAGAAACTCAACAGGTCTGGCAGCATTTGTGAGAGAGAATACAGAGTTAATGTTTCAAGTCCAGTGACCCTTCTTCAGAAGACCCTTCTGAAGAATGGTCACCAGATTCAAAATGTTAAGTCTGATTTCCCTCCACAGATGCTGTCAGACCTGCTGAGTTTCTCCAGCAATTTCTGTTTATGTTTAAGAGTTAACCAATATGAAGCCATTTCTTCTGCAATACATGACTATCTCCCTACAGAGATTACAACAAGAATGGGGAACATTTATCAGAGAATTGATGATCTCCTGCTTATTATCAGTACTCAGAAACTGATCCTGCCATGGACTTGAACCAATAGGAGCAAAATTAGGCTGTTCAGCCCATCAAGTCTGTTTCCCATTTGATTACGGCTGATTGATTTCCAGCCTCATTCTCTTGCCTTCTCCCCATAACCCATGACCCCCTTACTAATCATGAATCTATCTATCTCTGTCTTAAATCCAAAATATTGATTCTCATGTCATAGAATCACAAAACTTTACAGCATAGACTACACCAGCTCTTTGAAAAAACGACTCAATTCATCCAACTTCCTGCTGTTTCTTCATAGCCATGTAATTTTCTCACCTTCAAATAATTATCCAGTTCCTTTTTAAAGATTTTGTTGAATATGTTTACAACAGCCTTTCAGCTGGGCCATTCCAAACCACAACAAATCCCTGCCAGGAATAGAAATAAAAATCCAAAAATTCTCCTTTGTTCGCTGGGTCTTTTGTCACATCTCATGGCTCACCAATGTTCTTAAAGACTATTTTCTTCATGCCTGAGATCCCTAAACACTGAAGATAATTCGGAATTTTTGTGACAAAACAGATGAAAAATTTACGGCAGTTTGCTTTACATTTCTCATGATTTCCACTTCTGCTGTTGAACGAAATTAATGTGACCCATTTTGATATTGTGAAGGGAGGGTTAGTACAGAACAAGTTCATTCCTGAAAGCAGAGAGGAAAAGTCCTCCTCAATTGCTTGCTGCACAATACTTCGAGCAGGGTTTTCCAAAAGGAAGACTTCTTCCAGCAACAAAGTTGAACAGAAACTCAGTGGGATCAGTTTTTAATTTTCACAGACTGTTTTGAAGAGAGTCCCCCCAGCCCACCAAGATTTGAGATCAAATCAAATCAAAAGGAGAGGCAATGACTATTAGTCCATAGATCTAGATAATGTTCTAGGGACCCATGTACAAATTTGAATTCTTTAAAATTCTAGAATTAAGGGCTTAATGATGAAGGGGTTGATTGTTAGAAACATCCATCTGGTTTACAAATGACCTTCTGGAAAGGAAATTTTGTGTTCTTACCTGGCCTGGTCTACATGTGACTCCAGATCCACAATATGGTTGACTCCTAACTGCCCTCTGAGCAACTACGGATGGGCAATAAATGTTGCCCTAGCCACTGAAACCCATATCCCATGAATTAATAAAAAATATCCCAGCTTCGGTTAAATCTGAGGTGCGTTTCAGGGCACCAAACAAGCAGTTCATCATTTGAGGCCTCAAGATATAGGTAAGTTGGGAGGGAGGGGTTGGGAGTTACATAGGCCAAGTTTGGAGGTCCTGAGACTGCAGCTTATTACTTATGGGCCCTGGGGGAGCCTGCAAAGGCGCTGATCAGTTCTGTCTTAAAATGTAAGTCATATCTTATTTATGCCTTGGAGTCATGATTTCCATTTTAAGAAAAGTGTGTCACCTGAAACAGGCAAGCAATTTGAACATCCGGTAGTAGGCACCGTTTCAAAATGGAGCTGGAGGCATCTCTGGTGTTAACAGGGCAGGATGGTGAGGCAGGAGGCATTTACCAACACAATTACACCACGCACAGGCAATCAGAATTTACCCCAAGGAACAGGATGGAATTAACTTAAACCCTCACATTCTGAAATAAACAGAAATTGCTCGAGAAACTCAGCATGTCCAACAGCTTCTGTGGAGACGTAAAAAGAGTTAACATTTCGAGTGCAGTATGACTTTTCCTTGGAACCCTTACATTCTGTCCCACTGTGACACCTCAGTACTGTACATTGTCAAATATTTTTGTTTGTGTTTTTAAAAAATACAGAATAGAAAAGAAAAAAATTGACACTAGATAAAAGCATCTCAAAGCAATCTAAATTCAGTGCTGGCAAAAAAAAGAACAGTTTAGAGCTCGTGAGACCTCACATCGGCAAGTTCACAAGCTTGGCCATCCTGGACTGGAAAGATGCGGAGCAGAACAATAGTGTCTCTCTGCAGGGAGGGAACATCAGAGAGAAAGTGATTCATTCCCTGTGGCCAATTACAGTGCAGCCCTGACAAAGGCCTAGAAACTAATTGACTGCCAGAGAATGGTGTTTGTTGTGGTGGGAATCTCAAGGCAAGGAGAAGAAAATACAAAGCCTACTAAAACACAGTACAGACAAGAAGTCAAGGATTGGAAATCCAGCAGATTCACCCTTCTATTGCTCTAACCATCCAGCCTAGCATTGAATGGCACTTAAACATCCCAAATGTATTTTATGCCACAATGTTATTTGTAAGGTTAATCCACAGGAGTGATTTTAACCCTAGGGTCAGAAGTGAAAAATATCTAATTTATTTACCTATCAGAAATCCACCAGTAATCCACCATCCTGAACTTTAACCTGTTTTACTGAGCAGGTGTACAGGACATCCATAGAGAAAAGGCTTGGTCCTTTCTCAAAGATGTACGCAGAGCTCCTCTGATATCATTAGGGTCTGCCTGCTAGTTTAACGGGGAAACCTGGTAACCTGCCTATGCAGTGAAAACGACAGAAGTAGCCCAAACAGGTAATTTTTCATAAGCTTTCCTTGGGAAGCCAAGAAAATCATGAATACTTCTACATTCCCACAGTAAAGCTTTGATTTACCTCCCACCCCGCCTCAAATGGGGATTTCCCTCTTTCCAAATGCAAGTCCCCTGTGAAATGGGGAAAGCCACACTTGATACAAACAGGCAGTTCAGGAGTTAGAACATTTTCAGCATATTTCAGTGACTGAGCTTTCAACTCATCTAACGACCCAACTGTCAAAACCTATCCAGAGCTAAAAATCACAAATAAATCCAATATGGAATTCAGGAGAAATGTTTTTCTTCCAGGACGTGTAAGAAAATGAAAATCAAAACTGAATATATTTGGATTTCATAGCATGTGTGCATTTAAGGAGATGCTAGGTAAGCATATAAGAATGAAAGGAATTGAAGGAAGGATTAGTTGTTTGGGTGAGATGAAGAGAGGAGGCTTGTGTGGAACATAACATTTTGTTCTGAAGACGAGTCATACCAGACTCAAAATATTAATTCTGTTTCACTCTCCACAGATGCTGCTGAGTTTCTCCAGCATTCTGTTTGTTTCCAATTTCCAGCATCTGCTTTTTGCTTTTGTTTGGGCCCTTTCTAATTACTTTGAAATACTTTATAAATATTTTTGTTGACTAAAAACATTCTTATAAAACTGTACATTTCATTAATTAACTGGTTTGACAAGCTTGACTTAGCACCAAGTACTATTCAAGATTTACCTTGTCTATACATTTGATATTGGTTATTCGTGTAAATCTTGGCTTGGTGGTGTCATTCTATTCTCCAAAAATGGATGTGAAAGATCTCCTGGAACTATCTGAAGAAGTGCAGAGGAATTCTGCTCATTTTCTAGCCAGCATTTATTTCTCAATCAACAACTAGAAACCAGGGAGTCTGATTATTTATCTCATTGTTGTTTGTAGGACATTGCAGCACCCAATTTACACATTACACTTCATATATTACAACAATGACAATACTTCAAAATCTAAAAGTGTATGGAACAAAGCAAAGAAAACTACATGGCCCTTATTGATCTGTCTAAGGCCTCTGACTCCATCAATCGCAGAGCTGTTTGGAAAGTCCTTCAGAGATTTGGATGTTACTATCCTGCAATTCTGACATGACAATATGACAGCAACCGTCCTCTACAGTGGATTAGAGAGCAAACCCTTTCATATGTGGTTGCAACGAGCCTGTGTGATTACACCAACTCTCTTCACTATGTTCCTCAGCTGGTCATGGAACCCATGTGTAACCAACTTCCACAAAGGAATTTTGATTGAGTTTTGACGCTTGGGAAGCTTTTCAACCTCAATGGCCTTGAGAAACCAAGATTAAGATGATTCTAGCATGTCCACGACTTAACAATAACCCAACAACTGTGCAATTGAAGCTCAAATTGCAAGCAACAATCAGATCACCCTTGCATACTAAGCAGTGGTTTGTCACTCAATATCAGCAAGACCAAAACCCCAACCAGTCCTCCCTTGCACAACAACCTGCACCTCTAGCTGCTGTTATTGATGGGGAAACTTCAGAAGTCATTAAATGCTTCCCCATATCCCAGCAGCGACCATTCTCTAAAGCCCCCCATTGAAGAGGAGCTCTAGCACAATTTCAGCTGTACCAGCATTGGTTAATACATCCTCATCAGGGGTGTAACCCTTTGATCTTTTACTTATAAATTCTGTACCTGATACTACCTCTCACTAACACCTAAAGAAGGAGTGAGACTCCGAAAGCTTGTGATTTCAGACTATAACCTGGTGTCATGTGATTTCTGACCTTGTCCACCCCAGTCCAACACTGGCACCTCCACATCATTCCTAAAATCATGTAAGTGAGGTCTTCGATGAGAGATCTCCATAAGAATACAAAGACTTTAGTCTACACCACTGTTGTCACCATCATCCTTCTACATGGCAATTAAGATTACCACCAAGGCACCTTGTGGCACTTGAGAATGTCTACCTGCAGTGTATCTGCAGAATATCCAAGGTCAAGTGAGAAAACAGGTGAACAGACTCCAGCGTCCTGGACAATTCTTCTAGCATCGCAGCCGTAATCATGTGAAATTAGCTCCCCTGGTCTGGAGACTGCACATGCATGCTGACTAAAGCAGCTGCTGAACAGATCCTCTCTTCAAAACTTAACAGTAGCACTCAATCACAAACAAAATATTTTAAGAAAACTCTGAAGTCCCAACACACTCAGAAACTGTCTACGCAAACTATGCCGCAGAACAGTGACAGAAGTGGAAGGAGAGAAAAAAATAGAATCCTTGCTTAAGATCTACCCACTTCCTTGAGACAACTGTCGACTTCTATGGGAAAGACCCTGTGGCTCCAGACTGGCCTGCTGACTCCCCGAAGGAACTGACAACAACATGATACTTCAATGACTAAAATGTGCTTTGAAATACCCTAAAGTTATAAAGGGTGCTACATAATTGCATGTTCATTTGTTCCTTCTGGTTCTTTCCCCTTCACTCTTTAGTTATCTCTAAATTATACACTTTGGCATTGAATTCCTTGGCCTTTGCCCATGAGCACAAACATCAGGAAAAGGGGATGGATATACATTTCACCCTTTAGACGATGCTTAAGTTCACAGGGTTTCTGTTGGGCAGAGATGATTCACTGAGTTCAGGAAGCACAGGCTGTGTGTGTCCAGGTGAAAGAGGCTGGAAGGAGAGTGCCATTCGTCATTTCTCAATTTCAGTGAGGACAACCCATAATACTGGTGATGAAGACATTTTCTGGGGGTGGTGGGGGGGAGTCAGGGTTACAATTAAGGGCTGTGAGTCTTTAACATGTAAGAGTTTCCACAGAGCATTGGGAAAACCTGTTTATCTTTATAAACCCTATTAGAAATTCTTACTGTTCGATAGCCCACCGAAATCAAATAGAGCTTGAACTGAACAAGCACAGCATACTTTGGTCACAATGTACTGGTGCCCAGGAGAAGAAAGATTCTGTCTCTATTAATTTTCTTTAAATATTTCTCATAGTAAATCTCCTATATACTTTGTTTTTTCTTCTTTGCATCCTCTCCAGTGCAAAATCATCTGAGTATCTGTGTGTATGTGTCTGATTATCTATGTCTGTGCACGTCTGTGTTTTGTGTATCGTCTTTATGTGTGCATGTCTGTCGATCTGTCATTGCATCTTCATGTCTATGTGAATGTCTGTCTTTGTGTGTGCCTGTCTTTGTGTTGCATGTCTGTCTGTCTGTGTGTCTACATGACTGTGTTGTGTGTGCATATCTGTTGTGTCTCTGTTGTCTATGTGTGTGCGTGTCTATCTATCTGTCTTTGCGTCTGCATGTCTATGTATGTGTGTGTGTCTGTCTTTGTGTATGCATATCTGTGTTGTAAGTGTTTGCCTTTGTGTGTGCATTTCTGTCTGTCTTTGCATCTGCACGACAATGTGTGTTGTGTGTCTGTTTGTCTTCGTGCGTGTATATGTGTGCGTTGAGTGTCTGTCTGTATTTGTGTGTTGTGTGTCTATCATCTTTGCATGTGCATATCTATCTGTCTTTGCAAAGCATGTGTATGTGTGTGTGTGTCTGTCTATCTGTCTGTCTTTTTGTGTGCATGTCTGTGTGTGTTGTGTGTCTGTTTGTCTTTGTGAGTGTGTGTGCCTGTCTGTCTTTGCATATGTGTATCTGTGTGTGTGTATGTGAGAGTGTGTGCATATGTGTGTTTCTGTATATGGATGTAATATAATCAAAAATGTCAATTGATTTATTTTCCTCCAGGTGTAAAGGTAAGATGTTTCTTCTAATTTCACATTTATAGTTTCTGTCATGAGGGTTAATTTCTGAGGAATTACAAAGTTCAGTATGTTCTGTCCATTCTCCTCTTCAGTAACAACTTGCATTTATATTGTGCCTTTAACAGAGCAAAGTGTCCCATGATGTGTGTTATCGATATTCAAGTGTGAGCTATATAAAGAGATGCTAGGAAGAAACAGAGATTTAGGGAGGGAATTCCAAAACTTCGGGCCTAGATGGCTGAAAGCACAGCTTGGCCAGTGGGAATTGGGGGTGCAAGAGAGGCCAGAATTTGTTGGTAAGGGCCCAACTCATTTTATTTATTGACTGTGGGAGATTGACTAGTGAGCAAGTCAAGGTAACAGTTACCTGTCACCCAAGTCATGGGTTGAAAATGCCCATTTATTCATAAGCACCCGTCTCTTAATAACTTAAATATACAGGCAAAACATCATTCTTGTTCTTGGTAAAACCATTGTATCTATACACTCTATGAAATAGTCTGGTCCCTTACAAATATTCACCCCAGAACTCACAGGCAATGAGTTGCTGCTAAAAAGGGTGCTGTGATGTGTTTTATGGATATTTTGTTTAAAATTAGACTTTGAAATAAATAATATATTTGAAACACAAGGGAAGATCAGCGCAGGTGTATTTGCACTACTTGTTCACTCACAGTAACAACTGATTGAATACATATTCAAGGTAAACCATCGATCCTAATTGTGAGCCAATTACTGGAATGAAGAAATTATAGATTGCTACGGAAGGATGAGCTACATGAGCCAAAGTGCTTCCACATTTGGATTTATCAAGGGGTTCTGGGAACTGGCTAATTCCTGACTTCTCTGCTAAACAGAAAAGTTTCTTCTTGCCCACCCTGTCTATGCCTCATAATTTGGTCCACTTCAGTTAGTTCCCCCTCAGCCTTCTCTGCTGTAAGGAAAACAGTCCAGCCTAACTGCTCTGCACCTTCTCCATTGTAATCCCATCCTTCCCATAGTGCAGTAACCAGAGGTGCACATATCTGTGTTCTAATTAATGCTCTACATACTCCATCATAAACCTCCCTGCTCTTGTATTCAATGCCTTGATTATTAAACACAAATATCCCACATGCCAACTACATACAAGGAACAAAAATGGGCTATTTGCTCCTTTGAGTCTACTCCAGCTTCTTAACTATCTGATTTCCTGTTCTGCTTCCCTCAAGGATCTCTGGACATGCACACCGAGGCCTCTCTGATCCTCTGTACTTCATGGGGTCCCACCATTCACTGTGTAGATATTTTTAATCACCCTGGTCAAACATATTATGAGAGATGTGTGGGATAGGTGGGACCTGAACCTGGACCTTCTGACATTCTTTAGGAGTAAATTACTGCAAATGCTGGAATCTGTACTGAAAACAACAAATACCGGAGGTCATAGCAAGTCAGGTAGCATCATGGACAGAAAGCAAGCTAACGGTTCGAGCCTAGATGACTCTTCAATATGACTCCTCTGACGCTCATTTTCTTATTAGTCCTGCTAAAATGTATCACCTCACAAATGTGAAGAAAATAATGTCAGAATTATAAGTGGGGGAAGGGGGATTTGGTAATGATCTACAAAGAACAAAAAAGATTCAGACTTTTTATACGTTTTGAATTTGAGTCTGGTCAATGCTGAACCAATTAATTTTACTTGTGCCTTAAAAGAAAACCTTTAGCCTTGAGTTGATGCAAATATAAAAGATTCTATCTCTAAGGAATTGCTATGGAACAGCTGCAACACTCTGACCTTTAACATCTGAGCTCTTCCCAGTGCAGTGACATTAACATTTTGCATTGGCAGATTAGCAAGACACCCTCAACCCTTCAAAGTGATCTTATTAACGGTCTGTAACCAAAGTGACTGGACAGAAAGCCTTTTTTTTGAATCAAGAGTGTTTCTCCTAATTCCAGGCTAACATCAAAGGCCTGTTCTTTACACTTTAATTGTATCTCTTCTGGCTTAAAAGGCTACTTTCCATTAGGCCTAGGGTGAGAGTCTGACAACTGTATTTATGTGTTCTCTCATTACCACTAAATTATTGTCTTTTTTTGGTAATCATTAGAAAATTATCCTTTATCTCTCATTGGTTATATCAGTGCAACCACAGGGAATGCTGCTTTTATATACAAAAATACAGCAGTCAGCAGAAATATTCACACCTAAAGCTTTCAATATCCATTATTATGGCAAAAAAATTCCACAGTATCCCCGTCAACACCATAGATAAAGGGATAATCAGTTCAAAAAGAGAGGTCATTTACAGTGAGAGGCAATGAGCAAAGCTGTTTAACCTCCAAGGTGAAAAAATGACCAGGAAAGTAATTGACAAGGAAACTGATCAGTGGCTTTCAAACAAGAGTCCAGACACAACTCAAGTCAAAGTGTCTTCATTTAATTGCCAGGCATGTCAACTACACCTTACCGACCATTCCCACACCACCAAATTCTACCTAAGAAAATCGGAGATAGCAAGATGCTGGAGTTAGAGTCAATACAGTGTACAGCTGGAGGAACACAGCAGGTCAGGCAGCATCAGAGAAGCAGGAAAGTTGATGTTTCGGGTCAGGATCCTTCATCAGGACTCAATCCTGATGAAGGGTCCCAGCCCGTCATGTTAACTCTTGTGCTCCTCTGATGCTGCCTGACCGGCTGTGTTCCTCCAGCTCCACACTGTATTGACACAACCTAAGAAAATGTTGCTCCAAGGTAGATTAGATTTTAAACATTATTAACTTCCTTTACAAACGATTTCTTTTATTTGCATAATATAAGTATTTCATGATACTTAGGAATGTTTGAATACATTGTTATTAACATTAAATACTATATGCAGGAAAGACTAGTTGCTCCATCAGACCTGCCCCATACATCATGATAGATAGCACATCATGACTAGACTTTTCCCATTCCTATCTCTCCAACCTTACCATACAAACCAACAAACTCACCCAACATACATCCTTTGTTTAAGGTCTCATGAAAAACTGCGCATTTGATGGCCAAGCATTCCTTCAGTACTGCACTGAGGTATTCACATGGATTACATGCTCAAGATTCTAGTTTGGGACTTAAACCCACAACCATTTGATTCAGAGGCTGGGCAGAAAGTAGTGCATGTGGATAAGGTGACAAGTGGATGGAGTAGGATTATTGGATGGTTTAAGTAGAGAAGAGGAATGCAGAAGGCTGCAGGGGCATTTCAGTGTATCCTGCAGGAGGAATCGTAATTGAGGATGAGGTTTTGATGACTGAGTCTGGATTCTAATGTGTATATTTTTGTTCAGTCAGGTGTCTCAGAACACAATCATTATGCTGAAAAACCTCCTACTAAAGCTACTGAGGAGTCTACAGGTACAGTATGTGATTGTCCACAGTGGAGTGCGTGTTCTTCATATAGCAAATACCTCATTTACATAAATCAAGCAAACTTACGAATTAAATCTGGCATAGGCACTCTTGAATCCTGGGCCTAATGATTGTGAGCTGCTTCATCAATAAGCTTCCCTCCACCATGCCAGAAATGAGGATGTTTGCTATGGATTTCACAGTGTTTGGTTCCATTGTCAGTTCCTCAGAAAATGAATCAATCCATGTCCACTTGCACCAAGAGCAGGATAACATGCAAGTTTAGACTGATAAATGGCAAAATCACATTCAAACTATAAAATACCAGACATCTTCAACAGGTCAGAGTCTGACCACCTCCCCTTCATTTTGAATGGCAATATCAGAACTGAATTCCCTCTATCAACATATTTGGAGTCACTACTCGTGAGAAATTTAACTGGAGCTGTTCCAGCAACAAGAATAGGCTATTACTCCTCAGACACTGAGGCATGTTCAAAATGCAGCAAGTCCTGCACAATATTCAGGTCTAGGCTGAAAAGTGGCAATTAACATTCTCACCACACAAGTGCCAGGCAATGACTATCTACAACAAGATAGAAGCTAGCCATTTCCCCTTGAGATTCAGTGGAATCTCATTACCATTACTGAATCCCCACAACTAGCATTTTGGGAGTTACCATTAACCGGAATTAAATGGCTCCAGCCACATAAATACAGTGGCCACAAGAGTAGGTCAGAGACTAGCAGTCCTGCAGCAAGCAACTCACCCCCTGACTCCCTAAAGCATATCCACTGTTGACAAAGCACAAATCAGGAGTGCAAAGGAATAATCCCCATTTGCCTGGATAGGTGCATCTCCAACTAGGCTCAAGAAACATGACAACATCCAGGACAAAGCAGCTGGCTTGACTGGCACCACATCCAAAATCATTCACTCCTCTCCCACTGACACTCAGTAACAGCAGTGTGTATCATCTACAAGCTGCACTGTAGAAATTCACAAAGGCTGCTTAGACAGGTCCTTCCAAACCTAAGACTACTACCATCTAAAAGGTCAAGACAGTAGATACTCTTGCAAACTATTCAATATCCTGATTTGGAAATATATTGCCATTCCTTCCTGGAACTCCTTCTCTAACAACATTGTGGATCTACCTACACTAAATGGACTGCAGCAGTTCAAGAAGGCAGTTCACCACCACCTTTTCAAGGGCTTCTAAAAATGGGCAATAAATGCTGGCTGGCCAGCAATGCTCACATCCCATGAATCAACACAAAAAAAAAGTCTGCAGGGAGTTTTTCACCTCCTGATTCCTCAAAGCGTCTCCAGCACACACAAGATGCCAGTCAAGAGTTGCAGAAATTTTCCATACATGCCTAGACATGTTACGCTTTAACAGCGTGCAAGATGTTTGATCCCATCCAGCATAACACCATCTGCTTAATAAGCAACCATCCAAGGACCTGAAAATATATTTTCTTCACCATCAGCGTGAAGTTACAGCAGTTTGTTACATCTGCAAGATGCACTATTACAACTTCCCAAGGATTCTTCAACAAAGCCTTCCAAACATACTAGGTCAAAGGGAATGAGAAACACAAATAACTGTGGCTTGACCATATCTCTTTCAGTCATTGCTTCATCATCACTCAATCAAAATCCTGGACTCCCATAGCTAATAAAACTATGGGTGTACTTACATCAAATGGATTGCAGAATTTCATAGTGAAGACTCACCACCACCTTCTCAAAAGTGCTGGGTATGGGCAGTAAATACTGGTCTTGCTATTTTTACTCTTGAGGTTTACTCTTGAGGTTTAACCAGTTTAAGTGGAACACTGATGACCTTCTCCCTGCTCTCTCAACTGGATAATTTCTCCATTGGGGTGCTGATTTCTCAGGGTTACCTGAGGTTTAACAAGTAGACTCCCAATTTGCAGTGGCATCTCAGTCTCTCTAGATGGCAGACATTTGTTATTAAAGCAATGTGATCCTACTTTCAAAACAAAACTTTATTACCTCCATCCCTCCACCATTACTGCTCTTCCCCTGCCCCTCCACCTCCTTTGCGCCACATGTAGAAAGGACTTGATCATTGCAACTCACAAGAACACAAAGAAAGGCATCAGGTGCTCCTTGTGAGTATCATGGAGACATGCCCAATTCAATCAAAGGTGCAAGTGACTGCCACCATTCTTCTGATCACAACACAGGCACCATATCCACATCAGATGAGAGTTCACTGGCTGCAGTTACAGAAGTTCAGCTGCAGCTACTTACTTTCACAATCTCAGGATATCCCAAAGATCTCTGCAACAAATAAGGTATCACAGCATGGTTGAATGGTTACAGCACAGTAAGTGGCTATTCAGCTCATCCTGTCTGTGCCAACTTTCTCTAATCACTGCTTTCTACTTCTCAACCCTTCTGCCAATGAGAACAGTTTCTCAATATGTATTTTCTGTACATATTTTAACACTTCTTTCAAATTTCCTCAGAACCTTCTCTGTAGAGAAAAACTCAGGTTTTGTCAATCTTTCCACATGTCCAGAACCATTCTTGTAAAACTTTTCTGTGGCAAGTGACCTTACACCCATAGATGTACACCAAAATTTGACTTACACACATCAAAAGGCTCACAAAACATTAAGCAAACTCATTTAAATTTTACAGAGATAGTAAGAACTGCCGATGCTGGAGAATCTGAGATAAACGTTGTGGAGCTGGATGAACACAGCAGGCCGAGCAGCATCTGAAGAAGGGTCTTGACCCGAAACGTCAACTTTCCTGCTCCTCTGATGCTGCTCGGCCTGCTGTGATCATCCAGCTCCACAATGTTTTATCTCATTTAAATTTTCAGTGATTCTTTGCCTTCAGAGAGAAAGCTGGACAAGAAAGGTCAGCATAGTTTATCAAAACACATCCCAAATCAAGTTTGCTATTTTAATTTCTCTTATTTTAAATAACTCCAGTGCTGTTGTCTCTGCTTAATATGTTACATCTTGAATTTAACAGGATTATGAAGAAGCGTATTGTCAAATGGGCAGTCTCTGTGCATATCCAAAATACAAATACAGACTTGGCCAGAAGGCTCTCCCCTATCTGTTCCTACACTCGGGAACACGGCGAGGTAATAGGAGTGTGTGGTCACAGTTCTTTATCTCAATATATGTTAAAGGAACCAGCAGCACTCCTGAGGTTTGACCTTATCAAAATAAATAATATTAACACTGGGAAATAAAACATTTCCATACTTTTACATGCAGAATCATTTTGATCAGTCCCAGGTCATCCTTAGGGCAGTTTAGATTTGGTATGAAATTTTGATTACTTTGTCATAGTGCAGTCTTTCCAAAGACTTATCTAGCGTATGAGCAGTCCTATTTTAGTATTTATTAAATATTTGTTAAACTTTCTTCTCCCTATTGATTGAACAGCATAGAGACTGGAGACCATAATCTAGGTTGGCACTCTTTTGCAGTACTGAGGGAATGCTGCACTATCAGAAATGCCATCATTTGAATTCGATGTAAAACCAAAACCCTGTCTGGTCTTTCAGGTGATCTTTCAAAGGAGATGTGAGAAGCAAGTTTTTTTACACAGAGAGTGGCAGGCGTCTGCAATGCACTACCAGGGGTGGTGGTGGAGGCAGATACATTAGGGGCATTTAAGGGACTTTTAGATAAGCACGTGAATATGCAAAGAATGGAGGGACATGAACCTTGGGCAGGCAGAAAGGAACAATTAATTTGGTCTCATGTTTGGCATGACATCATAGGCTGTTCCTGTGTGGTACTGTTCTACATTCCACATAAAAGATCCAACAAGTGCATGGGATTTTGCCTGGTATCTCATCAGACCACTAAAACACGGATGATTTGGCCCTTACCTGATTGCTATTAGTGGAAGCTTGCTGTGTACAAAATAGCTGCTGAGTTTCTAAGTGACCACACTTCAAAGTTACCACGTTAACTTAAAACACTTTGGAACATCCTGAGATTGCAATAAATGCTATATAGATGAACATTTTACTTTCCTTCTTTTGAGAATAAACTTATAAATTGATTACATAAAATCAATTCTAAACTTTTACATCCCAGTTACTCCATGCTAACCAAAGTCTATTGCTGTTTCTTGTGGCTATAAAAATTTCTGAAACCCACCATAAGATGGTAAGAGCAAAGGAAAATATTGGAGATGCTGAAAATCTGAAATGAATTTCAAAAAGATGGTCAAGATCCAGACCTTGGAAATGTCCCAGTTAGCTCATCTCTGGATAAGTTATCTTTGTTTTAACATATTTTACTCATTTTAATTAGCTTTATTAGTATTTATATGATTCAGTTAAATACAACCCCGGAGCATCTGGGGGCAAATACCCAAAGAAAACCATTCAGGACTTTAACTCAAATGCTCACTTAACCCAAACCTTCCTAAGAACACCCACAATGGTGCAAGAATTAACATTTTCCATAATGAGCATCCTTGTAGCTATCTTTTGGCAAACTACCAAGTTGAAAAGCGGTTTTGAGTTGTTCATCTGCCCTGTCCAGGAACTGGCTTGAAAATAGCAGAACAGGAAATGTTTCACCTTGTCGGTTTGAGCTGGATTTGAACTCAAGTCGAAGAGGTGAAAAATGTTCTTGCAAATAAGGTTTGATGCAGTCTCCTGCTCAGACTATTGGCAAACCTGGAGGGGTAGGGCATGTAATTAGGTAGGGTGGTGATGTACCTGAACTTCTGTGCCTCCCTGCCTCTATCAGAATTGAGTTATTTAGGGGAAAGACTCAGGGCCAACCTTCCCTCTCCGCTGTCACTTGAGGCCTCTAAGTGACTCAATAATGATCCTTCAGGGCCTCATATTCCCTGTGGAGATTAACCCTAATACAAACAGGGCTGTCACCATGCAAGGCAGCTAAAACCATGTGACTCGTTTCTTGCCTCCCACTCAGTGTCTGATCAAAGGATTGGATATCAGAAAGGCAATCCTGTTGAGAGCCACTCAATGTCACTTTCTGCCAAACCCACAGCCACCCCACGCTTGACCACACACCCCAGTTGCTGACTTGTAGCTTGAACTCATTCATATTTCTGGGACTCCAGAGCCGGTCCTGCGGCAGTAGCGACAGGCTCACCACTGACACTTGGGAGCATGAGCTGCCAGCCTCTGAATGGATGAGAGTTCTCAGTAGACAAGATTTCCACCTCGCAGTTCCTGATTCTAGATGAAGGCTTTCCAGTGGCCTCGTCACAGCCTGACTGATGTGGTTTGGTAGCCCTTCCTGAAAAGAGGCAGTGTGGGCCTCGTGGAGGCTCTCTGGCCAATGGGTGAGACCATTCACCCCCCAACTCCATCACAAGAAGATTCTGCCCATTGTCTAGTGCTTCACCACTGATATTTTCTAACCCAAACAGAAGTTTAAGTTGTTGTTGACTATCATAAGTAGAATTGATGACTGACTCATTCTACCATTGAGCTGCCTCTTTGGGTAAAGTCACTCCTTAGTTTAGTAGTAAACCACACAGACCAGAAGAGTTTATGTTGGATTAACTAATGTGAATCAGGAAGTAACTGACAGGCTGCGTTAGTGCTGGGGTTTGGATGCCAAGAGCTCCTCTTTCTTTATTCAGTGAATTTTTCATGTATAAAGCATCCACACCTGATAGGAGGTACGATGTGCTTGGTTCTGATGGCTCCACATTCCAATGGCATGTCCAACACTCATTGTTCAGGCCCATGGATGAAGAAGCCATGCAAACCGTATCTAAAGGGATAAGTTAGCACCTTCAAGAGAAAAGAGCAGAAAATTGAACAAAGAAAGAAACTCTGCAATTAGGACCTTAAATACTGCAAAGGAAGAGTAAAAGATCTATGCTTACTTCCTGACATCAGAGCATTCAAGAACCAGTTATTTTATAGAGCTCATTACGTGACTACTTCACTGCAATAAATGTACCAACTTCCTCTGTAAAACTTGTATTGAGGCAGATAATGTATCACACCCACACCCTGGCGCAAAACTGTTCTACCCCCAAGGATGTCAGTGAAACAATTGTTGAGTGAAGGGAGCTTTGGAAACTTGTTCCAACAGGCAAACTAAATCCACTGACTAAGCTCTCCTCACAGACTCTGAAAATATCCCAGGGTTGTTTTCTTTTTATGAACAGCATGAAAACGGCCACGCTATTTGACATGCTTGAAAGTGGGTTTATGTAACAGCATTGTGTTTTTCCTCACAATATCTTTAAAACACACGAGATATACATTTAAAATCAGAGATTTAACTGCAAAAATAAACAGTGAAACACTCAGAAAGGGATTTTGTAAAAGTGCTAATTATTGCTTGCATTTTATACACCCCATTTGACTTTTGTTTTGGGGGATGGATTAGTGTTGGGGTCTGATTATCAAAAATCTGTCTGAAATTAATTGTGTAATTACGTCATGTGAATGTTAGTATGCTCAAAGTGATGACTGCATGTTAAATTATAAGCAGGAACATCCTTAAGTAAAGGGGAATGTGCTCTAATAAATTGTATTAATGAAGCTGCACTTCTACATAGAAGCAGCAGAGGTAAATTCGCTCTGGCCTGGACAGGAGGAGGAGAAGGCAGGGACCTCGATTACATGCTTCTACCGCCCATAGTGCTTGCCTCAGCGGTTGAAGCCAGATTCTTTCTCCTCCTCCCTTCCCCCCAGGGACTAAAGAATGTGTTCTGTTTTAATCTGGAGAAAATCGGCAGAATAAAAGGCTGTGAATGAATAGGAGGTATTTGCATGGTGATTACAAGGCCTTTCCTGACGGTACTGCCTATAAATCTGTGCTGGCCAGTTCATGTTTGGTTACCTTTGCTAAGCAGCACTGATATTTACCAGGAGAAGCCCTCACTAACCACTTCCGATTGAACATTGATAATCAATTTAAAGGAGCAGCGTCTCGTTTTTTTAAAAAAATGCTTTACAACAATTAGTACCTTGAAAGGCCTGGATATCACTTTAAGACGGTAAATCGGTTACATATCCTGTAATGCAAGAAACAAACTAAAAAAAAACTAAGAATTCTGAATTCAAGAGGACATGTATGAGATTATCAAAAAATCACGCAGTCAATATCTCTTTCAGTACGTATTCCCCGCCCAATTAAAATTCAAATTTACAATCTGATATTTGGACAATTGTAATCTGGGACCGTATTTACAAGTTTTGCAAACTGATATTGATGGAGGCAATAGAAAAATATTAACATCAAGCACGCAGTGGACAGAACTTACATACACAACATTAGAGACAAAAAAAACTGCAGATGCTGGAATCCAAGGTAGACAAACGGGAGACTGGAAGAACACAGCTGGCCAGGCAGCATCTGGAGGAAAGGAGCAGTCAACGTTTCAGGTATTACTGAAGAAGGGTAATACCTGAAATGTTGACTGCTCCTTTCTTCCAGATGCTGCCTGGCCCGCTGTGTTCTTCCAGCCTCCTGTTTGTCTACAAACAAACACAATATTCATTGATTCTAGAATTACCCGTCAATGAATCCCGAAGTATTTCCAAAATCTCTGTAAATGCCAACTCTCTCCAGCCTCGTTTAAAATTATTTTAAATGGAGGTACTAATTTGCTTAGACCGCAGGTAAGACTAACACGATCTTCCTTAACTTCCTGACTCCTGCTCATTGATACATGTCTATCAAAACTGTTGTTAGATAAGTATGTCTGTTAGATATTTGATCAGTCTTAAAAGTGTTGGTAGCAGTCTTAGAAACGCATCATGTGTTTGTCAATAGTTGTGCCTCGTTTAAAAGATCAAAGAAAAAATACTTTTTGAAAAATAGTTTTTAAACTGACTGTGGAAAACGATTTGACCAGATGGTTTTCATGTACGGATCACTGACAGTTTCTCGAAAACAAAAAGGAAATGGGATGATCAACTCATTCTGCAAACTTTGATATGCAAATACATATTTTGACAATGCCAAAACAATGGGAACTAACTTAAATGCAATTTGAATCAAAGTTTTCCAGGCGAGTTAATTAATGTTTACTCCGAGATCATCGAAATGGCTTTGATATAAAATATTTTAAATTGTGCAGTTAATTTTTGGATGTTAGACTTAGTCCGATTGAAAGGCATGGGGCTTAATTTTTTTTCGTCTGTGTAAATACAGGGTGGGATTATTAATGCCGTAAAGTAACCTGGAGCCGCATTGCATAAGTTTTCAATTGTCCTGCACGCTTTAAGTGCATGCAGAACCCGTTCCCTGCATTAGGCCCCTTTACATATTAGAGCCTGGAGTCTCTGTGTCTGTCACTGTGGCCGTGTTTGAAAGTGCAACACAAAGCCAACACAGATATTGCATGCAAAATGTCTTAAAAAAGTAAAACTTTGAAGGAGTCCCATCCAAGAGGCTGAGCAAAGAACAACAAATAGATAGGTCCCTGGCTTGGCTTATTCACATTGTATCTTTTAGCGAGTAATGTAACTTTATGTAGCAACTGCGAAGCGAAGGGATAATGCGATTGGGGCGGCACATCAGTCACTATTGACGTCTCCACCCCCAGGGAGTTGGCTGAAGACGGATTCCCTTTGATAAGGTCCTGGAAAGTTTATAAATCTGTGACACTGAGGAGCAGGGGATTGGGGCCGGCAATTCCTGAGAAGGCGGCCAGGCTTGTTGAAGTGAGGAGCAAGAGGCCGCTGGGCTGTACCCTTGGTGAAGGTGCTGGTGGCTGTGTTTGCCCGGAGATTGTGTTGCTATCTCTCTTGCTGGACTTGCTCGCTCGGCTGAGCTCTTTGATGTCCACACTTAAACAGCAGCTTCAGTTTGTGTGTTGCAATAGCTGGAAGGACGTTTGCTGCGTGGAATGACTGAGTGAAACGAGGAACAAGAACAGGGAAAAGAGGCAGAACAATCTTCCGAGGGAAGCGGAGAGGAGACCCAGATGAACATTGGGAACCCAGATACGGGGCGGGGATTGATTGCAGATAGTGTCACTGCCCACTGCGAGCTCCCTGAGGCTACTTGCTGGCCGGAAGATGTTTGAATGGTAAATTCTGAGACTGGCTTGCTGCTGATGGCCCTTCTCCCGTTCCTTTGATGTTCTCTGACATTCCTTTGAACTGAGCGGCCCGCGTTGGGGGCGAATCAAATCCGGCTTTAACCTCCGCCCTTCGCTGGGAGTGAGACTTTTGAGGTTGGTGATTGGGGAGGGTGGTAAGAGGTGGGCTCTGTCCCCTCGGGGAGAGTGGGGTTTGCTCAGGTGTGTGAGCGCTTGCCTACCCACTCGGCTTTTGCTTGTCCGCCAGCTCCCCTCCCCCGGGTGGGGAGAGAAAAGGGGGGGCACAATCCTCCCACCCAGAGAGGGGGAGCATTCTGAGGGTCGGCGTAGGAAGGAAGTGAAGTCCCCGCTGGTGTAAGGCTCGATTTGTTCAGGTTTCTTGGCAGCGTGGCCGAGTGGAAGATGCGATGTTTATCTCCGCTTTTGAAGTATTTGATCTGATAGTGACCCGGGAGAGCTGTACTGAACTGTGAAGTTCGCCCCTGTCGGTCTCTCTCGATCCCCATGATCGATTGGTTATTTCTGAGGGACCAGGTGGATCAGATCCTGAATGGGATATCGCTGTTTGCTCCGAGTTGGGGGTGGCGGGGGCATTTTATAAACTTTATTTGGCTGTCAGATTGGATTAAAGTTTCGTTAACCCGTGACTGTCTCTTTTGAAAACTGCTCTTTCTGGACGGTTTGTTGTGACGTGCGATAATTTTTGAACAACTTTTTGTTTAGTCTTATGTGGAAGGTGGTTTTAATTTGGGCTGAGAGAAACCGGGGTACATTGAGATGCGAGGGGTCTCGTTTAGCCTCATTGAGGGAGCTATGAGTTAGTTAAAAGTTGATTTTAATTGGCCCTCACCTGTAGAACGCACCTTTCCCTCCATCTCCTTCAGTTTTTTTCTCCCTCTGGTCAGATTTCTATCTGCCAGCCTAAAGTTTGAGCAAGTTTACTGGACACGAGAACTTTGCTTTTGTTTTACATTTTCCTTCAATATTTCAATAACCTTCATAATACATTTGTTTCGCCCTTGAGTTATTTCGGCAAGAAACTCAAAAGATTCGATTGAAAAGCCTGCCTTGCTCTGTGTGTGGGTTTTTTTTTGCTTCTCATCCTGTTTGAAGTTGGGCGGCTCTGGGTTTCATTAGATCGATACTTTCTGTTTGCAGATAGAAGGCGGCCCTTGCTGACTGGAGGAGATTTGCAAAAGCCGATTGAACAAGACAGAGGAGAGAGAGCCCGGAGCCCGAGTCCCTCAGCCATGAGCACCGCTCTCATGGTCTCCTGCCTTCCATACACCGGCAGCTTCCGAGCAGATGCCCCTCGGCCACCGGTGCCAGGGGAGGAAGGAGAAAGATGCCAACCCTCCCGCTCCCAGAGCAGTGGAAAAGCGAGCCTGAAGCCCAAAGCGGTGAGTGCAGCCCCTAGGAGAGAGGAGGCAGAGGCTGAGGGCAGCGCCTGCCCGGAGTCCCCGGTCACCAGGTGGACCCGGTCTTTGCTCTCGCTTCTGGGAGACCAGGATGGGGCGCAGCTCTTCCGCAGGTTCCTGGAGAGGGAGGCAGCGGTGGACACCTTGGATTTCTGGTTCGCCTGCAATGGCTTCAGGCAGATGGACCTCAGAGAGCCCAAAACGCTGAGAGTGGCGAAGGCGATCCACAAGCGGTACGTGGAGCACAGCGCGGTTTCCAGGCACCTGAAACCAGCTACCAGGTCCTACATCAAAGACACCATAAAGAAGCAGCAGATTGATTCAGCAATGTTTGACCAGGCCCAGACCGAGATCCAGACCTTAATGGAGGAAAATTCTTACCAGATGTTTCTGACATCAGATATCTACCTTCAGTATATCAGGTCCGGAGGAGAGAATGCTGTGTTTGCCTCTAACACCGAGCTGGGGAGTATACAAGTGGTTTGTGCTTACTTGCCGACGCTGAATGAAGAGGAGGAATGGATTTGCCCGGACCTCCGAGATAAGAATTTACCCTCTGGAGTGGGACTGAGCGATAACGCTCTCCGGGCCAACTCTTCAGTCAGGTGCACCGATGGCAGCAGTGGCAAGTGTTACGGGTAAGCGCCCAGCTACTTTTCTTATTTTGCTTAATATTTCCCAATTGTACTGCAATGCCTTGCACTCTGCTACTGCCTCACTGGGTCCCTTCTGAGGTTGTGATCTTTGCAGTAATGAATGCTCACATTCCCAATGGATCTGAAGGTCTGCTCTGAGAGAGGGTTAACTCTAACCAACCAGCATTCTGAGGGCAAGTTAACATTTTTAATTTTCCTTGAAGAGGATTCATCTGCCTCCCATTAAGTCTCCTCTGTAGACATCAAGGATATTTCCCCTGCTTTAAAGCTGTGGTGAATAGCAGATGACAGGTTGCATGTTTCCTGTCCTCAAAGAATTCACTTGAGGTTGAACTTGCACAAAAAAGTTGTTAGAACTAAGTTTGTTTTAAATTACTGATGTTGAATGATCACATTGTAAACTTGCAGCTTGTTGCAATGTTCCCAAATTATAGGAAGGATCATCTCAGTAAAAATGTAGATCAAAAGCTCCTGTGTTTCCTTGGAACAAGTTTAACAGCCAGCAATGCTTTATGTCTTATTTTAATGATGCCCTGGGCTCAGTGTGGACCTACTTACTCGTGTTCCGATTCCAATTTTTCCTTTGTGAATGTGAGCATGTGTAATAGAAAACAGAGGGAGGAAGCAATGCTTTGTGACTGGGTAACTGATCACAAGTTAGATACTTTTTGCTGAGATGCACTGATACCACACACAATGCAGAGAGAAAGATAAAGCTTACTTCTGTGGTATGACATTGAGATATGAGATAAGAATGGAGTGGGAAGCTTCAAGCTGTTTCCTTGAAGTCATGCAGCAAGTGGTGTCTGACAGCTGAAAACACTTTGAATGTTGGCCATCTTGTGGAATGTCTTTGCAGAACATAGTGGAGGCCACCACCATTTAAACCCTGCTCATAGGCAAGCTGATGCAAAACAGGGAAACAGTCAATCCATCTGGGTACAATTATCACAATGTTATAAAAAAGCTTAATCACAGGAAAACAATTTTAATCAGTTTTCTTAAGATGAACTGTATATAAGAGAACTTATTGACTTTATGCTGAAATGTGAAAGAATTTTAACTCTTTAGAAAGGAGTGCAGTATTTAATTACATTCATCTTTGGGGTTACAACCAGTTGGTTAGCATTCTGGGTAGAATTGGAATGGCAGTGGGGAGGGAAGAGTTTTATTGCAATGCAAATGGATGTAATGTGAAAGAGCAAAATACAAGTTTCAAAGGACTGCTCACTGCAGCTTCCATTTCCAGATGTGTCTGACTCCTGGAATAGGATGTTTTTCCTCCCCAAAGGGAGGTCCTTTGCCTAATCAGTCTTGACTAGTCTATTTCAAGTACAAAACATGTGGCTATTACTCATTACAAAGTGATAAAGTCCGAAAGACTATGGTTGCCTTCATTCAGAAGGCTACAGGGAAGGACAAAGGAACGTCACTGACACTCCTCGACTTGAAGTGATTGATCTCAGACAGTAAAATCTTTCATAAAAGTCTTTCTCTTTTATGTTGTAATTTAGTGCCCATCAGAAGCATGTGGAACTAATTTAGCCCTGAGATTTGAATTCTTCCTTGTGCCTCTTCAGCACTCTTGTATTTTCTTTCCCCACTCCTATCCTCTTCTTTCTTTATCTTCTAATTGAAATCACTGACAGAAACTTAGCATGCTTTTAAAGAATGCAATCCCAGCTGTGCTAAATACCTGCTCTTTGAAAGAAGGCCTGCAGCAAAGGTCACTGTCTATACTGGGGCCTAAGACTTTAGTTATGATGTTAACTCCCAACAGTACACTGCAGTAGGCCTCTCACAGAGAAGGGGCCCTTCTATCCCTCTCTTTGCTCATATCTAAATAGTGTTCATGTTCTCTTCTTTCGCCTCCCAACATTCTCCCCCCCCCCCCCCCCCCCGCCAATCACTAGTAAGGGAGCGCAATACATCACAGTAGGAGAGAGAAGCCTGTTGTTTTGAGAGAGAATTGAGTCAAGCTCTTTCAGAGGTTGAAGGTGGGTAAGTCAATCCAAGTGTAACAAAGGGTTCAGAACCACTGAAATGAGTGGATATGCTGCTAACTATTAGGGCAGCTGTGTTACTCACTTAAATCAAGCCTGTACGGTTTAATCACGAGCACGAAGGGGAGGGGGATGGGTAGATGAAAGGCTTTTTTGAGAGGAATAAAGAGTTAGAACATGCTGTCACATTCCTAAGCTCCAAGTCCTGTGTAAATGATTCCAACTATTAAAATAGCAGACCCCAGGAAAAAAAATGGTAGACTGTCCTTTGAAACTGCAGAATCACAACTGTATCATATTCAGAGTTCACAGGTGAGAGAGGGAATCTAGAAGACTGTCTCTTCTTGGGTCAGACTGGTTTCTGTTGATGTTGATGTTTTGCATCTATTATGTAGAGAATTGCAAGTTGGCTGTGGACATGAAACAACCTGTAGGAATATATTTTAACATAGAAAGGGTTTTGTCTTGGAGTGAAGGTGTCACTGCACCCATTCCCTCCATAGCACAGGGGGAAGCTGGGAGGGGTCTGTTGAATATTAACCCTCAGTAGGATGATAACACTGCTGAGCAGCAATGCAGCCTGCATTTGTATAGCACCTTTTTGTGGTAAAGCTGTTCAGCGACATTCAGTTTGGGTTCCTCCAGGGCCGTTCAGCTCTTAACTTCATTACAGCCTTAGTTCAAACATGGGCAAAAAAGCTGACTTCTAGATGTGTGGTGAGAGTAACTGCCCTTAACATCAAGGCTGCATTTGACCCAAGTGTGGCATCAAAGAGCCCTAACAAAACTGGAACCAATAGGAATTCGGGAAGATTCTCTGTTGGTTGGAGTCATACCTGGCACACAGGAAGGTGGTTGTTTATTATGAATCATTCATCTCAGCTGCAAGACATCTGTGCAGGAGTTCCACAGTGTAGTGTCCTAGGCCCAACAACTTCAGTCGTTTCATCAATGATTTTCCCTTTATCACGAGGTCAGAAATCAAATGTTCACTGATGGCTGTACAGTATTCAGCATGATTCACACCTCCTCAGATACTGAACTAGTCCGTGTCCAAATACAGCAAGTTCTGGACAATATCCAGGGTTGGGCTGATAAGCGACGAATGATATTCATGCCACACTTTGATAGCACTGCTGCTGTAGAGTAGTATGTCCTTTGGTTTATCATGAGCAGACCAGAAGACGTCTGCAAGTCAAGTGTCATAGGTTCAAGCTGTACTCTAGAGACATAGGCATAAAATCTGGGCTGACCCTCTATCACAGTACTAAGGAAGCACTGCACTATCTGAAGTGCATCTTCTAGATGAAGCTTTTTAAACCAAAAACTTTCCATGCCATTGTTTTGAAGAATAGGGGATATAAACCCAATGCCTTGTCTGATATTTACATCGTTTTTTTAAAAATATTATTCATTCACTAAGTACTGCCTAGGCCAGTATTTATTGCCCGTCCCTAATTATTCAGAGAAGCTAAGAGTCAACCACATCTGGAGTCACCTTTAGACCAGGCTGGGTAAGCACGCTATCATGACTGAACCAGGTGAGTTTTTTTGCGACAATCGGCAATGGACTCCTGGTTGTCATTGGACTCTTAATTCCAGATTTTTATTGAATTCAAATTCCATGTTCTGCCATGGCAGGATTTGAACCCAGGTTCCTAAAACATTGCCTGGGTCTCTAGAGTAAAAATCCAGTGTAATACCACTAGGCCATTGCCTCCTCCTATCCTAAGAGTCGTTATCACAAAAATAAATTACTTTCTCATAATCACACTGTGTAGGAGACGATTGTTTGTTTGTGACAGCTTGCTGTGCAAATTGGTGTACCTTTTTATATCAATGACTACACTTCAGAAGCACCTCATTGTGGCATTTCGGAGAATCCTAAAGTAAGGAATGAAGCTCAAATCTTTCTTTAGTAATAGACAATATTGCAGTAAGTATAAATTTTATATATTCACATATGCTATAATTATTGAATATTGTACAGTTGCACTTAGCATACATTGCACAATAAGTCAGTGCTTATGATATAAGTGATTTAATTTGTCTTGCTGGATAACAGATTTATCCAGTAAGTGCCTTGGCTATAAAATCAGCTTAAACCTCCAAGCCTGTACAGAGATATTACAGTTAGCTTCAGCATACCTGCGTTAGATTGAGAAACTTCAGCTTGGTGTGTTAAAATGTCGAGCTGGAGGAACACAACAGACCAGGCAGCATCAGAGGAACAGGAAAACTGATGTTTTGGGTCAGGACCCTTCTTCAGAAGAAATGGTTTTTTTTTTTCTTTACCTTATCCTTGACTGGGGTACACTTCCTGGTGAGATGCACATGTTGGAGATGTTTGTGACACTGTGATATTGTCCCTGCCTCCGGGCCAGACTATCTGGTTTCAAGTCCCACTTGCCCAAGACATGTGTCGTAATATACCTGAACGCATTGATTAAAGATACTGACACATGAATAATGGCCACTTCATAAAGTATGCTGCCAACAGGTAATCATGTCTTTAGGAATAGAGAATGGGAAGAATTTTGGCTGGGGAATGGTGAGGGGAACGGTTGCATTATAGACACCTGTTGGTCCAAGACTCCTGACTTGACAATCTTAAACCAAACTGTGCAAATGGGTTGGGGGGGTTGCAATTACTCTGTGCCACTTGTCTGACATTTGGTTCACCAGCAGACTTGCTATTATGACAGTAAGGGGAGGATGTGAACAGCAAGTTTCTCTGGATTGCGATCAGCAACAACCAGATTGACCAGGGACTTTATCTTTGACCATCCTTTGCCAACCTTTCCCCCCCCCCCCCCCCGTGAAATGAGGTGCTGGAAATGTAGCTGAATGCTATGACTGTATTCCAGAATCCAAACTATGAGCAATAACTTTGGAGATCAATTATGTATCTAGTACAGTCTTATAGATAGGCATTCTATGACAGTTTTATCACCTTTTCAGTGACCATACAGCACGTAAAAAGACCATTCAGCCCATTGCTGCCTGTGCTGACTCTCTGAAAATGCTATCCAAACAGTCTCATTGCCCTAGCTTTTCCCCATGGCCCTTCACATTTTTCTCTTTCAAGTATTTATCCAGATCCCTTTTGAAAGTTATTATTGAATCTGCTTCCACACTGCCTTTTCAAGCAATGCACTCCAGATGGCAAATAATTGCCACCTGGGGGAAACTCTCACTGATTCATCACATTCATACTTGGTCATTTCAGGTATCATTGTTCATTACATTTTATTCGTGATCACAACATCTATAAAATGTAATAGACAAATCAGGTACTCATTGACCTAGATTTGGAGCTTTACAACTATGTTGCCAGTTCACAAACTGAGTATCTTTGGCCACAGAGCATGTTTATTGGCAGCAAGTGGGACCTTTTAGACTTCAGGACAGACTAATTTAAACACAACCTTACAATTGCAGAAAACGTATGTGGTTTGGTCACTAATGTAGGTCACCCTAAAGTGAGTGATGGCACAGGAGGATTACTTGTAGAATAACCAAACATCGGTGTGATGAAGTGATTATTACTGTTCTTTAAGCATCTTGGAATTTTTTGTTGGAAGACCTTAATCAACAAGGTGTTGTCTTTTTACAGTTTCACATTAGTTGATGTCTCACTGGATGAGTAATCCTGTATCCACTGGAGTTTAAAGGAGAATGTGACTTGGTTGAAACGCACAAGTTTCCAAGAGGTTTTGATAGGTTGCACGTGGAAAAGATTTTCTTCTTGAGAAAATCTAGAAATGGGGTAAATTGTTTGAAAAATGAAGAGTCGCCCATTTAAAACAGATGAGTCATGAGCCTTTGGAACTCTTTTTGCTACACCAACTGGTGACAAAATTCTTGAGTGTTTTTAAGGCAGTAGTAAATAGATTTTTTTGACGGCATGTGGGTGGATGACTATCAAGGCTGGGTGAGAATGTGGAGTTGAGGTTCCAATCAGATCAGCCATGAACATTTTCAATGCTGGAGCAGGCTCAAGGAACCATATGACCTATGCTACCACCTCCTACCCTGTTTGTAAACCAGAGGCTTGGATTAATGCTGAAGAGATGTCAGTTTAAATCCCACTGTGGCAAATTAATAAATAAATCTGAGTTGAAGGAATGGTGTGCATTAACTTGTAATTTGTCATTAAACCTATGTAATTTGTTAATGTAAAAGGGTTTTTTATTCATTGAGGGGACGTGGGCATCACTAGCTAGGCCAGCATTTAATGCCCAGAGGGCAGTTAAGAGTCAACATATTACTGTAGGTCTGGAATCACGTGTAGGCCAGACCAGCTAGGGTGGCATCCCTAGAGGACATTAGTGAACAGATGGATTTTCCCCCTGACGGTCAATATGGTTTTATGGTCATCATGAGATTCTTAATTCTAGCTTTATTTTGAATACAAATTCTACCACAATGGGATTTTAATCCACATTCTCAGAACATTACCTGTGTCTCTGGATTATTCGTCTAGTGACAATACTACAAGGCTGCCAGCTCCCTTGCATAGTTGTGCAGTGCCTTCAACGGAAGCGGATCATGAGCCAGCTACATAAACTGCACTTGTGTGTACTGATTGTAAAGAAGTCAGCCAGGTAGACATCATAGAATGAGTTTCCCGATTGGGGCTGTTAATCTGGCCCAAGCAAGGAGTCCTACTGACCAATATAATCAGGAGTGTCAGAAGTTCTCAGAGCTGGCTTGAAGGCAATTGGACCAATGTAAGTACTATTCATTTGTAAATATAGGGTGACTTGGTGATGGGATACTGGCCTCTGGAGTTACTTCAGTGGTGCCAAGAGGAAAAAATATGCTACTGAAGAAACATGCTCACAACAGTCATCTTTAAATTGGGGTGAGCATTTCTGGCATCATGCCTTTATTTGGGAAGCTTGACTCCTTCAGCTACCATCAAAGACTGGGCCCACTGTGGAAAGAACATGTTAATTTTTCTGGGCAGATGAAAAGCAATGTGTGATTCTCTTGATAACCGTGGATCCATGAGCTTTCTTGGTTATTAGGAATCTAACTCTTCCTGAGGCACCAGATATGAAAATCTTTAAAGAGTTGTCAGATTTGGTTAAGAAATATTACAACACCAAGCCACCTCAAGTCAGAGATGCTGATGATTTTACTTTGCAGTTCAAGAACCAGGGGAATCCGTATCAGATTTTTGACTAGGCTACAATGACTGGCAGAGGCATGTGACTTTGCTTTAACCCTTAATGAGATGCTGATGCACTGTTGAATGTGGGATTAACAATGTAATCACGCAAAAGTGCCTATTAGCTGAAGCCCAACTGGATGTCAAATGGGCAGGACAGCTGGCTTTATCATTAGAAAACGCGGCAAATGGAGCATGCAAGTTAAAGGATATGTCGATGGCAAGGGTGTCCACTTCCAATCTGGAGCTTGGTGGACCCCGCTTGAGTGAAGGTAATTGCATTGCCTGCAATTACTCGACCCATCCTGAACAGAAGGACTCTAGGTCAGCCCACAGCAAAATGCCAAATCAAAGCCAAGCCTCAGCCAAAGAGTTAACACTTTCTTCAGGATCCAGACTGGCAATCCATTTAGGTGCTGGAATACGTAGACTCGACATCAAAGGAGTCCCACTAGACCCAAATTGAGTAAGAGAACTCATAGGCTGGTATCCAGAAGAGTCCCCCCCCACTCCAGAAAACTCACTTAAATCTGGTTTGGAAAAGTTATATGGCTTCCCAACATCCAAATCTGAACCTATCAAAATAAACATCTTGTTAAATAGTGGACCAATTCTAATGAAAGTCAATAACAGCACAACTGTATCAGTGATGTAGAACCAGTCTTTAACAAAATTTGCCCTGGACTCCAACCCTTAAATTTGTGTAACACCTCTTCTGGACTAAGAACCCAAACCTGGAAACCTTTACAGATTAAGGGTACAACTTCAGTTCTGGTCTTGTACGAGAAGCAGCTAGTTCAGTTCCCACTTATTGTAATAAAAGGCTCGGGCCTGAACCTAATGGGGTGAAATTGGCTGAGAAAGATTTGCCTTGATTGGCTTGATGGTTTTCAATTAGAAAATCGCTGCCTGAGTGAAGTCCTAATTAAATAGCTGGAGGTTTTTCAGGAAGATCTAGGGACTATCAGAGGAGCCAAAGTCAATTGCATGTTGACCAGGAAGCAATTCCACAATTCTGCTAAGGCCTGCCCAATGCCATTTGTCTTGCGAGCAAAAGTAGAGACAGAATTCAGAGGCTGGAAAGCAAAGGAATCATCAAACCAGTCCAGTTGGTGGAATGGGTGGCACTGGCTGTATCAATTGTGAAGCCCAATGGGTCCATATGCCTTTGAGGGGATTTTAAACAAACAGTAAACAGCTTCTCACAGCTGGGTAAATACCCAATCCCTCGGATTTATACATAATGCTGGGGGGTGGGGGACTGCTGTCCTTTATGAAGTTGGACATGAGCTATGTGTACCTGTGAATTGGGTTAGATGAGGATTCCCCAGAAGGGTGCTACATTAATACCTGTAATGATCGGTACCAATATATCAGACTGTGCCATTTTCCAGCAGGCGATGGAGAACATTGTACAAGGTCTTCCCCAGGTCGCAGTTTATCTGGATGGTGTGCTGATAGAGAAGACCGATAAAGAGCATTTAGAACTTGGAGAAATGTCTAACAACTTTGTCTAAGGCGGGTGTACACCTTAGAAGGGAAAGATGTATGTTCCAGGTAACCCAGTGACCTCCTTGGCCTACACAGTCAAAAAGATCAGGTTACACCCATTGGAAGATAGTGAAGATGATCAAAGGTGCTCCAGCTCCGACGTCTGTACCAGAGCTTAGGTCTTACCTTAGAATTGGTGAATTCACAGGGGAGGCAATGGACTAGTGGTATTATCACTGGACTGTTAATCCAGAGACCAAGATTAATGTTCTGGGTTTGAATACTGCCATGGCAGATGGTGGAATTTGAATCCAATAAAAAAATATGGAATTAAGAATCTAATGATGGCTATGAATCCATTGCCAGTTGTTGGGGGAAAAACCCATCTGGTTCACTAATATCCTTTTTAGGGAAGGAAAACTGCCGTTCTTACCTGGTCTGGCCTACATGTTTCTCCAGACCCGTAGCAATCTGTTGACACTCAACTGCTGTCTCGGCAACTGGGATGGGCAATAAATGATGCCTAAAAGTGATGCTCTCATGCTATGAATGAATAAAAAATAAAATAAAATATTACAGAATGTTTACATGTAACCTGGACTCCTCCCTGGCACCTTTTCATGTGCTACTGAAAAATGGTCTCAGAGCCAAGATGTAGCCCTCTAGGGAAGTGAAGAAGCAGCTGTCATTTGTCTAAGGTGTTGGCGCACCATGATCCCAAGTGAGATCTGGTGCTGACATGCAATGCCTCACCGTATGGTATCAGTAGTGTTGGCCCAATGGAAAGGAACGCCCAATAGCGTATGCTTTCTGGACTTTGATGCAGAGTACAAATACATCCAGATAGAGATCAGTGGTCATCTTTAGTGTGAGAAAGTTCCACCACTATGTTTACAGACATAAATTTGTCATAGTAACAGAGCACAAACCCCTGCTAAGTCTGCCCAATGAGAATAAGGCCATGCTGCCCCAAGCTTCAGGCTAACTTCAGCAGTGGGCTCTCATTCCAAGTGGAAACAATTAAAAGTCGGAACACTGTCCGGGAAGCGAAGTGACAAATGCGGCTGCCTTGAACTGCCTCCCATTGGCAGATACACCACAGTGGAGTTACTGCTGGAAGAGTCCATTCTGTTCTTAAACTTTGTGGAGACCATTACGGGCAGTGACAATATCAGATTGTGTATGCAAAAAGATTTTATTTTTCAGTAAAACTAAAACAGCTGGTGGTGAGGGGGGAAACAAAAGGGCCACCACAACTAGAACTGAAACCTTTCTGGTCCCAATGAGACCAGATCATAGAAGATGGCATTTTATTATGGGGAGCAAGAGTGATTGTCCTGAGCAACAGTCCCCACCAGATACTGGCTGAACTCCACCAGGGTCATCCAGGTGCAACCAAAATGAAGAGCTTGGTGAGAAGTTATGCCTCATGCCAGAATTAGATGCAGATGTGGCCACAAGTGGGGCAATGCCCAAGTGCCAACAAGGACAAAAAATTATCACCAGCAGCTCCCCCACATTTGCGGAATGGGCAGGTAAACCTGGACTAGGTTAAACATCAACTATGCCAGCCATTTCTCAGTCATTATGGACACCCAAAGTGATTGGATATGCATAGTGTTCATTCGTCAAAATGGACAACAATAGAAAAGCAATACGCAGGCTCCTGGAGATGTTGGTCACAGACAACAGGCCATTATTTACCAGCAGAAAATTTAAGTATTTCCTAAAGCCGAATGGCATTTGGCATGTAAAGATAACTCCATACCATCCACCGTTCAATTGTCAGTGGAAAGAGCCAGCTCAAACTTTGGAGGCAAGCTCAATGAAACAGCCTGCAGCTTCACTCAATACCAAACTGACCTGGTTCCTGTTTGATTGTTCGACCATCCTTCATGCAACTACAGGAATAGCTCCAGCAGAGTTGCTAATGGAGAGAATACTCCGCACCAGGTTCAGTCCTGGGGAAGAGGGTGAAACAGCATCAGGAATACCAATGCTGGACTTCCTCTCTCTCACTTAGAGGAGTCATGTTTACTTCAGGGGACATAGTTTGCCTCTTTCCCGTGGTTTTAGCAGCATAGTCGATGAAAGGTCAGGTCCTGTGACATAAAAGTTTTTGGATAGGTGAGGTGGTCCTGAACAAGCATGCAGACTACGTGAAAGCTGTACACTCGCAAAAGGGGCAGCAGCAAAACATACCCTGCCCCTCGGAAAATCTAGAAAGGCTATTGGAACTTGTGGGTTCTTCCCCCTCCGTTTAGCGTCAAAGAGACCTGAGTCTGAGATTGACGCGGTGGATTTTGCAGCCTTGACACCATTACTGCTTGAAGAGGATGAATTTCTTCTGAGACACTCCAGGTGCAAAAGGCAGGCTATGGTTCGGTACAGAGATAATAGGTACTGCAGATGCTGGAGAATCCGAGATAACAAGGTGTGGAGCTGGATAAACACAGCAGGTTTCCTGCTCCTATGATGCTGCTTGGCCTGCTGTGTTTATCCAGCTCCACACCTTGTTATCTATGGTTCAGTACACACTGCCCGTATCTGAGGCCGAGTCAGTAAAACTGGACCCAATGCAAAAACTCCCCAGGACAGGCTACAAGAAAAAGAACAGGCCTACGTCCCCGGACTTAAAGAATGAGGGATGTAGTGATTGAAGTGAGGTCAGCCAGGTGGACCCCATAGAATGAATTCCCTGATTTGGGGCTGTTAATCTAATCCAATCAGGGAGCCTTGGCTGACAGATAAATGGGAATGTTAGAGGCTCTGCTCACTGAGAGCTGGCTCTGTGGAAGTTGGACCATTGTCAAGTACCATACATGTAAATAAAGGGTGACTTGGTGATGGGACACCAGCCTCTATGGAATTTTTTTCAACCCGCAAATGAGGTGTGATGTGTTCTCACTGCTTATTGCCTATAGAGAAATGTGTATTTTCTTTATTTTTCGTTCTCTAGGTGTGGGCATTACCAATCAATGATCAGTCTCTAGTTGACTTTGACAGCATTAGGTGTCGACTCCAGAGATTTGAGTACATTCCTGTAGCATGAGTGCTGCAGTGTCAGAAATGCATCTTTTGTTGAGATGTTAAATCAAGATTGCCCTCTTAAGTGGATGTAAGTGATCCCGATCATCATCAAAAAGTACCATGGGGAATTCTCCCTGATCTCCTAAACAATATCAGTCTTTCAAACCAACATTAGAAATTATCATGTTCCTTTTTGTTAGACGTTTATTTTTACAATGATAACTACACTTTAGAAGTACTTCATTGGCTTTGAAGTGCATTTATTTTCCTTCAATCACATGCCTTGGGCTTGAAGTTGCTTGATCAGGTATCCTCCTCTCAAAGGTAGTATTTGTGAATTGTTTGGTTTGTTACTTAACTCTTTGGCCATTGTTAGGCTATTTCACAAGGGACCAGCCTGCACATGACCTGACTTTTCCCATGTCACCTTGGGGTGATTTGAATTTCTTTTGGACTGCTAGTGTGGTAACATTTTTGATGTTTTTGGTGTTCTACCTTGTCTGTATCTTTTCTAAAAGAATCACTATGTGGCCCTGGTTTGCATTTTGTTCCCTGTTGGTAAATTATTTGGACATATTTTCATGCTTTGCTATTGTATTTATCTGTGCTCTGTAATATTCCTTCATCCTGTTCCCCAAAACTCTGCCCGAATGGTGCCCTAACCTTAGGGAGGAGTCAGGGAGCACAAAAGGGGAAAATCAATAGGTGGAAGTAGGTGATCTATAGCTCCCATGATGCCAAGTGCTGAGGTGAGAAACTTGTCCTTTGGGTCACAAGTTTGTAGACAGAATTTGAATTGTTACCAACTCCAGGCACCCACCGTCTTTTTTATACCCATACTTTCCTGAGAGATCCATTTTTTTGTTTTTTTTCCTTGTTGCTTCCATGGTTGCAGGATGCCCTTTCATACCTTGGTTTTCTTCTTTGTCTGAACCCGAGACCATCCCAGCTGAGCCTCATCTCCAAATATGTACTTTTCAGCCTGAGCCTGTCTTCCGATCAGAAACAAAGATTGTTGAATTGTTTTCCTTCTCTTTTCTCCACCACCGCGCGCCCCACCACCACCACCACCACCACCACCAAACACCTCTATCCTAACATTACAGGCATTGCCAATGTCCCTGCACTACCACTGTACATGGGTGTACAGCTAGGATCAAATCTGGAACCTTCTGGCCTGTATGCCTCTTTACCAAGTCAGCCAAAGTGCCCTTTCAAATAATTGAATGGATTGGCATTTTACTGAAGGATATCTTTAAATGTTAATTGAAACAAATTCTGTCCTTTTTAGATCCTATGGAAGAAATGGCCCTGCCAGCCCCTATCATATTCAAACTGGCTGCATCTTCGCTCCAGCTAGTAGCGCGAATGACAGTGAAATCTCCAGTGACGTCATGACTGATGACTCGATGTCAATGACAGACAGTAGTGTGTAAGTATGATATCTGCTGTGCTTGTAAACTTTGTCCTTGTTTACTCATTTGCTTTCAGGGATGGGCAGCTTTGATTCTGACTGCACTGAGGCTGAATTTCTTCTCCCCCCATTCTACCTCAGTCTGTCCAAATTCAAAGTAGACAGTGCAGCACGGAACATCAGTAGATATCAACTCTTTCACTTTCCTCAAGCAGAGCATTACCATACCCTGGGCATCCTGATGATACAGCAATTCCAGTTCCTTCTCCAGGAATGAGTGTGTGCCCAGAATCTGATTAGGAAACTTGACCACAACCAGGGATTCAATGTTGGGTCTATGAGGATCCCATGATACAATAAAGGTGTAGGGAAATGGTTGAACTTGAGTTTGTTCTGAAGCTGCAGTGTAGAGTCCAGGTTACATTTGTAACTGGATGGTGCTATTGGCCATGACTTATTGCTGCCTTCTGATACTGTTTTCATTACTTTATTTTTCTCCTGTTTACATGCTAATTCTTATTGTGATCCTAAACTGAACTGCTGCTGAACCCTCATCCGTCCATTAAATTCACAGTCAGTAATTCCAGTGATCTCTTAGTTGGCCTCCCTGTCTTCGACCCTTCTGCAACTTGCATTTGTCAAACTTCTCCTACCTGTTGCCTAGCTCATGCTAAAACTTGTTCACCCATCGCACCTGTACTTGCTTCTACATTGGCTCCCAATCCATCAATGCTTCAGCTTTAATTTATTTTACCTTCGTGTTCAATTCCCATCATGGCATCGTTCCTATATATCTCTGAAACGAGCTATGTTGTTCCTCCAATTTCACTAAGTATGATCCCTTGTGAAACTTAATTTTTACCTTCACTCCCATCTTTGGTGGCCATGTCTTCAGCCATCAAAACATTGGAATTCCCTCCCTGAACATCTGTCTCTCCTTTCTAAAACCTCTTTTGGTTGCCTCTTTTTAATGTCTTCTCCATTGTCTCATTGTCAAGTTTTCTGATAATGCTCCTGCGAAGTGCTCTGGGTTGTTTTACAATGTTTTAAAGTGCTATATAAAAGTTTATAACACTCACTGCTGTTTTAAAGACCACGCAGAATCTACTAACGTTAAATTAACATGCTACTTCAACTATGGTCAGGCTAGATCTCCTGTTGCCACTAGAAAAGTAACATTTGTTACTTTTTTTAGCTGGAGGTAATGGGTGTCTGGGTTAGCTTATTTACAACTATCTGGAACCCCCACCACCCACTGTAGTTACCTCCAGGATCCTACCTTAGGAACTGAAGTAAATGCAGCCTTGGTGCCAACAGTGAATATGGCTCCTGACCTTGACAAAGGGCACACTTGTAACCGTTTACTGACCAGTGATGTTTGTGTTTATCCTGGGCCCGAAGCTTTGGTTCAGTGTAAATTGCTATTGTGTGCAACACTGACAAGGCCTTGTTTATTATCCTGAGCAGGAGCTGGTGATGGCAGGCCCTTGACTTGTTTAATGTCTTCTCAAATGACTAAACAACAACCAATTCCCACTCATCCTCCCCACTCTTCTTGCCCTTAAGGTACTGACTATTTTCCTACGCTCAGACATACCTCCTTCAAATAATAGTTTGAAACACCAGTAGCACAACAGGACATGTGGGCTCCAGGTCATTCCATGACTTTAGAATGGTGCATGGCTGTGATCCAGGTGAAAGCATGTGGTCGAATATCTTGTGCAGTCCATCCACTGTTGTTGGAATGGTGGAACGTCTGGGACTGAAGTGAAATTAGGTGCAGCAGCAAACTGTCTCATGTATTGCTAGTTGAGAGAGAGAGAGAGAGAGAGAGAGAGATTGAGTTTGATACTGAGAGTACTTTTTGGGGTGATCTGTCTTTCCTAGTTTTCTCCTGATGACACAGCTGTTACAGGGATACAATTTGACCTTCACTAATATCAAGTGTTAATAAGTTAATGAACCTGAGTGCACATCACATTGGCTGTCAATTTATATCCGCAGGCTCACAGATTGTTTCCCAGATCATGGGGCCTTTTTGCAGCCTCCCCTCTGTCTGTGTTCAGGTGATGACAGGACGTCTGACTCGGGCTTCATCTTTCTTTAGAATCTTAGAACATGGGAGACATCTTGGCCAGTAATGCCTGTGCCAGTTTGTTGAAAAGGGAATTAGTGCCCCCGTCCTTCCCACAGTCAAATAAACCTTAGAACACTACTCTACTGGGGTCCCAGAAAGACAAAGGCCAGTGGCATAAGGCTGCAGGGAGTGAGATCTCCTTTTGTTTGCTTTGATTCGCTGGAGATCAATTGAGTGCAGGGCTAGCTCATATTTACATTGACATCGAGTTAGATTTACTTAGGTGTACTTCAGTCCTGGCTCTGATTTCACTTGTTTTCTGTTGGCTACTTGAAAAAGAGAGCTTCATCCCTCCGCTAAACTGTCCCTTATTCCCATTGTGTTGAGGCCAGCGGCAATGAGTACACAGTCGAGACTTGATCTGATCTGGATTCATCCTATGTTTTAGAGCAGGAACTGGGAGTCAAGTCATCAAAGGTCATAGGTTTCCCACAAAAATACAGTTCACTGTCTGAGATTTAAGCAGAACAATTCAAGACTGAGATGAAATAATTTTTTTTTTTCCTCAGGATTGTGAATCTCTTGAACTCCTTGCCACAGAGCTATGGGGGCAGAGTCATAGAATCCCTACAGTGTGGAAACAGATCCTTCGGCCCAAGAATTCCACAGTGACCCTCCGACCATCCCACTCCTCTCCTCCCCCCCGACCCATCCCCCTATAACCCATCTAATCTACACATCCTTGATCACTACGGACAATTTAGCATGGCCAATCCACTAGCCTGTGCATCTTTGGACTGTGGGAGGAAGCCAGCAGACCTGGAGGAAACCCACGCAGACATGGGGAGAATGTGCAAACTCCACACAGACAGTCGCCTGAGGATGGGATCGAACCCGGGTCCCTGGCACTGTGAGGTGGCAGTGGCAACCTCTGAGCCACTGTGCCACCCTTGTGTGTATTCAAGGCTGAGACTGAAAGATGCTTGATTAGTCAGGAATCAAAGGTTTCGGGGTAAAGGCAGGAATGTCAGATCTGGTGCGATCATACTGAATGGTAGAAAGGCTCGAGGGACCGAACAACCTACTTCTGTTCCTATTTTTATGGTCTTAAGAGACAACAAAATGGCTGGTTTGGAACTACGGTCTTCCACGTGTGCTATTCGATTTCTCTGGACTGTAACAGCTCAAGTGCATGGGTAGGGGGTGTCATGATGCAGGTTCAGGTTTATTTAATTGAATTTAAATTCATAACATTAGCCCTTCTTTCCTGCCCTCTCCCTTGCTCTCTGTCCATTAGTCATTCGGGTGAACTGAGGGTGGGATGGTTGTTTTGGAGGGAGATGCTCCACAAGCCAGGGGAGTTGGATTAAATCTTGGAACAAACTGAGCTTGTGGATATGAGTTGACAGCTGATACCAACTAAGGTTCACTGACTTGTCAGTACTTGGTGTCTGAGTTGACAGTGAAGGGATGGGAGGTCTCTGAATATGAACCCACATGCTGTCAGCAGAACAGAACGTAGAACATAGAATGGCTGTTAGAATAAAAATCAAACATGTTGTGACTGAAATTAAGCAGTGAAAGTGAGGTGCTTGCTGGGAATATTAGGGTGAATATCTGGGAGCAAAAATGTACAACCTCACCACAAAATGCAGAGGTGATTCTGGTTTGATGTAGGTGATGTGTTTTGCTTGTATACTATTAGTTATGAATGAGATGGTGTACAGCTGCATCTACGGTGAAGCAACTTGTTTTTGCAGTTCTCTGCAGTGAGTGCAAGTGAGATCTGCTTGAGTAGGAATGGACAGCTTTAGTGTGGTGCTCACTAATGCAGGCAAGTGTGTGTTTGTGTCCATGAGTGCATGTATTTGTACAACTGAGCGTATCTTTTAAATAAAGTGAATATTTCAGGTTCCAGGAAACACAACAAGCACATCTTTTACTTAAAACGTGTATATACATATGAAGGGGTGAGGAGAAGTCTAAATTGTGCATATACATGTACATCTGTCAATACATACGTACAAACACTCAGATTTTTGTATGCCCATACTTCCTTGTTCAGCTACTTGGGAAGACACACAAGCACCACACCTGCACACATGTATCTACTTGAGGTGGTAGCACTTATGAAAAGGCATTCTGAAATGTATAGTTTTTAAATTGGCTCCAGGTTTTGTGTCAACAGGAGATTTGAGTGTTAGTCATTTCTGGTCAGAGGACCAGGCGAGCTGGGGTGGGGAAATGGTCAGGATTAAAGTATTTGCGTCAGAGCCAATGGTGGCTCTGTAAAGCTGAGAAATAAGTGTATTGTGGATGAAAGGCTTAGCTGAATCGCTTTCAGTCCATTGTTAGTCAAAGGGAGTTTGAGGGGGTGGGGTGGAAGGGGGGTGCAAATAAGAGTTGCAGGCTGCTTTGAAAATCACTGGCTGGAATGAAAGGGAGATGGCTGTAAAGCCTGAAAGGAGCCTGGCTGATTCTTGTTTTCATAATAGAGCAGAGCTGGGTGAAGCTTGGTTGGTTAAATGAGGATTTTTTTTCTGGATGGGAGGGAATGAGGGGCAGGGATGTTCTTTCAGTGACACATGGCTACTCTTCCTCAAGGTTTCACTTTTCAATGAGAGAGTTGATTGCAAAATCGGATTTCACCTTGGCATTGCTTTTATTTTGAAACCCCCTTGTTCCAACAGCACATATGTTAATTCAGAAAAGCTTTCAGCACCTTGACCTGGTGTATAATCTTCATTGCACATATTTCTAGGATACTGCTGTGCAGTGTCAAAGCAAACAGGGCCTAGTGTTCTAAATAGCTTTCTTTAAATTCTGGGTTTTGTGACTTTCTGAACCCACACGCCTGCCTACTGTGTCTTCCCCACATCCCTCTCAACCTGTGATAAGGCCTTGGGTCTGTCCAAGAAAATTGAATTGAGCTCTTAACCCTCCCCTCTCCACTGTAAGATCTAAACATTATAATGGAGGGTAGCACTCCAATGCAACACTGTGCAGTGCACTACTGTCAGAGGCATTGACTCCGAATGAATCATTAAACAGTGCTGGGGATTCAAGCACCAAAAGATCCCAGAATGCAATTTAAAGGAATTAATGGTGTTGTTTATTCTGGGGTCTTGCTGTTTCGGCATTTGACTGCTGGTTTGTTTGTAATGACAGTAATGAAAGTTCAAAGTAATTCATTGTAACTGAAGTGATTTTGAAATGTTTCTGGGAGATGTGAAAAGGCAACAATGAAATGCATGATTTTTCTTGTCTTTAACAACAGCTTGAGTTTATATTAGCACCTTTGACAAAATAAAATGTCCCAGTCATTTCACAGGAATGCTCCAAAACAATATGCCTGCAAACCACATGAGGATATTGGGTCAGACAGCCAAAAGCTTTTCAAAGAAAGAAGTAGGTTTCAAGGAGGAAAGTGACACTGACACTGAGAGGGAGAGAATTCCAGAGTTAGGGGCCTAGGACATGGAAGGCACAAGCATTAGTGGTGGAGCTTTGGTGATCTGCAAAGCTGCATTGTCACTGAATTAATTAAATTTGGAGTTAACCCCACACCGTACTCTCCATTCCCTTGCAGAAGATTTGCCAGCTTCACGCACTATATTGCACTAATGACACCTGCAGTGTTCCAGTCTGTTTGGAGTGGGCGAGAGCTGGAAACAAAAAAAATGCAGCTTCATCTTTTCTCAAAAAGCCTATTGTTTAACAGCATAGGATGAACAACAGAAAATGAGCGATTTACACAAACAGGCCATCACTGTCTGATTTTGTTTCTACACTGGGGGTGTGGGGATTAAGAGAAGGCAAAACAAGCCCCAATTAACAAGTGGAGGCACTATAAACAGGGGAGTAAATGAGATGTAAAGGCAACCTGTCAGATCAGAGTTTACTTTCCTGTTTAAAATAAGGTGCAGTGTAGATTTCTCCTCAATCGGGAAAAGAAGAGGGCTGATTTTTTTTTTCCCTGTCTTTTCTCTCTGGCTTATATCTTATTTATGGATTTCGTTTTGACGCAGGGGGCAGGCTCGGCTGTGCAAACTTCAAACATTACCTTATCTTACAAACCAAGCTTTTGATGTTGGCAAGATCAGAGACTTGCTTCAGAACTGCTGCCAGCTAAAGACTGCAGGCGCATATGCGCATGGGTTTGAGCCTTTCAAAACTGAAGAGGAGCTGCATCATGCTCAGGTCATGCACATTTGGGCCTTTAAACAGTTAATTAGGCCTTTTTCAATTGGTGGTTTATTGGTTTAGCAATATTTAATCAATAAGCTGCAAGAGACTGATCAGTATTCCTTAGAAAGTCTTGTTTCAGATACAGTTGTAGGACAATTTGAAAGCCTTGCAGAGGATTGCTACAAAGGCTGGACAGAATAGTAGGCCCGAAAAGCCTGAGATGATTGCTACAATCCAATTGATCAGGCAGTGGTCTGTGCATTTTTTTTTCTAAAAGGGAGAAAAGGTCTTGTGTGTCTGTCTTCAGGATATTATTTCATTTATTTTTCTGCACATTGTCACTGGTGATATCCCCTTGAGCGTGCACTACTCCAGTTTCAGCATTCAGGCAGTGGCACACTGTGCTGCTGACCTTACACCTCTTAGCTTCAACATTTTGTTTGAACTTGTGGATAAATCCAATCTGCCAGAAGTGTTCTGATGGCAAACAGTTGTGTAGCATGAGTGTGTGCGACGTGTTGGTCCATAAATCGAGAGCACTTCACAAACTGGCTTGTTGAGTCGAGGCTGAACTTAAAAGATATTAAGATAGTGGTTGTGGTCTGGCAGGTAGTTGGCTCAGCATGCTTGGCATAAGGCAGCTGTTGTCATTTGTTAGACTTGAATGCTATTTCAAGTGGGTAACATTAATTTTAATTTGTAGTTATGTGCCTCTGTAGGAGTGGGGGTGAACTTAAGTTCAGTTTGTTTCCCACTGGCTATTTAAGTTTTGAATATCCTGCTGATGCTAGACATAACCATGTGAGCAAGGAAGGTGTGCCTGTTTGTTGAGTGGGAATGTCCCATCACCGACACTGCAGAGGGGGCATCATAATCATACAGCATGGAAACAGACCCTTCGGCCCAACTCCTCCATGCCGACCAGGTTTCCAAAACTGAATTAGTCCCATTTGCTTGCATTTGGCCCTTTTATCCCTCTAAACCTTTACCTATCAATGTACCTGTCCGACTGTCTTTTTACATGTTGTAATTGTACTCCTCTTTACCACTTGTTTCGGTATTTCATTTGGTAGCTCATTACTTACATGCACCACCCTCTGTCTGAAAAAGTTACCCCTTAGGTCTCTTGTATCTTTCCCTGTGACCGTAAACCTATGCCCTCTAGTTCTGGACACCCCACCCTGGGTGGTGGGGTGGGGGGCGTGGAGAGGAGGAGGACGAGAAGGAGAAGAGAAAGACCTAAGCTGTTCACCCTATCCATGCCCCTCATTATTTTAAGGTCTATAAGGTCACCCCTCAACCTCCTCCCTCCAGGGGAAAGAAGTCCCAGCCTATCCAACCTCTCCTTATAACTCAGTTAGCTCAGTGGGCTGGATGGCTGGTTTGTGATGTCGAGTGACACCAACAGCATGGGTTCAATTCCTGCACTGCCTGATGCTACCACAAAGGTCTTCCTTTCTCAACCTCTCCCCTCACCTGAGATGTGCTAACCCTCAGGTTCAATCCTTGCCCAACCCCCCGCGCATCCTTCCATTCTTCCGTCCTTACCCATCTCTCCTTCCCGTCTGACAGAGGATGCAGTACGGTGGCTGACCCGCATTGTTACCTCTGGTGTGTCCAAAAACATGGCCTCGAGTTCCATGTGTAGACTGATAGCAACAAGCTTTATCTCACCACTATCTCTTTCTGACTCAGACTGCTTATTAGATGTCAAGTATTGAATGAGCAATTCTAAATTTTCTAATATTGGAAAGACAGAAGCCATTGCTTTGGTCTTATTCTATCACCACCAATTGAATCCATCCATGACAACTCTGATGCTGAACCAGACTAGTCACAACATTGGAACCATATGTGACCCTGAGATGAGCCTTCTACCACTGCTAACACTGAGACTGCTTTTTTTCACCTCCATAACATCACCTACCACTATCTCTGCCTCAGCTCACTTTCACTAACCCTGACCCTCGTCCGTGTCATTGTTATCTCCATGCTTAATTATTTCACACACTTCTGGCTAGCCTCCCAGACTCTAACCTCCATCAACCAGAGATAATTGAAGGCTCTGCTGCCTGTGTCCTAACAGACACCAAGTTTCTTGCTACTCCCATCTTCCTTGCCACAGACTTAATTTGGGTTCCTGGACTGACAGTGTTTCAGTTTCCAAGATTTTTATCCTATTTACAAATCAGTCCATGGTCCTTCTCTTCCAGCTCTACGATAAACCACAATCCTACCCAAAACACTTTTTATCCAATGAAATACTTTTTAAGGTACATGTTGCAATGAGGAAGTGTGGCAGTTAATTTATACTCAGCAAGCTGAGGACCCCAATCTGTTTTTGTGATGCCTTATAAAGGAATAAATAGTCAAAATACTGGAGAGAGCATCCTTGCTGTTCTTCAGTGTAGTGCCATGAGCTCAGTTACATCTTCTGGAGTGGACAGATGGAGGGTCCAATTTTCCTTTTTGTTCAAAAGGTAGTACCTCCAACTGATTGGTACTCCCTCAGTACGTACTGCAACCTAGAGTGGGACTACTGCTGCTGACTGTCTGCTTCAGAGAAAAACATCACCCAGTGAACCACAACAACAGAAGTTGCTGGAAAAGCTCAGCAGGTTTGGTAGCATCTGAAGAAAAAATAAGAGTTAATGTTTCGGGTCCAGTGACCCTTCCTCAGTTCTCTGGGAAAAAAAGGTCCGTGTCAAAAGCCATGCTCACATGCCACTCTTCCCAACAACAAAACTAGTTCTGAGGAAGGGTCCGAAACGTTAACTCTGATTTATATTTTTTCTTCTCAGATGCTGCCAGACCTGCTGAGCTTTTTCAGCAACTTCTGTTTTTGTTCCAGATTTACAGCATCTGCAGTTCCAGTTTTTACCCAGTAAACCACACTGTCCTTGTGTGTGCTGTTGTGGTCTCCTAGCTCAGTGGCATTGTGACAAGAATCTCTCGGGTACAGTTATTGAATGTCCTCTTGGCAGGTGGGCGCTGGAACTGATGGTAACTGGACAGCAGATAGAGGGGCTCACAGCCTGCGCACCAGAGCCTGGTCTGCAAAACCAACTTGCCGGCAGTCGTAGAATTTGGATGTTGCATTTGTCATGTTGGGTGACACGTGAAACTAACTTCAATCCTGTTGGATTCTTCTCACATTCTGTTTCATGGTTTAATTTGCAGAGATGGGATCCCTCCATATCGGCATAAGAAGCAACAACAGAGGGAAATGCAACGCAGTGTCAAAGCTAATGGTCAGGTCTCACTACCTCACTTTCCTGTAAGTGATCAGCCCTTTGCTGAATTCAGTTTTCATTAAATCTCTCACAGCTTAACATTGTCTGTTTGTTTGATCTACATTCCTCCAAAGGGTCTGGGACATTTTTGTTACATTAAAGATAATATATAAACACACGTTGTTGTATATCAGTGTTTCGCAAACCTTTTTCTAATCATTTTTGGTGCTTGAAAATTGCTGTGACCCCAGACTGAGAGCCAGAGTGGGTTGGTTTGCAAGGTGGGGGTGAGACTTGGAATCAATATAATTTTTCTTCAGGAGCTCCTCTTGAGATTTTCTCCTGTTCATTTTGATTTTCAGGGCCTACTTGTTAGTTTTTGAGAACTACTTTTTATTCTTGGTGTCTCATTTGTTAGGCCATGCTTCATGTAGTAACAATGCCTTCTGTATTGGTATTGGCATATTTGGTACTTGGACTCTTTCAGAAGCTGAATTAGAATTTTTAAAATTCACTTGTGGGATGTGGGCATCGTTAGCTTGGCCAGCATTTATTGCCTGTCCCTAGTTGCCCTTGAGAAGGTTAACAGTGAGCTGCCTTCTTGAATCACTGCAGTCCAGCTGCTGTGGATTGATCCACAATGTCACTAGGGAGGGAATTCCAGGATATTAACCCAACGACAGTGAAGGTGAAGTGGTGATATATTTCTAAGTCAGAATGGTGAGTGCCCTGGAGGGGAACTTGGTGGTGTTCCCATAAATCTGCTGCCCTTGACCTTCTAGATGGAAGTGGTCATGAGTTTGGAAGGTGCTGACTGAGGATCTTTGGCAGATTTCTGCAGCTCATCTTGTACATAGGACACACTGCTGCTACTGAGCAGTGGTGGTGGAGGGAGTGGGTGCTTGTGGATGTGGTGTCAGTCAAGTGTGCTGCTTTGTCCTGGATGGTGTCAAAGCTTCGAGTGTTGTTGGATCAGCACCCATCCAGACACGTGGGGAGAATTCCATCACACTGCTGACTTGTGCCTTGTAGATGGTGGACAGGCTCTGGGGAGTCAGGAAGTGAGTTACTCACTGCAGTATTCCTAGCCTCTGACTAGCTCTTGTAGCCACTATTTATGTGGCACGTCTAGTTGAGTTACTGGTCAATGGTAAGCCCTAGGATGTTAGTGGGGGATCCAGTGATGGTAACACCATTGACTGTCAAGGGGCAGTGGTTAGATTGTCTCTGATAGTCATAGCCTAGCAATTGTGCAGCACAAATGCTGCTTGTCGCTTGTCAGCCCCAGCCTGGATATTGTCCAGATCTTGTTGCATTTGGACATGGACTGCTTCTGTCTCTGAGGAGTTGTGAATGGTGCTGAACATTGTGCAATCTTCAGCGAACGTCCCCACTTCTGACCTTTATGATGGAGAGAAGGTCATTGATGAAGCAGTTGAGGATGGTCGAGCCTAGGACACTACCTCGAAGGACTCCTGCAAAGATGACTGATCCTCAACAGCCTCAGCCATTTTTCTATCTGCCAGGTATGACTCCAACCAGCAGAGAATTTGCCCCTTTAACCCATTGATTCCACTTTTGCTAGGGCTCCTTGATGCCACACTCATTCAAATGCAACCTCCGTGTCAAGGGCTGTCACTATCGCCTCACCTCGAATTCAGCTTTTTTGTCCACGTTTGAACGGAGGCTGTAATAAGGTCAGGAGCTGAGTGGCCCTGGTGGAACCCAAACTGGGTGTCACTCCACAGGTTATTGCTGAGCAGGTGCTGCTCGATAGCACTTGATACATTCCTCACTGTGCTGACGATCAAGAGTAGATGCAGTGGTAGTTGGCTGGTTTGGATTTGCCCTGCTTTTTACTATACAGGACATATCCAGGGAATTTTCCTTATTATCAGGTAGATGCCAGTGTTATAACTGTTTACTGGAACAGCTTGGCTAGGGGAATGGCAAGCTCTGGAGCACAAGTCTCCAGTGCTATTACCAGAATGTTGTCAGAGCCTGTAGCCTTTGTGGTATCCAGTGCTTCTATTCATTTCTTGATATCATGTGACGTGAATTGAATTGGCTGAAGACTGGTATCTGTAATGCTGGGAACCACTGCAGGAGGCCAAGAAGGATCATCCACTGAGTACTTCTGGCTGAAGATTGCTGCAAATGTTTCAGCCTTATCTTTTGCACTGGTGTGCTGGGCTTTTCCATCACTGAAAATGGAGATTTTGTAGAGACTCTTCCTCCAGTGAATTGTTTAATTCTCCACCACCGTTCTCAACAGGATGTGGCAGGACTGTAGAACTTAGGTCTGATCTGCTGGTTGTAGGATCATATAGCTCTGTCTATCGCTTCCCGCTTATACTATTTGGCATGCAAGTAGTCCTGCTTGGTAGCTTCACCAGGTTGACACCTCATTTTCAGGAATGCCTGATGCTGCTCCTAGCATGCCCTCCTGCACTCTCCATTGAACCAGGGTTGATACCCTGGCTTGATAGTAATTAGGTGGGTGGGGTGGGGTATACCAGGTCATGAGGTTGCAGATTGTTCTAGGGTACAATTCTGTGGGTTGATGACCCACAGCAGCTCATCCATCTCAGTCTTGAGTTGGTAAATCTGTTTGAAGTCTCCCATTTAGCACAGTGCCACACAACACGATGGAGGTATTCTCAGTGTGAAGGTGGGATCTTATCTCCACAAGGACTGTGCCATAGTCAGTCTTACTGATACTGTCATGGACAGATGCATCTGCAGCTGGCAGATTGGTAAGGATAAGATCAAGTATGTTTTTCCCTCTTGTTGGATCCCTCACCACTTGCTGCTGATTCAGTCTAGCAGCTGTGTCGTTTTAGGACCGGACCAGCCTGATCAGTGGTACTGCTGCTGAGCCACTCTTGGTGGTCGACATTGAAATTCCCCCACCCAGAGTACATTTTGTGCTCTTGCCATCTTCAATGCTTCCTCCAAGTGTTGCTTAACATGAAGGAATACGGATTTATCAACTGAGGGAGGACGGTACGTAGTACTCAGCAGAAATTTCCTTCCCACAAGACTTCATGGAGTCTGGAGTCAATGTTGAGGACTCCCCAGGGCAACTCCCTCCTGACTGTGTGCCACTGTGCCACCACCTCTGCTGGGACTGTCCTGCCAATGGGACAGGACATATTCAGCAATTGTGATAATGATGTCTGGGACATTATCTGTAAGGTATGATTCTGTGAGTATGACTGTCATGCTGTTGCTTGACTAGTCTGTGAGACACCTATCCCAAATTTGGCACTGTCCCTCAAATATTAGTAAGGAGGATATTGCAGAGTCGACAAGGCTGTATCTGTCATTGTCTTTTCTGGTGCTGAGTTCGATGCCAAATGATCCATCTGGTTTGATTTCTTTGAGACTTTTGAAGGGATTGATACAACTGAATGGCTTGCTGGCCCACTTCTGAGGGCAGTTGAGAGTCAATCACGTAGCTGTGGGATCTGGAGTCCCGTGTAGGCCAGACCAGGTGAGGGCGATATATTTCCTTCCCGAAAGGAAATTAGTGAACCAGATGGGTTTTTCTAACAATTGACAATGGTTTTATGGTTATCAGTAGATTTCTTTTTTTTAAAAAACCTACAATTTACAAACTTCAAATGCCACTATCTTCTGTGGCAGGATTCAAACCCAGATCCCCAAAACATTAGCTGAGTTTCTGACTTAATAGTCTAGCAATAATATCACTAGGCCATTGCCTCCCCTCTGATTATTCTCAATAATAATCAACTCCCTATCGAACTTAAAGCTACAGGCAGGAAAGCTTTAATTTCCTAGACAACATAGTATTTAAATTAGTACAAGATGCAGGCATAAATATGTACAAATTGTTTTATTCAAATAACTGACACCGTCCTACACGTGAAAAACCGTAAATGCATCTTCAATGGACTGGTGAGGTCACACCTAAGTATGTACATCCAAAAACTGGAATATTTTATCAAGGCAGTGAGTATTCTTCTTACTGCAACACTGATCTCCATCTCCTATTTAAATTTGTGAATGGTGTTCATTATAGGTGGATTTGTTACAGTTTTTCCAAGTATGGTATCTACTGGACTTGTGCAGCCCTAAACTAGATGTTCCACAGTCATTTCAAGGAATTTTCACCTCAATGATTTGAAACTTTCTTCATCCCAGTTAGTTGAATACTCCTCTGTTAATGGGTCTAAAACTGTTTCTTTATCCAGTACTGCCTCCTTCTTTTATTCACACGTGCGTGCATATATGCACACAAGCACATTTCTTGAAGCTTTATTTGTCTGTCGCTCCTGCCTGGGATTGAGCAGATGGATTTCCAGCAAAAGGCTGCCCTGGCGCAACACCAATTCTCGTCCAATTGTAACTCTCAGCAAGCCCCTCCTCCAATCCAGCTCACTGTTTTGGAAACTCCTCCCACATCAGCTCCAGCTCTTGATCCCTGTACTTAAGGTGCCCAACAAAAGACACCCATAACAACTCTCAGGGGTGGGATGGGGGCACCAGCGGTCCCAAGGAGTCGTCCAGGGAATGGTGAGACCTGTGAAAGGGGTGAGGGAAGTGGAATGGAGAAGGTTGACTCATCTGGACTTTTTTCTTCCCCAAACGAAACATTCCTAACATCCACTTCCTCAGCCCCCCCCCCCACCCCAGTTTTGGAGGGCAGCATTCGGGTTATTAGGCCATGCCTGGTTTTGGGGGAGCGAAAAAGCTTCAAGGATTCAAAGGAGCTACGACCAGTCAGAGTCTCATGTAGCCCACTGCAGCCTCCGAACTCACAACTGGAAAAGTTTGACTGGCATTCCCACTAAGATCCACCACCCACAATTTAGGAAGCTTTGTTCACAGTGGAGCATTTGGGCTGTTTGTGTATGTATTAATGTCTTTTCTGACCAGTTCCACCAGACTAGGACGCTGCAACAAATTCATTGATCTGATCTCATTCAAACTAAATAACCTTGATTTCAGATCTCCCTGGGGCATCCCTTGGATCCATTCTAGGAGATACTCTCAGCCGAGCCCTTGTGTGTTTGTGGATTGCTCACTGCTTGAGGTTGGCACTGGGTGGGAAACCAAACCAGAATTTCAGCCTGAAGTCCTGACTTTGTAATCTGATTGGCAGGTGTTAGCATGATGCTGAATCTCTCAGAATAGTAGTGTACCCCTTTCAGACCATAATCACAGGTGAGTGAGCTGATAGTCGTACAGCACGGAAACAGACCCTTTGGTCCAACCAGTCCATGCAAACATAATACCAAACTGAACTAGTCCCGCCTGCCTGCTCCTGGCCCATATCCCTCTGAATCTTTCCTATTCATGAAATTATCTAAATGTCTTTTAAACATCGTAATTTTACCCACATCCACCACTTCCTCAGGAAGTTTATTCCGCGTGCAAATCACCCTCTGTTTCACAAAATTTGGCCGTCATGTCTTTTTTTAAATCTCCTCTCGTCTTTAAAAATGTGCCCCCTCATCTTTGAAATCCCTTATCCCAGGGAAAAGACGACTACCATTAACTCTATCTTTACCCCTCTTTTTTATAAACTTTTATAAGGTAGCCTCTCAACCTCCCACACTCCAGTGAGAAAGGTCCCAGCCTATCCAGCCTTACATACCCAGTAACATCCTGGTAAACCTGTTCTGAACCCTCTCCAGCTTAATAATATCTTTCCTATAATTGGGTGACTAGAACAGGACACAGTATTGATGATTGGGCTCTACCTCTGACTCCTGGAATCTTGGCTGTGGGTGCATGTATTTACACATGTCAGGTGAATGTACAATCAGGCTCTGCTAACACTAGCCACTCGAAGAAGTGGTAGCACATGAAAAGTAATTGCATGCAATTTTGCTCTGGTCCTGAGGTCCAGAGTGGGTCACTATGTGCTACATTTGGGGAGAACTGTCTCTTCTAATTATGTCTGTGTTTTATTTTATTTGTCTTTTAACAGCAGCATGCAACATGCTGCCTTGTAGTTACTTTGGACAGTTCAGATGGCCCCTGTATCTGGTACTAGACCAAGGTGTGTCTGTGCGGGTGTGCCTGTGGGGTGAACAGATTGCCATTGCACATCATAAAACCTTGTATAGCTTTCTTGCTGCAGTGAGCTTTCATATCTTCCTAACCAAGAAAAAAAAATAACTAGCACAAAATCTCTTTCAAAGGGCTTGCAAACTGTTGTCTCCAAAATATGTTGTTTCCCCCTACAAAAAATTGGAAACAACACAAGTTCTACTGCCCGAGCTTGTAAATGAGATTATTTTGTCCTGGGGCTCCCCAATCGACATTCTCTGCCAGGCTGTGCTTTGATCAGGAGCTGAATAGAAGACAGCTAGTGTGTAAAGTGACAACTTCCAACAGAGCGACTCCTTTCTCTGCCCCTCGCATCATTGCTGCTGCTGTGCGGTTGCCTTAGAGAAGGCTTTTTTGCTTCATTGGGTGGGTACGGTGTCCAGCTTAAAACGATGAGAGCAGAGGTAGGGGGTGGTGCAGAAAGATGGATGGAAAGGAGGGATAGTTTATTCTTTTTATTTTCTCTCTCCCTCTCTCTCTCTTTTTCCCCCGTCCCCCCCTCTCATGTTTGTTGACACTGGTACAGGCCATGCCGTGCTTTGCTTGCTTTGCCTTGTCTTGTGATTCTCTGCTCCTGATTCACAGCCTCCCTTCTCCCCTGATAGCTGCAGCTTTAGGCAGCCGAGCCCAGCAGTGTAGCAAAAGTAGCCTGCAGCTGATTCTCTTCACGCTGCACAAAGAAGACAGAAGTGAAGAGTGAGGGAGTGAAAAAGAACACAGGAGCTGTTGAGCCAACAGATCCTCAAAGCTACCCAGCGTGCAGCCAGGAAATAAATTACCACGTTTTCTCTGATCTGCACCCGTTTGACTCCATCTTCCCTCCATTTTTTTTTTTTTTAATTTTCATTTTCTGTTTATAACCCACTTCAGTTAAAGATTCTTCCCTCCCACCTTCATGTTTTTTGATGTTAGACAACACTGTCTTTGAAGAAGCTCGAGACTCTGAAGCTACTGATGAGCTGGTTGTACTACAGAGGGAATGAGCAGGACAACTGAGTGCTCTCGCCCTAGGCCAGAGCTGCTGGGAAGGATGTCGCTCCATGAGGCCACTGTAAGAAGCACATAAAATCCCCAGCTCTTTGCAATGAGCAGAGAAACTAGCTTTATCCAAAGACACACAGGCATTTAAAAGGAAAAGACAAAAGCATTGCTTCTGTTTTCTTCCTCGCTGGCGATCTCCCCCTCCTTTTTGTCTCCTGGTCTTTTGACGTTCTCTTCTCACTCTTTCATTGTCTGTCTCTCATCCTTCCTTTCACATGCTCTCGCTCTCTCTTTTTCTTTCTCCTGTCCAGTGTGCTCTCTCTGCTCCACCTTTTCCCCAACATGTGCAAGCTGAAGGATGGACAGCTAAATATTGTCTATCTGTTATGCTCTTGCTTCATGTAGAGAACTCATCGCCTTCCGAAGGAGATGACGCCTGTGGACCCAGCAGCCTTCGCCACTCAGCTCATCTCTCGACTGGAGAAGCTCAAGCGGGAGCGAGACACCATGGACAGTTTGGAGGAGAGACTACAGCAGATCAAAGAGGTAGGGACTGCTACCACTTAGAGCTTGTGGGTGGGGCAGGAGAAGAGAAAGTTGTTTTAATTTTAATCTCTAGAAACTTGCAGTCCCCAAGACAGACTGAGAACAGCATGACAGATTTGCATTTTAAAATGCATCTAGTACATAGTACTGCATTAAACATTGTACTCATCTCAGTGTAGCTTGGTTTTTTTTAGATCCCTTGCTTTGGTCAGTTTGATCAGACAGTGTTGTCCCTCAGTCCCTTTTGATGATGGTTGGAAATTAGAGCAATTTGGTTGCAGTGATGAAGTGCTTACGTTATAATCATAGGCTCATATCAAAGCACTTGCCCCTTTCTCGGGCAGAGGGTCTATGGTTATCTGGCTTTGCACTCTGAAAGGGAGAGTAATTATAATCTATACCACCTGCCTGTATTAGCAAAGCAGACTGAGTTTACACCCACCCTCTTTCGGTTTGTGCTGCCTTGTAAACAGGACATAAGTGTGTGATTTCAGGGGATTCCCAACCAGGAAATTGGCTTAAAATGAGCAGCTTTAAGTGGACCATTTGAAATTGGCTGTTGGTGAAAGGTGGGTAGGAGAGAGCAAGAGGTGACGCTGCAGGGAAGAGTTGCCAAAACTGGTGAAGGGAGGCTCTGGAGGCATCTGAGTTTCTGGAGTGAGAAATCCCCAGACAGAGTAAATGAGAAACTGTTCCCACTTTTGAAAGGATCAGCACTGAGACAGCACAGATTTAAGGCGATTAGCAAAAGAAACAAAAATGTTGAGAAGCCCCTTCACGCAGTGAGTGGATAGGGTCAGGGAAATACTGCCTGAGAGTGTAATTGAACCTGCTTCTATCAGATTTTCAAAAGGAAATTAAATGGTTATTTGAAAAAGAAGAATGTACTCGCTTCCAAGAAGGCGCAAGGTGCGATGCCCGTTTGGAGACCTTACGCAAACATGGGCCGAGTGTCTGTCTTCTGCACTTGTAACAATTCAGTGAGTCATTTGGAGGTTTGAGGATTGTCAGTTGCAGGGAACATGTTGTGTTGTTGCAATTATTTTTGTACGCTCGGTGAATACAAGATGTCCATTTCTGTTTGATGACAGGATGAAGGTGAAGATTGTGAGCTTCCCACAATAACAACACAGACAGAGATGGAACCCATAGCCCCCCAGCATCAGCTGCATCCACTGGCCCTCCTGCCCTCTGGAAGCTGTGATGACGACCCCCAGACCATCTTGGATGACCACTTGTCACGAGTACTGAAAACCCCAGGCTGCCAATCACCAGGTGTGGGCCGATATTCTCCTCCCTCCCAGACACCAGACTGTCTCCGAGGGACAAAGTTTCAAATGGCCCTAGGAACCCAAACAGCAGCTCCAGGTGTTTCCAACAAAGGGTATGTCTCCAAACAGGGTACCAAGTACGTCCACCATCATTACGTTCACCATCACACTGTTCCCAAGACAAAGGAACAGATTGAAACTGAGGCTGCTCATAAAGTGCAGTGTCTCTGTCCAAACAGCACAGACTTTTGTTCCTACACCAAATTTCGAAGTGTTCACCCCAAGGTTGAAATGTTGGGACATCAAGTGGAACAGTTTCCCTTTGGGTAAGTTCTCATCTTTTTCCTTTTTTAAATTTTTTTTAAAATCTGCCTTCAGGGAATGCAGGCTCCCTCTCCTACTCAGACCCTGCATACGCAGAAATCAGCATAGTGAATCAGTCGGCTGCTTAACTAGGCCGTGAATCACAGTTTAGCCTCTTTGCCAAGATGTGAGCATGTTGTCCAGAATGGAGTTATGCTGATGTATTTTTATTCCATCTGTCCCCTAACTCGGAGACACCGAGGCCAATTACAGCTTGGTCCAGTGCCAAATCCAGCAGAGATCGGCACAGAAAGGGTTGGAAAATGGGATCTGCTGGTCTCTCCATCAGGAACACTCAGCAACGCATTGCAAACACCAAGGATTGTAAACGTGCAAGATATTCTGTAATTCTATTAGTTATTTCTATCAAACAGACCCATGAAGTAGGTGTGAGACCTTCTTCAGAAATGGGGGAGGGGAAGGGGATTCCTAAATAAATAGGGAAAGAGGGGGAGGTGGATAGAAGACGGATAAAGGATAAGATAGTTGGAGAGGAGACAGACAGGTCAAAGAGGTGGGGATGGAACCAGTAAAGGTGAATGTAGGTGGGGAGTTAGGGAGGGGATAGGTTGGTCCAGGGAGGACAGACAGGTCAAGGAGGCGGAATGAGGTTAGTGGGTATGAGATGGGGGTGGGGCTTGAGGTGGGAGGAATGGTTAGGGAGGCGGGGACGAGCTGGGCTGGTTTTGGGATGTGGTCGGGGGAGAGGAGATTTTGAAGCTTGTGAAGTCCCACATTGAGACCAATGGGCTGCAGGGTTCCGAAGCGAAATATGAGATGCTGTTCCTGCAGCCTTCGGGTGGCATCGTTGTGGCAATGCAGGAGGCCCAGGATGGACGTATCGTCCAAGGAGTGGGAGGGGGAGTTGAAATGGTTCGTGACTGGGAGGTGCAGTTGTTTGTTGTGAACCGAGCATAGGTGTTCAAAAAGTGGTCCCCAAGCCTCCGCATGGTTTCCCTGATGTAGAGAAGGCCACAACGGGAACAGCGGATACAGTATACCACATTAGCAGATGTGCAGGTGAACATCTGTTTGATGTGGAAGGTCTTCTTGGGGCCTGGGATGGGGGTGAGGAGGGAGGTGTAGGGGCAGGTATAGCACTTGCTCCCATTGCAGGGAGAAGTGCCGGGGGTGGTAGGAAATATGGAACGGACAAGGCAGTCACAGAGAGACTGGTCCCTCCGGAAAGCAGATAAGGGTGCGGAGGGAAAAAATGTCTTCCGTAGTGAGGTCAGATTGCAGATGGCGGAAGTGTCGGAGGATGATGTGTTGGATTCGGAGGTTGGTGGGGTCTTACGTGAGGACGAGGGGTATTCTGTTTTGGTTGTTATTGCGGGTAGGGGGTGTGAGGGATAAGTTGCAGGAAATGTGAGAGACACGGTCGAGGGATTTTCTCCCACTGTGGAGGGGAAGCTGCTGTCCTTGAAAAACGAGGACATCTGGGATGTCCGGGAATGGAATGCCTCATCTCTGAAGCAGATGCGGCAGAGGTGAAGGAATTGGGAATAGGGGATGGCCTTCTTGCAGGAAGGTGGGTGAGAGGCGGTGTATTCTAGGTAGCTGTGGGAGTCGGTCAGCTCAAAATGGATATCGGTTTCCATGTGGATGACAGAGATGTCCAGGAATGGGAGAGTGGTATCATAGATGGTCCAGGTGAACTTAAGGTTGGGGTGGAAGGTGTTAGTGAAGTGGATGAACTGATCAAGCTTCTCGTGGTTGAAGTAGTTGTGATTGTTTTCAGTGGCTGCACAAAACTATTTAATCTGTGGCCCCCACACGTTTGTAACTATGGCCAACATTGATTATGCTGTTCTGATGGCTGCTTATACATGATACTGCTATGAAGCTCTGTCCCTGGGTCCTGTCCCGCCACAGAGTTCTGTCACTGTTTCTCAGGATGGGGGAGCTGTCAGTGATGGTGCTAGTGGTGGTGCCACAGTGAGCTGCCAACTCACAATGGGCCCTGACTTGTTTGGGAAGTGAGAGGCTCATAATTTGTCCATTTACATGGTCATTGAGAGGTGTGGATATTATAGTTCAGTAACAGTTAATGTCCTTGGAAGCCTCACCATGGGCATTATTGGCATCAGTGCTGACTGTCCACAATAGAGGTCTCAATTCTTGACCCTCATTGCCTTCTCATACAACACACAAGGTACCAAACAGCTACTGCAAAACTTGGGTGGTTGGGAGTCTGTGACATGATCACTATGAATGATGCTGAAAGAGCTGAATGGCCTTCTCCTAGTGCAGTTTTCCCAACTTTGTTTGACCCAGGAAGAGCTGTGGGCTCTGGGAGGCTGGTAACCAGCTGCATGTATCTCTAGTTTGTGGGTAGGGAGGTGGTAAACAAGACCCAGTGAATCCTGGAGTTAAATTTGTGGATTGCACTGAGACACTGCATCGTATCTGAGGCTACGGGCTATTGTCCTGTGTGCTACTGGGTAGGTGGGGACCTCTGGATCTGTACCTGCATGTGTGTCTGGGAGTATCTTCAGGAGAAGCAGAGAGTGAAGTTGTTAAGTGGGGGTGCAGGTAGTCCTCACATTTTAAATAGCAGAAATTTTAAAAGCTTTCCACTGACTGACTTTTTCCCTCTTTGTTTGTTTGTTTGACTGTCAGCAGTAAGAACAGTACCCTGGCCAGGAGGAGCCTGGAATGTGTCAACCCAATTCCCAGTGATGGAGCTCTGCCTCTTTCCAGTCCCCAGCTCCCCTGTGAAGAGACAGACCGGACACAGAATGTGTGGCAGTGGATGTTGGAGAGTGAACGACAACCCAACAAACAGAGGTCCCACAGGTAAAGGTGGAACTACTTCTTTGAATTCTTGCTTTGTACTGTGCAGATGAGCACATGCAGACATCAGTGCGTGTGTTTGTGTAATGAGGTAGCGTGTGTCAGTAAAGATGTTGGGGGAGCTGTGGTGTGTTAGTGCAACAGTGTCAGGGCTGGGAGTGAGTGGAACAGTGTCATTGGTGGGTGCTGTGCATTAGTGGAATCATGTTGAGGAGGGAGCACTTGGATGTGTTGCTGGAATGGTATCAAGCTATGTGTGATGTTCCTCTTATCAGCTGTGAGAGCTATTACCCTGAAGTATTTTCTTTGTAAGATGAAATGAATATCCTGGGTTTTGCAGTTTTGAACATTGAGTATAAAAAGAGAAAATATTTTCATGTTGATTGCAAATTCACATTCCAATTGGCTGGAAACAAAGGCAAGGGAGGGCAATGAGCAGAAGGTGTCAGGTTTGATTGACAGGTTCCTGCAGAGAAACTGTCCCCAGCTGAAGATCTTAGTCTTGCTACTTGTTTAAAGAGCAGAAAGATCCTACACGTGTCACCCATAGGCTCTTGCATGGACATACAGGCTTGAAAATGTTCAGATCAGGAAGGAACATGAATGGCTCCCATGACCACTTGACTTCTAGGGTTCAAACTGGTTTAAGTTGTTTATTCATTATTCATTCACGGGATGAGGGTATCACTGGCTAGGCAGCATTTATTGTCCATCCCAGAGGGCAGTTAAGAGTCAACCACATTACTGTGGGTCAGGTAGGAATGGCAGTTTCCTTTCCTAAAGGACATTAGTGAACCAGAGGGGTTTTTCCGACAATCAGCAGTGGATTCACGGTCAGCATTAGATTCTTAATTCAGTTTTTGTTTCATTGGATTCAAATTCCACCATCTGCCTAGGCGGGATTCAGACTCAGTTCGCAGAACATTACTTGCGTCTCTGGATCAACAGTCCAGGGAAAATACCACCAGGCCGTCAACTTCCCACAAATGTATGTGAGGAATGAGGGGGTGGGCAGGTTACTGACAATTGATTGCAACTGGGGCATAATAAACAATTCTCTCTATAGTGTCCAATGTATGAAGAGAGGAAGTGTCACTGAATGCCCGAGAGGAAATGCAACTGAGCGTACCAATCGTCAACATGTTGGCAGTACCCACCAGAGGGGCATTGTTCAGCCATCCCACCCCTTCATTCAGGACCCGGCAATGCCTCCACTTCCACCACCAAACACGCTTGCTCAACTAGAAGAAGCACGCCGCAGACTGGAAGAGGAGAAGAAAGTTTCCAAAACTCAGAAACAAAGGTACAGAATTCACTTTTGCCTCTGGTTTCTGTGTTTTTAAAAAAATGTTTTATCTTTGACGTTCACTATTGCTGTTGTGCGCATCTCTCTTTTCTCTTGCACTCTCACACATGCACTTTTTCGTATGCCAGCTGTTACATGCATTTTCTTTCACTGACCATCCAGACTTTCTCTCTCTCTCTCTTACACTCAATAACTGTCCCCTTGCGCACTCACTGTATCACCAACAAAGTTTGCTCTCTCACTCGCTCTCTCACTCGCTCTCTCACTCTGTCTATATCTCTCTGACCTACTGACATTGTCTCTTATTGTTTCTCAGATACTCAACGTCAAGTTTGCAGCGAGACAGAAATCACGGAACTCAGTCACTAGGAATGAGCCAGTCTCTGTCCAATACTGGTTTCCTCACTTCTACAGAAGAGTAAGTAACTCGTTCTGTGTTCCCCATTTTGGGGAGATGTGAATTCAAAGAAATTTTTTTGTCGTTTTGCTGCCCTTTCCTTTCCAGTCGAGGCTGATGTGTTGGGGTCCAGCTCTGATCATGAACACCGGTCTAGTCTACTTTTATATCGCTGATCCTTAGGCTGCTGTTTAACTCACGACAGCATTGTAGCTGAGTCTCAGCTGATATCCTGTTACCAGTAAAAGGCACTGGAGGAGGATTCCAACCTGCTAGTAACTTTCAATCTAGGGCCACTGGACTGCAATGTGCTCACACAAAACTAGGGTCACTACTGGAGTTAGCAGTGGATGAATGTTTTATATGTTGGCATGACATTATTCACTGACCATAGCACAATTCTCAATAATCCACATTTGCAGTAAGACATTATGGTGAAGGGAATGGCAAAGGACGTTTAACAAGTTTCTCACACCTTGAAAAATGAAAAATGGCAGCTGAGATGGAGGAAATCTTAACCTGTGTTTGTCCGTTATCTGCTTTTTGCAGTTAACACTTTGTCTCCATGTCCACAGCAATTAAACTGTAACTGTAAAAAATAAGTAGTTACAATACAGAACAATATGTATTGATAGAAAAAGATTGTTTTGCTGCAAGTCCTTGTTTTAATTTCCCTATTCAGGGAAGATAGTAAAATGCGAGGAGTGAGGTTAGGATGTCTTTAACTTATTGCACCCACATCTCATAGATGAATGGCTGGGCCACGTTTATTGCCTGTCCTTAATTGCCCTTAAGGTGATGGTGAACCACTGTGGTCTGTATGGCGTAGGTACACCCTCAAAGGTGTTAGCAGAGGGAGTTACAGGAGGTTTACCAAGTGAGAATTAAGGATCGGTGATTGTATTTCCAAATCAGGATCAACGATCCTTCTAATGTTTTTCCAGTTGTGCAGGCTTCCAAGGTCTGTGAGTGGCAATGATTTCTGGAAACACAAGACAACACTACGATCAGTGTGCTGATGCTAATCACCGTGTACAAACTCTTGGAGCAGCCATGCAGCTTAAAAGGATTATTAATCAGGATGGTGAATGGCTTGGAGGGGAACTTGCAAGTGGAATTTGCAGTCCCATATCTGCTGCTCTTGTACTCCTTGATTGTCAAGGTTGTGTGTTTTGGAAGGGATTGTCTCAAAGTCTTGATGATGACGCATATTGCCTGCCACTGTGCCTCTTTGACAGAGGGAATAAGCGTTTGTTTGAGGTGGTGTACAGGGTGCAAATAAAGTAGCTGCTTTCTTCTCGCTAATTATAGAGCCAGAATGCATGGAAAGGGAGGTAAAAAAACCTGAGATAGCAAGACCAAAATAATAACCATTCCGCTCGCTCTCTCTGTCTCTGTCCTTCCATCTGCGGCAATGAGTGAGTTTGTTTTGAAGTCAACCGCCAGATAGTGGCTTTTTATTCTTCACTGGATAAGCTTAATTTTGCCACCAACTTTCAGGGAATTTTATGTTGAAATACTGGATTGCCCAAGCCCTGTGATCAAATTGTGTGAATTTCACCCCTCTCAAAAACAATCACTGCTGAACGGGAGAGCCAAATCTGACAGTGATCCCTGAGTTAATCATGGTTTCACCAAAACATTAGCAATTACTTAACTACACAAACTGCTTGTCATTCTCTTCTCACTTTATTAACATTAAATTCAGGAGTTTCTGCCGCTTAGCTCCACAGCCTTTTTACACAAACTGATTTCCGCTCAAATTCAGTAGGTGTTTCCAGAATCCAGGGAGTACTATCTCGATGTTTTCTTCAGTTAGTACCTGTCTCCATTCTGAATGGCATAAACCCCACCACTTATCAGCTACTGTTTGAGAATCCTGCAAATAAATGTTGCTGCTGTGCAGTTTTCTCTGCCTGTTCCTGTTCTCCAGTTTAAGCAGGTTTGATGAACAGACCTCAGCTGAACTGACCACTGGGAGACGCACATGGCTCCAATCACACATTGTTGGTTGCGTGATGTGACAGAAAATCAACACATGACATTTCCCATCTCCAAATCCTATTCCTTTTCAAAGGGATTAAGACCCCCATCATCTTGTAAAGCAGATGTTCCTTCTAAAAGTTCAGGCAAGGCAGAAGCCAATATTAGAACAGTGAAAGATTCTGTTCCCCACACAGTAGAGACACCTGTAAATATCAGAGACCCATGAAGCAGTGAGCCTGCCAGAATTCTAACCCCCTCACCCTAATCTAAAAATGTCTCTCATCCCATTGGCAGACCTGGCTAGGATCAGCAAATTGGGCACCGTTCTGGTCAGACAAGGTCTATGACACCCCTCCCTATCTGAGACTCTGCTCTCTGTTGGAAAACTGCACCTCCCTCTTCTTGGCTTTTGATGCCACTGACTTTATTTCTTTTTGTCACATCTGTCTCCACAGGCACAAAACAGCAAAGAAGCAAGCAGTACCTGTGAACCTGGCTCCATGCAGTGAGTTGGTTGTCACTTACTATTTCTGCGGAGAGGACATTCCGTACCGGAGGATGATGAAAGGTCACAGCTTGACCCTGGCTCACTTTAAGGAGCAGCTCAGTAAGAAAGGAAATTACAGGTATAGCAATGCCCATTGTTGGGATTTGAGATCTGGGTTAGCCAGGGAATGACTGAGGAAGGAGAGGTGTAGGAGATTTTGTTGTGCTATTGAATGTATGTAGTTCTTCCGGTTTTTCCTGATGGGGTTTTGGAGCCATCTGTAGCTGTGAGGAGGTTAATCTTCAGAGTTATGTTGGCTTGTCCTTTTTTAATCAGTTGTTGGTGTGCAACTAAAGGAGCTCTTGGTACACTGTTGTCTCGGATTTAAATTTCTCTTCTTTGTTTTCAAATCTCTTCATGGCTTGTTCCCATCTGTTTCTGTAACCTCCTCCAGGTTCATATCTTGAGATATCTGCACTCCTCCAATTTTGACCTTCTGTACATCCTCGGCTTTATTCAGTCCACAATGGCAGCAGTGCCCTCAGCTGCCAGTAGCTGGAATTCCTTTCCCAAGCCTGTCTGCACCTCTACCTCTCATTGTCTTCCTTGAATACGTTCCTTTTAAACTTACCATTTTCACCTGTGCTAGTTTCTCATTATGTGGCTTGGTGTCAAACATTGTTTCATATAATTGTTCCGGAGAGTTCCTTGGGACGTTTGGCTATGATAAAGGTAATATTGATATAATAATTTCTAAAGTCCTTAAGTTTCCCCACAGTGGGCCCTTGTCTCACTCCATAATGAAAAATCTCTGCCCCATTATTCTGTGTTCATGCATTTTTCCTCCAGCATTGTTTGCGAATTGGTTTAGACTGGGTGTGGTGCTGCAGGTGACTCCAGAGAAACAGCCTGACTGAGTGTAGGGCCAGGAACTGACCCATGATGTGCTCACCACTTTCCCCAACATCTGGCCTTGATTTTGTGTTTTGCTATTTTTAAGGCCTGTGAAATAAGCAACTCTTTGAAGCCAATTTCTTTGATTTTTTTTTTTGAGCTTGGAGATGAGAGGCAAGCAGGTCAGCTGTCAAATTCTTTGATTTAATGAGATCTGCCTAGGTATTTTTCATTCCCTCTGTTCCTACAGATGTGTACAAAGCCGTATCACTGATTTATGTAAATCACGCTTATTAAAGCAGTGTTATCAGAGGCTGATGTTGGTTCAATGAAAGGGTATTCTTAGCATCTTGAGACACCAGCATCAACCTGCTAGAGAGGGATAAAAATGCACACTGGCCTGGAGTTTCCACTCATTTGTTTTTTGTTCAAGGCAATTCACCCAAATTTGGTCAAACTGGTTTGGGATTTCATGGGATCTTCAAGTAGAAGTTACATGCTGTGCTGTTAGAGGTTTTGTGATTTTTTTTTTTTTTTTTTTTTAAAAGCATCCTGCTGAAAGCTATCCCACCTGTTAAACTTGCCACATTCCTAAAACACCATCAAATTTTTCCCATAGGACCTCAGAAGCTCTATATTTTAAAGTGAGTTGTTTGGATGCTAGACCACTAAGTAGAATCTTTCAAACACTTGTAATATAATGTTGATTTACTAAAGCTGACCACTATCCTCTAATATAACTAGTAAATGCTTTTGTTTAGTTTTAAGATAGTTAAATCACATTAGTCACTGATTTGATTGAGTAGATCACATGGACTAGAATTAATTAAAATTCTTTTTGGTGATAAAACCTATTTCCAGCAATATTAATCAAACTGCATCAAGTCAGCATTCTTAAATTTTTCTGGAAAGTTTTAATATAGTTGTTTATATTACATTTTAAAATGCTGGCCTGTTGTGTCAGTTCATGACTGATTTTACATGTCAAGGATATGCATTCAAGCTTGATGCAGAAGCTTGAGAATAAAAGCACTTCCTAAAATTTGAGAGACATTCCCAATCACCAATTGTGATCAAACAAAAAAATCTCCACCCACAGGCAAAACCAGCAGGCGTTCAAGAGGCCAAAATTCAACGAATACAGATATTTAAGGGTTTTTGGGCTGTAAGGTGTTACAGTTATAGGGAGGGATTTAAAAACAAAGATAAACATTTTTAAAATAAATATTGAAAGGTTTGGGATCCAATGTATGTGATGAGTGATAGACGAATGGGATTTTGTGCAAGAAAGAACAGAGTGCTAAATAACTTCCCAGATCTCAGTCGATTATGGTAGATCACCCAAGAATGCACTGGAATAGTTAAACAAGGACATGGATGACTTGTGGGACAGAATCAGGCAAACTTAGCAACGGTACAGATATGTCTAGGAGATTATGATACCCAAGATATTATCCTTTTTTTTTCTATCTAGTACCCTTCTCTTTTTCCTCTCTTTGCCCCGCCTTTGCTGCTTTTGTTCTAACTACTGTTTCTCTTACAGGTATTATTTCAAACGAGCCAGCAATGAGTTTGACTGTGGGGCAGTTTTTGAAGAAGTTCAGAGTGACGATAGCACACTGCCCATGTATGAGGGAAAAATCTTGGGAAAAGTGGAACGAATCGATTGATCATTAAAAAGGACTAAAATCAACAGACTTCTGGCATTTTAAGAGCATTCAAATTATGAACAATTACAGAAGGGTGAAATAAGCTGTGAGGTACTGGAATTCGGGCTTGAAGCTGTAGTGATGTTTGCCTTACATAGGATGTAAAGATCATAAAAATATTTATATGAAAATACTGAGCTTCATTGTATAAGAATGATCACTATTGATTATTTACAGACATCCAGGTATTCGTGGATATCCTGTGGCTTCCTAAGGGACTCTGTATATGAACAGACACTGTGCATATTCCATGCTCAGTGACACATCCTGCTATTTATTGAAATTGTATCTCTGTATTTGAGTTGTGGAAGAGCTATACTCTTCCACTAGTACCAGCAACTGCTGCTCTTTGTGACAGTTCTTTTCCCTTCTTTGGTACTGACAGTTCTTCCCCTTTCCAATAACTCTAATGATAATAACAATTATCATCATTCTCTGGTGTATTTAAAGTGAAATTGTGGAGCTGGCTGTGAATTTTCTCTGAAACAAGTGACTGTCTTAATGTAACACTGCTTTGTTTCTGTACCGGAACTATCACCAAGTCTTAATGGTCTGGCAGAAAAGGCAACCAGTCCTGCCTTGTCAATTTTCCATTCAGCATTTACATTGGAGCCTAGTGCCTTTCAAATCCAGGAAAATCCACAGAAATCTTGCACCTTCGTCCCCAACACACCATCCCCTCCCTTTCCTGGTCCCACTGTAACACTTTAAAAGCTACTACAGTGATGTAGATGTGGATTGTAATGTGAGTGAGTGTGCAGATATTGTAGATTTTGGCCTACTCAGATGTGTCGTCAGTGGAGAACAAGTGTGGCAGCTGCCTAGTCCCAGCCCAGATTCAAACTCTGCTCCCAGCAGAGAGCTCCCTCCAAAAGCGACACTGTGGCATAAACAATCAACGTCTCACAACTATATGACATCAGGATTGGAGTTGATTTTTGTTTTCTGTTCAACTTCATGGGTTGTAATTGTATTGCATAACATCGACAATAAACTCATTTAGAATCAGCAGCTTAATATGTGTGAAAATAGCAGCAATAGACCTTCTCACCAATGCATTGGTGAAAAAGTCACTAATCTTGCATATGCAATTTAAACTCTCAATCTCCAAAGAGAATTTTGAAATAAAGAGAGCTGAAAGTGGGGTGGCAAATTTATTGATTTATCACCTGGAGAGAGAAAGAAAACCCATATTGGGAATGTGATCCATTATCAAAACTGAAATTTACACTCTGCCATTTGCCTGGAGGCTCAGTCCGACAAATTCCACTTTCAGACACTGAGAACCATATAATTCTACAACATTTAAGTTTGTATATCAAGATTCCAGCAAGGATGGATGAATGGATTGATTGTTTTTTTTTCTCTCTCTACTGCCAGTTGCACCTCATTGTAGGATTAAATTAATAGTTTGAAGGGAAAATTTAATCTTGCATACTGAGGTAGAAATTACTGCATGTGGTGTTTTCTTGTAAACGGTTAACATACATGTCTTGTTAAGGGGCCAGACCCCAGTATCAACCCTTCCCATCCTACGCACTCTATCATTCTGACCTTTGCCACACTGCTGGACATAATTTGTATGATAACTGTGTAAAAATTGTTAAAGTTTTACACACTACTACTAGTGTTTCTTGTTTATCCTGTACAGTACCTGTGCCTGCATGGTATTATTAATACTGTGTCTCACCCTGCTTTTGAGGGTCACATCTCCCTTTGTTAAGAAGGGGTTATGTACAAAGATATTTTGTATGTGTTTTTTTTTTGATGTGTTGCAACCATGTTTTGTTTCATTTTCTTCTCCTTTCTGTAAATTATGCATTACAAAAGAGTTTGATTTAAGAGTCCTTGGTACAATAATTATGTATATATTCAGAGATGTAGCCTTTATTAAAATTTTATATTTTTCAAATTAATTTATTGTCCTGACCCTTTTGTTGCTTTAAGTCCTTTGGCTCTGTTTTTATTCCACTAAATTTGTTTAAATTCCTGACTTGTGGTTGGAGAAGTGGATTTTAAAGGGGTTTTAGCAGGAGTAGGCAAGACTAACAAGGCAGAGAAGCTCTAGGCAGAGTCAGTGAGATTTGGGGAATATCAGAGAGTCAGAATAGCTAAGGAACTACCAGACAGGGTAGAGCAGAAGGAAAGCAGACCTTGGGTAAGAGAGCATGATATCCTCAATAGCTCCCCACCAGGTTGGGAGAGTGACAAGGTATGGAACATAAGGGGAAAGAGAGGGAGACAGTAGAAGAGCCATGTCAGATGAGGTGGACCATAGAGGATGTAGAGAAGAGAACAGAGTGGAGGTTGTGAGGTGGCATACAGATGCCAGGTGTTTGAGGTTTGAAGAGATGATGCTGAGCCAGAGGCTGATTTTAGGAGAGATTGGGCCTGTGGAATATGATAATCTGGACAAGGGTTTGAATAATGAGATAACAAGGTGTGGGGCTGGATGAACACAGCAGGCCAAGCAGCATCATAGAAGCAGGAAACCTTGACGTTTCGGGCCTAGACCCTTCATCAGAAAATGAATAATAATCTGTTTGAGGCAGATGCCAAGCTGTGGAAATTGTTGAAAACAAAACTCTATTTGTGTTCAAGTGTTGAAGTATTGCATAGACAAAACCAAGCAGCACTTAAGTCCATAATTACAGCATGAATTTTTGATGTTGGAAGTCTCTAAAATGTATTTTTAAAAAAAACTCATCACTTTCCAGTCAATTTCACACAATCGGAACCTGCCACTCAGCTGATCAATTTTTGAGTTAAGGTTGTAAATAGTGTTCCCTCGTACCACAAGCAGTAACAGATAGCAGTTTGTTATTTCATTATGTTTTTAGATAGCAAATCTAAATTAGTTCCAGTGATGGGAGTAAGGAATCAAGTATAGATGTATAATAGATATACAATCACTGCCATCTCTTCTAATCTTTCTTTTACAAATCCTTAAACAGTAACCCCCCAATTCATCATGAACACTGTGTCTTCCTGATCACCAGTGCAACCCTTTCCTTATATCCTTTCACCAATTAGACCTATAGTCTGTGAGAACTTAAACATTTATTTATATTTCTTTCTTTTATCTCTGTTCTTATAACATTAGGGTGTCTTGACATGCTTTATAGCCAACATTGTACTTGCTGCTTGAAATGTGGTTGCTGCTGTAATCAGACTTTAATATGGAGGATTTAAGAAAACATTCTTGTAATAGCTGTAAATCACAAAGTGACAGGGAGAGAGGAACTGAGTGAAATCAAATTGTTGGGGAAACGCTATAGGCAAACAGATGGAGCTATGGGCTGATCAGTCCCCATGTCCTGAAGGTCTCAGGTTCTTAAAAGATATGGTTAATGAGGTGCATAATTTTGAAATGACCATATTCTTCTTTGAGTTTTCTCATTTTTGATTTGGAACCAAGCTACTGTTGAGAGTTGAACTTTGAACAGCAGCTTTTTTTAAAAAAACAGCTGTTTGCAATTGGGAACTGGCCTGTAAAGATAATAAAGCTTAATTACTGTTTGTTGCTGAGTTTAGGAACTGCCAAATTGGTTGGATGTTGACTTTGTCAATCAAGAGGATGAGTGCTTAGCGTGAACTGCTTCTGACTGGGCTTTGAGCAGCAGCCAATTTTGTGTTTTGAAAGCTTCGAGCCAGTGCTGCTTTTTTTTGTTCTCTGTTGCATTCCAGTAATTGACTTGTTGAATGTTCTGAGAAAAGAATCCTGTCGGTAAGAAGGAGTGAATAATTCTGGAAGTCTGCTGAGGCTGTTTGCGTTGATGGGAATTTCAGAATTCAGCAAGACATACATTCTTATGTGCCTGTAATACAACCCATTATCCAAGGATTTCATGAATCAGTTAGTGAACTGGCAAATTTATGATACTTATTTTTGTCTTTTTCAATTTATCCCTTTTAATTCTGTCTGTCAGTCAGTCTGTGAGTGGGGGTCGAAAAGATTGAGCTCAGATTATAGATATTAATTAGATTGCCTTGTTTGTGTTGTATCAAAGTTACATTATTAATAACAATTTTTAAGTTATAAACTTGGTGACCAAGATCTATTATGATTAAAATCTGGTTAGGAACAACTGAGAAAATTTAAGAGTTGTTGAATATTTTAATTTCACTGTTGTGGATTAGTGAATTTAGTGATAGTGAGGCTGATATGGTTTGGCCTGCTATCCATGTGCCATAACAATTTGTGGTATTAACTTCCCAAAATTCACCAGGTTCTGTATTGGTTTCATTAGACTGGTAGGTAGAAAATATAACTCCTGTGTTCAAGAAGGAATATAGTCTGAAAATGGGGAAACTGTATGTCAGTTAGTTTGGCATCTGCTGTCAAAGTGTTTGACTCAATCATTAAGAAGATTATAGCTGGACCATAATCATTAGTTTTCTGAAAAAGAAATGTTTGACCAATTCAATGGATTCTTTGAACTAATAAGCGGATATGGCTGGTTTGCAATGGAGAATGACACCGATTTCAATTTCCCACACTAGCTGAGGCTAGCATAAAAATTCTCCTTCTCAACCTCTTCCCCTCTCCTCAGGTATGGTGACCCTCTGGTTAAATGACAGTAGCCATTTGGTCTGGTAAGACTATGGTAACAATACCTTTCCTGTTCATTTAACAAGGATAGAGGGCAACCTGTAGATGTCCTGTACTTGAATTCCAGAGAGGATTTGATGCCACACAAGGTTATTTTGCAAAATGGGACATTTATAGAGTGGGGGTAACATCTAAACATGGTTGAGAAAATAGGATGCGTAAATGGGTCTTTTTCTGATTGGCAACATGACAACTGGAGTCCCACAGGGATCTGTGCTGGGGCTTCTCAGTTCTTAACAATTTTTGTATCAGTTATTTTGAAAGGAGTGACGGCATGATGTCATACTTTGCAGATGACATATAGATAGGAAAGTATGTAATGAAGAGGACATGAGCGTGCAGGCCAATTATAGATAGGTTGAGTGAGTGGGCAAAAAGCTAGTAGCTGGAGTGTCATGTGGGACAAGTGAAATTGTTCACCTTGGCAGGAAGAATTTAAAAAAAAAAGTATTGCGATTTCAAGGTGCCGAGAGATCCAGGTGTTGTAAGTGCATATGTTACAAATTTAATATGCTTACACAGCAAATAGTTATGAAGGCCAAAAGAACACTATCTATTATGAAATGAATTATAAAGATGTTATACCCTGCTATACAGGAAATTGTTTAAGATTTAATCATGTTACTGTGCAGTTTTAGCCTTATTTGATTTATTGTAGTCATGCGTATCTAAGTACAGTGAAAAGCTTTGTGAGCAGCACAGGCAGATCACAGCAAGCAAGGGCATAGATCATATGGTGCTTAGACAAGTGAGGCTGAGGTTGTACTGCACAGGAGATGTGCAAAGCAATATCCACATTAACAAGATTAATATTATTAGACTGAATGGACTTTCTAACTTCAAATAATGGCAGGAAAGAAGCTGTTTTGAACGTGTGTGTGTGTGTGTGTTCAAGCTTCTGTATCTTCTGCCTGGTGGAAGAGGTTGTAGGAGAGCTTTACTGGGGTGGTTGGGGTCTTGGGAAGCTTTTCTGCAGCAGCAAGATGTGTAAATGGAGTCTATGGATGGGAGGTTGGCTTCTGTGATGGTCTTGACTATACACACAACCTTCTGTGGTTTCATATGTTCCTGGGCAGAGTAGTTGCCGTACCAGGCTGTTATGCACCCGGACAGTATGCTTTCTATGGTGCATCTGTAGAAGTTGGTGAGGGTCCTTTATGGACGTGCTGAATTTCGTAAGCCACCTGAAGAAGAGGTGTTGCTGTGCATTCTTGACCATCGCATTTATGTGGGAAGTGCAGGACAGGAGGTTTGTTATCGTCACTCCTAGGAACATGATGCTGTCAACCCCATCAGCTTCTGCTCCATTGATGTAGATTGTGGTGTGTTCTCATCCTTTCTTCCTGAAGCCATTGATCAGTTTGTTTGTTTTGCTGACATTGAGAGAGAAATTGCTATCATTGCACCATGACACCAAGCCCACATCTCCTTTCTGTATTTTGACTCATTGTTGTTTGATATCCGTCTGACCATGGTGGTGTTGTCAGCAAACCTTTTGGATGGTGTTCGTTTGGAATTTGGCTACTCTGTCGTGGGTATTCCGGAAGTACGGTAGGGGGCTGAGAATGCATCCTTGGGGTGTTGATGGATATCGTGGAGGAGGTGCAGGTGTCTATCTTCACTGATTGTGGTCTGTAAGTCAGGAAGCTGAGGATCCATTTGCAAGGGGAAGTGCTGAGACTCAGCTCTTGGAGTTTTGAGATCAATCTGGAGGGGACTATCATGTTGAAGATGGAGCTATAGCCTATGTGTAGGAGTCTGACATAGGTGTCTTTGTTGTCCAGATATTCCAGGGATGAATGCAGGGCTAGGGAAATGGCATTTGCTGTGGATCTGTTACGTCAGTAGGCAAATTGCAGGGGATTGAGGGAGGCTGGGAGGCTAGAGCTGATATGGGCCATAACCAGCCTCTCGAAGCACTTTGTGATTATGGAGGTCAGAACCACTGGGTGTTGGTCATTAAGGCACGTTGCACGTGCTTTCTTAGGTACCAGGATGGTGGTGGTCTTCCCAAAGCAGATGGGGACTTCAGCTTGTAGGAGAGATAGATGGAAGATGTCAGTGAATACCACCGCCAGCTGGTCTGCACAGAATCTGAGTGCAGAGCTGGGGACTCCATCTGGGTCCATCGCTGTCTTTGGGTTGACTCTCAGGAAGACCGATCTGATGTCTGCAGCAGTGATGGAGGGGGTAGGTGACACTGCACTGCTGGCATTCTGCTTGGACCAAGCATAGAAAGCATTGAGTACATCAGTATTTAAAGAAGGACATTAATGCATTGGAGGTGGTATCGAATGAGGTTTATTAAATTGATATCTGGAATGAGTGGGTTGTTTTATCCTATTAGGTTGGTTCTACTGGAGTTTAGAACAGTGAAGGTGACGATTGAAGTATGTAAGATCCTGAATTTCCTCTAGTGGGTGAGTTCACAACTATAGGATGCTGTTTTAAAATTAGAGGTTGCTCTTTCACGATAGAGTAAATATATTTTTGATAGGCAGGGAAATCAGTGGTTTTACTGGAGTACAGTACATGGGAATTTGAAATTCAGATAAACAAACATTATCCATGATCTTATTGAATGGCAGAGCAGGCGTTAGGGTCCTAATGTCCTACTTCTGCTTCCAATTCATCTGTTTCGTAATGGGGAAACACACAGTATCAAAGAATAGCAAGATCTAACAAACGCTGATGATAAGTTACCAGGTGAAACGAAAACAAAATTCTGGAGAAACTCAGCAGTTCTGGCAGTATCTGTAGAGAGATAAACAGCTAACGTTTTAAATTCAGTGACACAGCATCAGGACTGAAAGCAGCTGGAAAAGGATCATATTATGCCGATGATAGGGAGGTGGAGTTGGGGAAGAAATGAATAGAATACATGGAGATGCTGCTGGGAAAGTGAAAGAAAGGAGAGACAAACAAAGGGATTGCTGACAATAAGCCAAGAGGGAGCTAAATGCTGAGGATAGTGTGAACGAGAAGTGTGAATGATTAAAAATGTGTTGGCTGTGCTAGGAGCAACCCATACAAAACAGGGCTTAGGGGTGTGGAAGAGGGTAATGAACATGGAGCAGGCTGTTCACATTCTGAAATTGTTATGGTGGAAGAGAATCCTTGGTTGAGGAAAAAGGTGGACGTTCCGGAGGACCTTTGCAGAAAGTAGCATCATCAGAACAAATGTGACGGGGACAGGAAGCAGTGTGTGAGGATGTATAGACAAGGTAACTGTGGGAGTCCACATGATTTTACTTCCCGTAGAGTTCATTCAGTTGTGTGTATTGACCAGCTCATCAGGATAACTTTTGGTTTTTCTTTGACATAGTACACAGGGATCTTTTACATTCACTCGAGGATAACAAGGGCCTCTGGTTTAAATTCAATCAGAATTAGGCACCTCTGACAGTATGTCTACTTCACTATTGTCTCTTTGACAGTGCAGTTTTCCTTCATTGCTGACCCCTCTGACAGTGCACACTTCTTCACTTTGCCCCTTTTGGCAATGAAGCGCTTCTGAAGTACTGATCCTTTACTAAGTCTGAAGGCAATTTTAAAAGCCCTCTCAAGCCCAGTCTCTTCCACTTGCCATGTCTAATACGGACATGAAGAGCCAAATGGCATCCATCTACATTAAGATTCTTTGATTCTATCTTCCCCTCTGTCAGCCGGTTACAAACGCCATACCACTAATACCAGATCAAAAATTGTTGGATTAACGCAGGCTAGGAATCCAGTCTTTTACAAATCTTACTCTCATATTCCCTTACAAATAACACATTTTCATCTCATCGCATAGAACCAATGATGGAATAGGAATTGAAAAATAATAGAAAATAATAATTCTTAAAATCTGGGGCGACTTGCTTGTCACAACCAAGACAAATTAAAGGTATCACCAGCGATTTTAGTCCATGTTTGCTTTTAGGTTGACTAAAACAGGTTTAAATTAAGTGACAAACAAAAGCCCCAAAAGTGATTTGAAAAAAAAGTCATCTCATGCAGTGAGTGGCTATGATCTGAATTAGGGGGTTGGTTAGCTCAGTTGGCTGGATGACTGGTTTGTGATGTAAAATGATGCATCAGATCTCTGTGTGAAAGGCTCCATTTAAACTTTGCCTTTTGCCTGAGGATTGGTGACCCTCAGGTTAAACCAACACCAGTCATCTCTCTCTCTCTCTCTCTCTAATGAGAGATTTAGGATTGGGAGTGTGGTGGAAGCAGGTTCAAGATATTCCATAAAGGAATTACATACTGATTTGAAAGTGCTGGGTTATGGGGAGAAGGCAGGTGAGTAGTACTTAAATGACTTGTCCATTCAGAAAGCCAGCACAGACAAAATGAGCCAAGGAGCCATCACCTGTGGTAAACAATTCTGTGACTCTGCATCTCACTGGTGGAGCCAATATTCCCAATAAACTGCATGGCCATACAGCTGTTCTGAGAGTCTGCCATGTTGATCAGTGCTGTTACCACCATTAACTTCCAGTTCCAGGTGTCACTAATTTCCATAGACTTCAAAGGTCCACATAGAAGAAAACTAGAGAGAACATAGAATGGGACACAAAACAGTGTATAGATCCAGAAAGACACCTATCCCAGTTATCAATAGCTTCATGCTCTACTTCACTAAGATCATATAGAAAACTGGCTCTCAAATATTCATGGGCTGAGGAAAAGAACTTTAAAAAGAGCCTTTGGCTAAATTTCAATACAGTTGCAAGTGGAATCGGTGAAGAAGTTTTGAGTGCAGCCAAAAGTATAAGCCTAAAATATTGTATAAAAATTAAGGGGAAAAGGAAAGAAAGAGACCAATAGAGTAAGGATCCACGAAGAAATAACACAAAACACTTGAAATATTACTCCTTCAGTCTGATTAATATTTCATACAGCTTATATACCTATTTCATCCAATGTTTGCAATATCTAAATTGAAGTCTTACTCACCACAAATTTTGACAATTTATCAAATGATTTTGATGGACTGAGAGTAATTGGTCATTTTCTGCCTAATTCTTGGTGGTGAATGTGAGGTGATTGCAAGCACACGGTCATAGAACACCCTGCTATACAGTGAGTTTCAGTCTAAGCATAATACTGCAGTAAGTGGCTTTCTGTTATATTCCATCTACGGAATGCATTGAATCCCACTGTCTGTCTGAATTCACCTGCCCTGCCCAGTTGGGAGGTGAAGTAGCCAAATTCTGGGATTTATTCATTATATGCCATTTATGTTTCTGCCTGTATTACAAGATTCATTGCCTCTTTTATCACTACTGCCATAGTTATTCCTCCATTAAATTTTCTCCTCCATCCTTCACACAACTTTTAATAAAACATTTCTTGGAATGTAGTCAATGCTAGCTATGCCAGAATTTATTTCCCATATCTGTCAATAATAGTTCAATAGGTTGCATACTTGTATTGGAGTCAGAGGGGTGCATGTTCAAGTCCCATTCCAGCAATTGAGCAAATAGAGTGTTACTCTAGATTATGCAGGGCTTATGTGGGTTATGCAGGTACTCCCACAGTGCTACAGGAGAAGATGTTCCAGGAAACATTTCCTCTGTGTCTGCTCTATCAAATTGGTTCATAATTTTAAACTTTTCTATCAGGTCACCCCTTCGCTTTCTCGTGTAGTGTTGAGAGTTTACTGTACTGCCAGAGGTTCCAGTTTTTGATGAGGTATCTAATGTGTTCCTGTCTACTCTCACAGAAAAGATCCCATGGCAATTTTGGGGAAGAGCAGAGGAGCTATCACTAGTCCCCTGGGAAATACTTGTCATTCAATCAACACCGGTATAAACAGGTTTTTACCTTTTTGATGTCTGTGAGATCTTGTGCAAAGCTTGCTTCCATATTTCCTACACTGCAACTATGTTTGAAAAGTGATTCATTCTAAAAAATGCTTCAAAATGTCTGAACATGCTGAAAGGTGCTGAGAAATGGGCAGCATGGTGGCTTGGTGGTTAGTACTGCTGCCTCACAGTAGTAGGGACCCAGGTTCGATTCCAGCCTCAGTAACTGTGGGTTTCCTCCAAGTAGTCTGGTTTCTCCACAGTCCAAAGATGTTTAGGTTAGGTGGATTGGCCATGCTAAATTGCCCATAGTTTTCAGGAATGTACAGGCTGGTTGTGTTAGCCATTGGAAATGCTGGATTACAGGGATAGGGTGGGGTGCTGTTCAGAGGGTTGGTGTGGACTTGATGGCCCCTTCACACTGTAGTGATTCTATGGAAATCAAAGTTTGGCTTCATCCTTAGTTGGAACTATGGTAGTCCACGTGCTGGTATAACCTGAAAAAAATCAGAGAGAGTATTGAGCCTTTAAGATGCGTTCAATTTTTGTTTCCATTTTTGGTTCTATTTCTGTTTTGCATTCAAGAGGTTTCTCAGAAGGGGATTAAATACCAAATAGTAGTCATAAATACCTTTTAGAATTACGTTTGGGATACAGGCATTGCTGGCAAGCTCAGCCTTTATTGCCAAACTTAGGTTGTCCTTGGGTGGGTTATGCAGATGCTCCTACAGTGCTACAGGAGAGGAAGTTCCAGGAAACATTTCCTCTGTGTCTGCTCGATCAAATTGCTTCATAATTTTAAACTTTTCTATCAGGTCACCCCATTCGCTTTCTTGTTTCTATTGAAACGTGCCTCAGCTTGTTAAGTTTTCTCTGATAGTTCTAACTTTGACAACAAGCACTACCTTGGGGAACAAAGAGAATTGGGAATTAAGGGAACACCTGACTCAGAGGGAGATGCTCAGTGGCTTGTAGTATAAGCCACCCCAATTTTCCCAGGTCTCCTGTGCACGTGCCCTTTCTTGTCTATCACTTTCACTAGTTAGACCTTTGTCTAGATCCTACCCTGGAATTCACCTCTTAATCCCAAATTTCTGATCAGCCATCTCCCTTTGCCTTTTAAATCTCTCCCCTTGCCAAGCTGAAATCCTGATAAAAAGGCATACAATAAAGGATGCAAGAAAAATGAAATAAAACCAAAATATTAGTATACTGAAAAATATCTGTGGAGAGAGATAGATAGTTGATTGCGTTAAATAGAGTGGGGGTGGCTCATATGGAGCAGAAACACCAGTGTAACCCAATTGAGCCAAATCACCTGTTTCTGCCTGTGATAATTTATTGTGAGCTCTTTAGAATCTCCTTGGCTCCTGCAGATGTAACTTGCTATTGATGTTTTTGTTACAGGTGACACAATCAGTCCAAATTGTCATTGCGTATCCTGGGCATTTGAACTTCATTTCACCCAATCTTTTTCTTTTTCAGCAGGGCTGTGTGGTACTGTGGTTTAGTTGGTTACAATGTCTGCCCAGTAACTAGGGGTAATCCTGGGGTTCAAATCCTGGCAGTTCCTGTGCCTTACAGGTCCAGCAGAGGGCGACAGAGAGGCATCCATTCAGCACATGCGTTAGAGCCTGGAAGCAGTCACCTGCACTGAAGAGCAGATCATCTGGCAACAGCTCCCGTGATCAGGAGGAGAAGAACTGTCCAGCAGAGGGTGACTGATAGCATGAGGTGTCATTCTGGTGCACATATTTGAGCCTGGATACAGTCACATGCACTGAAGAGCAGAATGTTCTGGGCCTGGTATCAAGGAGTGCTTCCGTTATCCCTGATGACAATATCTGTGGGAAGTAGAGCCAGAGCCACTTCTCAGACCAAGTGTTGTTCTTAGCCTTTTGGCTAAGGCTACTTGGCTGCGATCATGTGCTGAGGCTTTTGCCTCAGTGATGAGACTATTTGTGTGGGAGCAACAACTTAAATACTATCCCCCCCACCCCCAGAGAGCCACTGCCATTCAGGAGCATCCAAGATGCTGAGCTCATCATAGATAAGAGTTTTAGAGGACTGCCTGTTGGATTAAATTGCATCTATTTCAATGCAAGAGGGCTGACAGGTACGGTCGATACACTCAGGGTGTGGATAGGTACATGGGACTGGGATATTTTAGCCATTACAGAAACATGGCTAACAGAGGGACAGGACTGACAGCTTAATGTGCCAGGGTAAGGGTGTTATAGGCAGGGCAGAGGTGGAGGTAAGAGGGGAGGGGAGTTGCAATTTTGATTAAGGTGAGTATCATAGCAGTAGTCAGAGATGAAATAAATGAGGGATCATCTACTGAGGCTTTGTGGGTGGAGCTAAGAAATAAGCAGGGGGGCAGTAACATTATTGGCGTTGTACTATAGGCTCCCAAATAGTCAATAGGAATTAGAGGAACAAATATGCAGGGAAACTAGGAAGATGTGCAGGAGCAATAGGGTTGTCATAGTATGAGGTTCTAACTTTTGTAACATACACTGGTGTTAGTGTTAAGGGCTTAAATGAGATGGAATTTGTTAAATGTGCTCAGGAAAGTTGTATATCGAGGGTCCTACTTGGGAAGAGGCAAAACTTGACCAACTCTTGGGAAATAGGACAGGACAGGTGACTGAGGTGACAGTGGGGGAGCACTTTGGGACCAGTGACCATAGTTCTATTAATTTTAAAATAGTTATGGAAAGGGATAAAACTGGTCCACAGGTTCAAGGTCTAAACTGGGGCAAGGTGAATTTTGATGGAATTAGACAGGAGCTTGCAGGGGTTGATTGAAGTAGTTTGTTTGCAAGCAAAGGGTCCTCCAGCAAGTGGGAGGCTTCAGAAGTGTGAAAGCTAGAATTCAAGGTCTATAATGTTCCTGTGAGGGTGAAGGGCAAGCTTGGCAGGAGCAGGGAACCCTGGATGGCAAGAGATATTGAGGCTTTGACCAAAAAGAAGAAGGCGGGATGGCTCAGGTCCAGGCAGCTGGGATCAAGGGAATCCCTGGAGGTATATAGGAGATATAGCAGTTTACTGAAGAAGGATATCAGGGGGGTGAAAAGGGGACACAAGATTGCCTTGGCTGAGAAGATTAGGGAAAATCCAAAGAGATTCTTTAAGTATATTAAAGGGAAAAGAATAACTAGACAGAAAATGGGACCCTTCAAGGACCAAAGTGGACATGTATGTGAGGAACCACAGGAGAAAGGCAAGGTCCTCAATGAATATTTCTCCTCTGTGTTTATTGTGAAGAAAGACATGAAGACTTAGGAACTTGAGGAAGTTAGTGGCGATATCTTGGGAACAGTCCATATCACAGCAGAGGAGGTGTTGAAAATAATAGAATGTATAAAGGTTGATAAATCTCCTGATCTTGACCAGATATGTGCATGAACCCTGCACGAGACTAGAGAAGAAATTGCGGGAGCCCTGGCTGATATATTTGCATCATCATTAACCATGGGTGAGGTTCTGGAAGACTGGAGGGTAGTGAATGTTGTGCCCTTATTCAAGAATGGCTGCAAAGTAAAACCTGGAAATTATAAGCCTAATATCTATGGCTGGTAAGTTACTTGAGAAAATTCTAAGGGATAAGATATACATGCATTTGGAAAGTCACGGTTTGATTAGGAGTAGTCAGCACGGCTTCATGCATGAGAGATCATGCCTCACAAATTTGTTAGCGCTCTTTGATGAAGTGACCAGGAAGGTTGATGAGGGCAGGGCAGTTGACATAGTCTATATGGATTTCAGTAAGGCCTTTGCTAAAGTTCCACATTGTAGGCTGCTCTGGAAGGTTTGATCACATGGAATCCAAGGAAAGCTGGCAAACTGGATGCTCAATTGGCTTGATGGTAGGAAACAGAGAGTAATAGTGGAAGGATGCTTGTCTGACTGGAGGCCTGTGTTTAGTGGTGTGCCTCAGGGGTCAGTGCTGGGCCCATGGCTGTTTGTTATCTATATCAATGATTTGGATGAGAATGTACAAGGCATGAATTAGTAAGTTTGTGGATGACACTAAAATAGGTGGTATCATGGACAGTGAGGAAGGTTATCAGAAATTTCAGCAGGATCTTGGTCAGCTGGGAAAGTGGGCCAAGAAATGGCAAATGGAGTTTAATATAGACAAGTGTGAGATTTTGCATTTTGGAAAGTCAAATCAAGGTAGGAGTTTCATGGTGAATGCTAGGGCTTTAAGGAGTGTAGTGGAACAGGGGAACCTTGGAGTTCAGGTGCACAGTTCTCTGAAAGTAGAGTTACAGGTAGACAGGGCAGTGAAGAAGGCATTTGACACACTGGCCTTCATTAGTCAGGGCATTGAGTATAGAAGTTGGGAAGTTATGTTGCAGATGTACAGGACATTGGTGAGGCCACACGGAGTATTGTGTTCAGTTTTGGTCACCTTACTATAGGAAGGATGCTATTAAACTGGAAAGAGTACAGAAGAAATTTATAAGGATGTTGTCAAGACTCAAGGGACTGAGCTATAGGGAGATGTTGGACAAGCTTTTTTCTTTAGATCGTGAGAGGCATGGATAGGGTGAATGCACTCAGTCTTTTTCCCAGGGTTGGGGAATCGAGGACCAGAGGGCATAATTCAGGCTAAGAGGAGAAAGAATACATGGGAACCTGGGGGGCAACTTCTTTACACAGAGGGTGGTACGCATATGGAATGAGCTGCCAGCGGAAGTGGTTGAGGCACGTAAATCAACATTATTTAAAAGGCATTTGGATGAATACATGGATGGGGAAGGTTTAGAAGGATATGGACAAAGTGGAGGGAAATGGGGTTAACGTGGATGGACATTTAGGTTGGCATGAACCAGTTTAGGCCAAAGGGACTGTCTCCATGCTGTCAGACTCTATGACTCTGTCCTCATTCTGTCATCTTTGCAGCTTCTGTCTATTTGGAACAAAATGTAGAAATAAATGTCAAATGTAGGCTAGAAGAATGGGAGGAGACCTTATAGAAATATACATGATTCTTAGGGGACTTGACAGGATCGATGTGGAAAGGTTGTTTCCCCTTGTCTTAAAGTCTTTTCGAGACTGCAACGTCAGAGGCAGCGAAGACATGGCTCCTCCCAGCGTTCAGGGCCAGTGGCGATGGTGGCAAATCTCCTCCAGTGATTGGAGGCAACAATGTCAGCAACAGCGAGAATGCAGCTCCTCCTGGTGTTCGGTATCAGTGGCGGTGACAGCGGTAGTAAAGCTCCTCCAGCAATTAGTGGTGGCAATGTCAGCAGCAGCAAGAATGCGGCTCCTCCCAGTGATTGATATGAGACTCGCAGGCTGACTGAGACTTCAGGTTGTGGCTTGGCCCCGGCGTATGCATCAGTGGTTCTAAACACCTTATGGGGATAACACTTAGACTTTAAAATTTGGATGTTTTTCTTTTGGCTTTCTTTTATTTCTGCTGTTGTTTTTAAATTCTGGTTCTGTAATCAAGATGGCACAAGAGAATGGTGACTTTGTACGCTTTTCACTGTACTCATGTATTCCTATACTTGAGTACACTTGACAATAAAATCTAATTCTAATTCTAATCTCCAAATAAGAGAATTTCTTCCCTTTGAGGGTAATGAATATGGGGAATTATTCACCACAGAGGGCTGTAGAGACTAGATCATTAAGTATATTCAAGGGCATGACAGACAGATTTTATAAGCAGTGAGGCAATCAAGAGTTACGTGGAAAAGACGGGAGTTGAGGATGATCAAATCAGCCATCAACTCATTGAATGGCACAGCTCACTCGATGGGCCAAATGGCCTACTTTTGCTCCTATGACCTATGATTTTAGGCCACACTTTTTTTTAATCATTTTCTTCAGACCAGCAAGAGGTGGGACTCAATCCATTGTACTTAGCCTTATATTTTACTACTGCCAGTTGAGACCATAGTGTTCTATCCCATCAGTAAGGGATATGATTTGTTGCAAATGTCAGAGGTGATCGGACCTTATATTGATCAACTATACCATTGACAGCCTCTCTAGTGGAGATGATGTCCATTCCAAACTACCTAGGCTGAATTCAACCAGTGAGAATGAGCAGGGTACTGACCTATTACAGCTTCTATAGGTGTGAGCTAGAATAGAAGTCAACTCCAAAAGTGGCAGCATGGCTTCCTTGATGCATTAACAAATCCCCTTCAATCCATCTGCAATGTAGCAGAAGGAGTAAACTCCAACTAAAATAGTAGGGACAAGTGCGAAAGGTGAGTCAATCAAAAATTAGGAATCATTTCATAAAAAGGTGCAATTTTTTATCTTTAATCTGTAATGTTAGCCAAATCTTGATATTTCCTTTTGTTGGGAATTTCTTATTGCATTTCATAGCCTGTCATGCAGTCAGAATCTGTCATTGGCTGTCTAGTTATTGTGTTAAATGAGAATATTTTTCCAGGGACTGGAAGGACATTGAGACTGATATTAATTGCCTCTGGGGCTGGCTGCATTGTCCAAAAGTTAGTGCCCAACTGACGTGGCCGTCACTTCATCGTCTTTTCAATTCCGTCCTCCAATGAAACTTAAATTAAGTTTAAATTTATTTTTTCTTTGTTTGCAGGAGATATGAGGAGTTGGTGGGGTGTGGGGGCAGGGACTTTATATGATTGAAGGAAATCAGTGCTGAGTAACTAGGAGTCACATCATTAACCCTAATACTTGTCTTCTCATTACAAGCAAAGATGTCATCTGACTCTCGGTGAGATATCAGTCTGTGAAATCAGACTGACATCCCATCGTGTAGTCAGCAGATAGATGAGTGGGTATTAGTCACGTAGCTCATTCCCTTATCTTCTCAGTGTGGGTTGTATCTGATTGAGAAGCATTCTAAATTATACCTGCACTTGAAAAGTTTATGGCAAGACTGTACTAGGTGAAGGACAGCTCCAGTCTGACAATGTATGACTTTCTGTTAGACATAACACAGATATCTAATGGATAAAAGAGCATTAAATCGACAGGGCATTATGTAAAATATTTAATGATTCCACTTGTACCACGTATATTGAAGCAAATTAATATTAATAAATGAAGGGTGAGTCAAGTTTAATTAAGAATGCTTTCTCATTTCCATAGAATGGCATCAGATCAAAGAACAGTTTCAATGTTTGTCATTTCAAAGAGTGGGGGTACATTATTGTTCCTGATTTGAGACAATGTCTGAGGCCATTTTGGACACAGCCCTGTCTCTTCCCTCTTGTAGAGGGAGGTCGCTGACTTTCCAGCCCTTGTGAAGATGGCCTCATGTCAGACATCACCAGCTAACATTCCTTGCTTCTATTATCTGGTTGTCACTGTCACCCCAAAAATGTCAGTGTGGTTTGTTTGTGCGCTGTGTGTATACAGTTTCATTTTGAAACCTGCAGTCTCTGTGGAAACTGTAAAATTTTTCTCACTTAAATCTAAAATCTGTCAGCATCTACAATTAGATTAGACCGTGGCAACAATGCAAGAGATCAGAATGTTTTGGGATCTGCAGAGGTGATCTTAAAAGACAAAATGAGTTGAAACAGCAGAACAGGAAGAAGAGAAAATGAGTCAGTTTCCACTCTCAAGTCAGTTTTCCCTACTTTAGGGATAAAAAAATTATGTGCAAGAGCAAAACATTTTCAGTATTTTCTATATACAAGCCATCAATAATAACAAATTCTGTTTGGCTTAATTCATCATCAAACTTGAAGGAAAGCAGCAACCTCTCTCTATTCATCAAAAACAAAATACTTCAAAAACTTTCTCATTTCTTAGCTCAGTTAATAAATAAATCATCACTTTGTCACATCCAGTACAAGCTGCTGAAACAAACTGGAGGCTTTGATCTTGAACGTTTTATTGAATCAATTGCTGTAGTTTGCAAGCAGACATCAATGACAAGGCAACTTCTTGTTTTCCTTCTCTCAACTAACCCTGGAATAGTCAGCCTGGCAGCTACGGTAGTACTATTTACTGTAATTTCTTTCTGTGTGTGAAACTTCATCAGATTTTTACCATCCTTGTTGAATCAGACCACAGCTGAACAATGATTCATGAAAGGAGTCCTGCTAACTCTGCTCTGTCTCTAGTTATTTTTCTGGTTCTTATTCAAAACAAAAGAGTGATACTAGCAGGATCAATTGAACAGGCTGGGGCACTTGCCTCTGAGAAAGAGAAGGCTGAACGGTGTCCTGATGGAGATCTTCAACATTATGAAAGGGTTCGATAGGGCAAATATTGAGAAGATGTTTCCACTTGTAGGTGAGACCAGAACTAGCGGCCCCAAATAAAGAATGGCAACCAATAAATCCAAAAGGGAATTCAGGAGAAACTTTCTTACCAGAGAGTGGTGAGAAAGTGGAACTCACTAACAGAAGGAATAGTTGAGGCAAATAGCATTGATACATTTAGGGTGAAACTGGATAAACACATGAGCAAGGAAGGAATAGAAGGTTATGTTGATGTAGCGAGAGCAAAAAGAATGGGGAACACCAGTATGCAGCTGTTGAGCTGAACTGCTTGTCTTTGTGTAGTACACTCACTCTAATTCTCTGTGATGTGTCTACTCAATGTTCCAAACTCATGGAGAATTTTCCTTATCCCCAAGTAAGCAAATGGACCATTCAGAACTGGCCAGATGATCACACTCCCTTTTCAATCACCACCCATCCCTCAACTTCTATCATCCATCAGGACCTATGTGTACTCATCCAGGGAAGTGATTTTGTTTATTCTTGTATGGGATGTAGCTGTTATTGGCAAAGCTAAAACTTATTGCCCATCCATAAATGTCCATTGACTGATTGGTTTCCTAGGGCACATCAGACAGCATAAGTGTCAACCACACTGCTGTGGGTCTGGAGTTACATAAAAGACCATATGGCACAGGAGCAGAATTAAGCCATTCAGCCCATCGAGTCTGCTCCACCATATCGTGGTTGATCTGATAATCCTCAACTCCACTTTCCTACTATTTCCCCATAACACTAGATTCCCTTACTGATTAAAAATCTATCTCAGCTTTGAATATACTTAATGACACAGCCTCAACAGCCCTCTATGGTAAAGAATTCCACAGATTCAAGCCCTCTGAGAGAAGAAATTCCTCCCCATCTCTGTCTTAAATATGTGACCTCTTATTAGGCTAAGCTAAGTCCAGATGGCAGGTTTCCATCCTATAGGCCATTATTAAACCAGATGGGTTTTTATAACAATTGTTTATAGTTTCATGGTCACCATCGCTGAGACTAGCTTACAATTCCAGATTGTCATTCGCCTGAACTTGAATGCCACTAGCAAACCTAGACATCACTTGCTAGACAATAAAAGAAAAATTACAGCATAGGAACAGGCCCTTCGGCCCTCCAAACCTGCACCAATATGCTGCCCATCACAACTAAAACCCCCTACCCTTCTGGGTACCATATCCCTCTATTCCCATCCTATTCATGTATTTGTCAAGACACCCTTTAAAAGTCACTATAGTAAGAGATAACAAGCATGGGGCTGGATGAACACAGCAGGTCAAGCAGCATCATAGGAGCAGGAAAACTCGACGTTTCGGGCCTAAACCCTT